>CAMYPC010000037.1:25000-66612 GCA_947284805.1 Coleophora flavipennella | reverse complement strand
AAGCGAGCTATGTTAGGTTCGATCAGATTTGATTGATTATACTTTCGTGGAGCCCTGGTGGCGAATCTGACCGTTACGATGAATATGTGTACTCCCACGTCCCTCTCGGACCCCGAAGGTCACCTTATCGTAATCATCATACTTCATAACTTATATTCAGTACAGAATACATACAGGTAGCCGCAGACCGCAGACACAGTGGTGTGTAGGTGAGCGCGCGCGCATTGTGCGTCTATACTATAGCTATTTATATGTTAATGTACCTATGTTAGTAAGATGCATACTGCCTGACACTCGCCAGTAATAAACGGACCTTTGAACGTATTGCCGTGTTTCCTTGATACATTTCATTGGCGACGAGGATGGGAGTAAGTGGCTCGAATGTTTATTAATGAATTGCGGCACCTTTACTCGTTGTTTGATAGCCAAACTGAAGTATCTGTTTGCAATATTCGGTATACCAGAAACTAATGTATCAGATAATAATGTTAAGATCCATTCCCAAGAATTCAATGAATTTTGTTCAGTAAATGGAATTAAGTACATAAATTCGCCTATTTACCATCCAAGCAGCAACGGCCAAGCTGAAAATTCAGTCAAAACTTGCAAAAAGATGTTAAAATGCATTCTTCACGAAAAAAGCACGGTCGGGGAAATTGGACAAAAATTAATGAGGTTCCTGTTCCAATACAGGAACACTGCTCATTGTGTAACGGGTGTTTCTCCGGCTCAGCTCATGTTGGGCAGAGACTTACGCTGCAGACTTGACTTAGTGCTGCCCAAACGATCCAAGGAAGACATGCCTAGCAGTAGGGATAAGTCTCACCACCCTTTTTGTAAATCGAGACAGTTTCCGATTGGTGATAATGTTTGGCTGCGATGGTATATAGCAAGGAAGGAAATTTGGACTCTTGGAACTATTGTAAAGATAATCGGTAATAGGATGTTTGATGTGTATGTACATGATTATCAAGTAAATTATAATCGTCATTTAGACCAAATTTTGAAGTATAGGGGTGGTACGGCAGATGACGCGAGTCAAAACAGCCGCGAGGACGGTGAGGGCACCGGCCAGCCAACAAGGCCCGCGGGCTCGCCGCCGTCGCCACCGTCCGCCGCTGGGAGGGCCCTGCTTCCGCGCCCTCTGCCTCAGCCTCAGTATCGGTGGCGTCCAATCAATCGCCGGGTTCTAACCAGATTGATAGTCAGACTATGCATCGAAGTCACGGTGATCATTATGAGGAATGGCAGGAGGCGCGGGATAATAGTACCATAGAAACATCAGAAGAAGTGGAAGGAGAAAAGGATGTAGGGGCGGATCTGACGGATAGGGAGCAAGTTGTATCAAAGGACAGTTCTACCTCAGCCAGTGATGATAGTCCAGTACAAACTCATAGTACACCGGTGGTTACCCGCCGTCAGCTCCGGCCGAGAAAAATTATTAATTACAAGAAACTTCTTTATTTATAAGTACTATATTTTAGCGTTTGTCTTGTCAATAGATTTCCAAATTAAAGGGGAAGGATTGGTGTGTAGGTGAGCGCACCCGCATTGTGCGTCTATACTATAGCTAGTTATATGTTAATGTACCTATGTTAGTAAGATGCATACTGCCTGACACTCGCCGGTAATAAACGGACCTTTGAACGTATTGCCGTGTTTCCTTGATACATTTCACACAGTCTAAGCCATGTCCGTCCTGTCGCGCGACACGCGTCCTTATATTCAGTACAGTATACATACAGGTAGCCGCAGACTGCAGCCACAGTCTAAGCCATGTCCGCCCTGTCGCGCGACACGCGTCATTATATTCAGTACAGTATACATACAGGTATTGTATTGTATTGGGTTGCTGGCAACCCTGCCAGGTGACAGTGCTAGTTCCGTATTTTATTTAGTTTTAATATTATTAAATGTAGTTTAGTATGTTATGTAGTGTTTTTGTGTTAAATAGACAGTAGTTAAACGACTTTAAGTCCAAAGAAAGAAATAAATTGTGACCAAAGAAATGAATCAGCTGTGACGCAACGTACCTACTGTTTTGAAATTCATCGCGTTGGATACGCATTGAATTTATCTGGGGAGTATATTGTTTTCTTTATAAATTTACTTATAGTTATTTAATTTAGGCATACACACCGTAAACAGTTCATAATATAATAATAACCTGACATAACCTAACCTATTTTATTTTCCATGGCTTCGTTTTGTCTCCCTTTGTTTGACGAACAAGTAAAACACTGATGGACGACACAAACACAGCCCCAGCACAGTCGTAAACATAAGAACAATTCAATTATTTACTATCCGCTCCTTTGCCCTGTCAACTACTACTTGACATAAATTCTGCCCTCCCGATTGCCCGTGTCAAGTACCGCTTGACATGGGGCCCCTCTGCTCCCTTGTCGTTGATTTTGTTAATCATGCTGTCCCTGTTTTTTTAGGGTCTATTTGTATATATCTATCCTGCTTCTGTGTAAGACTGTCTACCCAATGAAGCCAAAACGTTACTCCATGCCATGAAAAAAAAGGAAAAAAAAGTTGAAATTGTCAATGTTGAGTGCGCAGCTGCGGGTGTTATTGTGAGTTTTAATTTTAATACTTTCGATGATTAGATTTACGTGGTGTTTTGTTATTTTTAGGGTAAGGTATCTACTAATACATAGAAATAAAGGTTTAAGAGCATGAGACACAAAATTTAGCCTTTTCTAAACCCGATACATTTTGTAGTACTATTTTGTATATGTCTTTGTTCAGCGTATCATAATTCTACACCGTAGTTGAATACTAATAAACAAAACACTTAAATATATAGCTTCATTCATACTTAACATAAAAAAACATAACACTTGATAGTGTTACAATAACAACTTGAGACACAATGAATGCCCTATTGAAACCCGAGCCGCGCGGCGTGACGCGGCGGCACTTATAAAAAATGACGGGACGCTCGGAGGTGTGCGGGGGAGGTCGTTCGGGCAAAGGAGCGGATATTAGGTAGTTATTTTGATAAGTACTAACAATTTACTAGTGAAATATCTATTTGTGTACATTAGCGTCTGCAGACCAGTTAAGTACTGACAGATAGTTAGAAATTAGAATATCATACAACTGGACGTCCCTTGCTGGCCTAGCTATACCTGTTAAGTATAGCTATTGCTAAGTTATAGGCACGGACTGCTTTTATACATTTAGATCAATCTGTGAACAAATATCTGCTACTTACATAATTTAGCTATAGGTATACTAAGGTAGACTTTTGTTTATTTGATTTAAACTTGTTCAAACCTATTTTTCAGAAAAATGGCTACCAGAAGTATGGCAAAAGTACTCGACTTCGACTCCAAACTACATTGTGCACTGGAAAAGTTGAAATTAAGCCAGGACTTATGTGATAAGCTGATTTCGGAGCGAGAGGACAGTGAAGTGGAGCTCCAAAAAATAAGGAACGAAAACAAGGGCAAAACTTAAAAATGGGCTAAGTGAATATGACATTAAATTTCACGACCTCCTTTACGAACGCAACCAGCTGGAAAAAACCGTTTCCACTTATGACCAGTGCAATGAAGTCCACGAGGAGGCATTGGACTGCATCCAACACCTGGAATGCGAGCTTTCCGTGGCGCAGGGACGCGTTGAGCAGCTGGAGGCGGAGGAGCATTAAAGGCGGCTAAATGATACTCAGAACTTGTACGATGAGATAGTTGGTTGAAAATCCAAGTCTGTTGTAGGAATTTGTCACAGTAGTCATAACAAAAGTAAAAAGTATGCTAGGATTAATAGATTAATTAAGAGATCTACACTTCAGATAAATAAATTCTGTTGTAAATGTAGAACGACTGACCAACTAAGAGCAGAACGAAAGGACTTATTAGCACAATCAGACAAGTAAAATGTTCAAGTAGATAGTTGTAAGAGTAAATATGACATGAACACACGGAATCTGGAGTTAGAAATAATTAGGTTAATGGATTGTCTTACAGAAATGAATCAAAAATATGAGCAATTCGAAAAACAAATAGAAGAATATATTTTAGCTACAGATAAGCTGTTGGAACTGTGTAGGTATCATTCAGAGCGCTTTGACTCATTAGTGAATAATCATCAGTGTGACTGCGGCCTTATGGTCCGCGCCGAGGGGTCGGCAACAAACCAATGTGAAAATTTAATTTTGGAAAATGACCTGAATTCAACATCAAACCTTTGTGAACATATCAGTGCTGTACCAACCTCGCACTGTAAAACAGCTGCCGCAACTATATTGTCGGCTCCAGTTAGTTTGCAGGAAAAGACTGTAATTTTCTCTGATAAGCTTGGTGTTGGATTCGGACCATTGTTTGTGTGTGGCGTGAACAACTCTACAACTATGACGGCAAACATGTTTTTCCCCGATTATATAGTAGGTAAAATGTGTAATTGTTCCTCTGATCAATACACCTCACTTGTCTTAATATTAGGAAATATACAAATGTAAAGAAAGCTCACGTTAAAAAATCTGTCGACCAGCTAATTGAGCTTAGTAAGGAAAAGAAATGTAAAATAACAGTGTGTGCATTTCCTTACTATACTAATGAAACACCCAACTATAATACGAAATTGTATTATTTAAATTTATATTTATACAATTTGACTTGTAGTCATAGCGACTTTGTATTATTTTTTGATACAAATAGTTTTGTAAATAAGTTTCGGTTGACTCAAGACAAAATGTACTTGCCTTATGTACAGAAAAAGAGACTAGCTAATTCGTTAGCTTACGCTATTTTAAATCGTACCAAATGTATTCAGTCGGTATTAACTTCCATAACGACGGAGCAGCCCGCCGCTGGTGACGGTACCACAGGTATAGCACAGGCTATAAATGTACTTAATAGTACACCCTGCGATGCTGACGTTGGCGGCAGTGCTCAAACTCCAGATTTAAACTAGGCTCAAAGACAACGAAGAAGCCAATTTCTTTAAAATTAGTTCACCAAAATATCCAAGGCTTCCTCGGCAAAGAATTAGACTTTTCTGGAAAAATACTTTTTTGTGTAACAGAACACTGGCTCAAAGATCATGAAATGCTTTTTAGTTTTGAAAATTATTGTTTAGCCAGTGCATTCAATAAAAAGTCTTTACAATGTGGTGGTTCAGTTATATGTACCAAAAGTTCTCTTAAGATTAAAGAACGGAAGGACATTGTTGGCCTTTCAATTGAAAAAACTGTGGTATTATTTTGTGTGGAGCTGGAGAATCACATCATTGTTTGCGTGTATAGGCCCCCATATTACGATAACTTTGCTGGCTTCGAATCGGCAATGGAGGATGTATTAAATTTTGTTAGTGAAAGCCGTAAATCGGTGATAGTATGCGGCGATTTCAATGTTGATTTGTTGGAAAAAAAGTCCTTGAGGACTAGAATTACTTGTCTCTTCAAGTCATTTGATTTAGATTATATATTTCTGGAACCCACAAAAATAACAAAGACCTCTGCCACATGTATAGATAACATATTTTGTAATTGCAGTTATTTAAATAAACAGGTTTTTAATTGTTTGAGGTCAGATCATAGCGGAATAATAATAAGATAAGATAATTGTTTATTTGCAAGAATACTTTACAATTAGTTCTTAACATAATTAATAGGTAGTACTGTATTCAGCCGTCAAGAAAGCATGCAAATATTTCAGCAGGAACTTTCAGTGCGACACTCATATTAGAAATATTTCTTTTATATATATCTGAGTGACAAGGAGGTTGATGCAATAGATGTATATACTGAGCCCTTTTCTGTCTTATGGTAACATCTCTCAGGTTCCTAAAGTATTCTGGATGATTCTTGACAAATAGACAAACTTTCCTTATGTACGAACAGGGCAATGGCAAAATTTTTAATTACTTAAACAATGGTCTGCAGCTATTTCAAACCAGGAATTACAAATTGCACGTATACACCTTTTTTGTAGCTTGAAACTTCTGTCTGAGTCGACAGAGTTTCCCCATAGGATCAAACCATAACTAAGTATTGACGACACATGTCCATGATACGCTGTTAAAGCAGCTTCCTTTGATACAGTTTGTCTTAATCGTCTTAGTGCAAATACAAAAGGTTCCAATCTATTACACACAAATTCAACATGATCTTTCCAATTATGTTTGTCAATATTAATACCTAAAAATTTATATCCGCTAGCTTCTTCAAGCTTATTATTATTATAATTTACATTTAAGAACATTGGTTTAGTTGCATAGGAGTGAAATTGTATAAATTTAGTCTTATTTATGTTCACACTTAGGTTATTATTGTTCATCCATGTCATTATTTCCATTACAGCGGTATTTATTTTTGATTCAAATGTCATTTTGTCTTTGTCGCATTCAATAACTAAAGTAGTGTCATTGCAAATAGTATACATTTGTGATTAGTGGCTTTTGGAAGGTCATTTATATATAGGAGAAATAATAATGGTGCCAAATTACTGCCCTGGGGAACTCCTGAACTGTTGATTCTGAACTGAGATCTGCAAATTGTTTTCATAAAGACTTTACCCGATTTATTGAGCTTCGAAATTTTCTTAAATTGTTTCCTGTTCTCCAAATAGCTTTAGAACCAGTCTAATGCTGTACCCCTGATGCCATGGCTAGCTTTCCCGTATGTATTACTGCAGAACAAATCAAAATTAAAACGAGACCGGTCACTGTTAGTCGAACAGAAAAGTTTTAAAAAGTGCTAGATAAAAAACTGCCCATACCAGACTTTTATAAAAAAGTGCAAGCGTACTGGATAGGGAATTCCAAAGTATTTTTAAGTCTTAATCATAATCATAATCATTTATTGATAAACAATGTTTACACGTCAATTTCGATTTAAACATTACATTAAAATACAAAATAAAAATATTAAAATACTAGATGTCAACATTAAATTTAAATACTGGATTGTAAAAACAGTCAATCAATACAAAATAATAACAATATGTCATATCATAAAATAAAAATTACTTATCAAAAGATAATGTTATTTTAAATTTAAGAATTCATTCAAACTGTAAAACGTGTGCTCGAGAAGCCAACGCTTTAACTTTGCTTTAAACCTTGCCTGTGTGGGAGCTTCAGTGACATGAGTCGGCAGCTTGTTGTAGACTGATGGCCCCAACACATGAGTCGTCTTACCGGACTTAGCGAGTCTACGCCGCACCGGCAGGAGCCTGTCCACGTGGCGGTGGTTGCGAGTGTGTACATCCCTCGATGTCACGTACTCGTGACGATGGTTGTACACATACACAGCCACCTGAAGGATCAGTAACGAGGGCAGTGTAAGGATTCCTAAACTTTGAAAGTAAGGCCTGACAGAAGTGTAGCGTGACACCTGCACTATCGCACGCACAGCCCTCTTCTGCATCCGGAAGGCGCGCTCCCAATCGGCTGCGCACCCCCAAAGCTCTATCCCGTACTGCAGAAGAGACTGTGCCGTCGCAAAATAGCTGGACCTCACCACCTCCCTCGTGACCACCCACGAGAGCCGCCGGAGAGCGAAGCAAACTCCTCCTAGTTTCCCACATAGCTTTGCTATTTGAGATTCCCAGGTGAGACCACGGTCGAGTTCGAATACGAGAAAGGTGGTGGTGTCCACCTGGTCTATATTTACTCCACCTACTCGTATCGACATACTTCTGGGTGGTTTCCCTCCTAGATGGAAATGCAGGAAGTGAGTTTTTTGGAGGTTTAGGGCGAGTCCGTTCCATCCAAACCACTGCGACAGCTGGGTGGCGGTATCATTTAGTCGCTGCTCTAAAAGGTCTATAGTCGGTGCACATACGACAGTGGCAACGTCATCTGCGTACATGAATACTTAATACCACACGATACGGCTTGTGGTAGGTCGTTCAGCAGCAGTGAGAAAAGGATATTGAATACCGACGATCCCTGTGCTACACCCATTTTTGTGGTAAGTGGATCCGACTTTACCTTTCCTCCGTCACTCACCACCACCTGCGACCTGTCGTGTAGAATATCAGAGAGCAGAGCAGCGGCGCGGCCACCAATACCATAGTGCTGTAGCTTGGCAGCGAGCACGACATGGTCCGCCACGTCGAAGGCTTTGGCCAGGTCGCAGAACAGTACGGCCACCTGCATTCGCCTCTCGCGAGCCTCCAGAACACATAGCACCACCTGCCGCGCCAGCGCGCTCGTGGAGCGGCCCGCGCGGTACGCATACTGCCGCTCCGAGAGGGCATCGATCGAGTTCAAGTATTCAGATAGGTGAGAACAAATGCCATTTTCCATTACTTTGGCTATTGCTGGTATGATAGATACGGGTCTGTAGCAGTCCAAGTCTTCCTCATTGCCTTTTCCTTTATACAAAGGTGATATTTTACTAATTTTTAATGGAGCAGGATAGACACCCTCTCTAAAACACTGGTTATACAGATGTGCGAGGGCCGGACTCAGCGGAGATGCGGCTATGTTCAGAAGGTCCATTGAAACTTCGTATATGTCTTTGGTTGGTTTGTGTGGTATACGAGCGGTGATTATGCGTAACACTTCATGCGCAGTGAACGGATGCAGGTGCAGCGAGCGGTCGGCGGGCGCGCGGGCGGCGCTCAGCGCGGCCCGGGCTCGGGCCGAGTCGGCTCGCGGAGCCCCACACAAGACGGCAGCGTTTATGAATCTTGCGTTCATTGAATTCGCAGCACCCTTTTTGGAATCAAATTTTTGTCCATGTGAATTTAAGACAATGTCCGTGAAATTAGTTATATGGCGGCCAGATCTACCCCTTTCTTTGTTTACGATTTCCCACATCGTTTTACTCACATTTAGACTTCCTGACATGATGTTTGAATAGTAACTTAGTTTCTGACTCGAGATTAATTTATTATAAAATATATTCATTGTATTTATTCTACTTTTTAAGGTGTCGTCATCAGGGAATGTTTGTCCTAGTTTGATTAAGTCAAATAATAATAATTTGTAGTTCGTAATCTCATCAGTAAGCCATGATTTATTTTTAGGCTTGGGTTTCTTTTTAAATGGAAAACTTGTGTCAAATTTATTATATATAGATAGTGTTTATTATGGCCGTCGCCATATTCAAAGCCGAGTTGCCACTTCGTGCCCATACATCGGTCCAGTTTACACTGTCAATAGACATGACAAAAATAGTGCGATTTGATTTTGAGTAGTCGCGTACAGTTCTCACGGGTGTGGGTTCGATTCTCTGACACGTTATTTCTGTACGGACAGCGATGTGATCGGATAGATTGGTAGTAACGGGACACGCGCACACTACCCCCGCCCCCGCGTTGGTGTAGACATGGTCCAGGCTGGCCTGTGAGTCTGCCGTGACTCGCGTAGGAAAATCAACTTTATTTATGAAGTCGTAAACTGACAATATATCGATTAGTTTTTTAAATTTAGGACTTTGCTTAAAGGTATTAATGTTCATGTCACCTACTATAATGCAGTCTTTTCCACTATCGCTGGCTTTCTCGAGCACACGTTCTAGGTAGGTCAAAAAATCAGTAGCGCTTAGTAAGTTTGTCCTATAAATACAAATAATAATTAAATTTAAATCAATAAGCTCCATTGCGGAAATTTCACAGAATAATTCGTTAGATAAATTGCATAAATCAATTAATTCAATAGTCTTATAGCTGTCCTTCACAAATATGGCTGACCCACCATGTATGTGTTGTTTCCGGCAAAAACTAGATACTAAAGTGTAACCGTCAATGTTGATGCACTTAAGCTGGTCGCTCGTCAGCCAGTGCTCAGTGACTGCTAAAACGTCACAATTAAGTTCGTTAGTTAGTAACACGTCAATTTTGAGAGTTTTATTGCTTATTGACTGAACATTTTGGTGACACGACCAACTTACGTGTACAAGTCTTATGCTCGTTGTGTGAGTCATACGCAGTGGTGGTTATCGTAGGCGACGACGCGCACTTACTGCGCGGCTGCTACTCGATCGAGGCGGCTCCGGCTGGCCGCGACGCGAGCGCTGGTTGTAGGGATCCCCGCTGCGTGGCGGGGGAGCGGACGAGAAACCAGACCGAGAACCGAACGCCTGGTGGCCACGAAGTCGGCGCTGTCATCCGCTCGTACAAGCTCTCGGGAAATCCGATTATGAATGCTGCGTGTCTGTTGGTTTTTATTTCGCGTTTTTGGACCATGAATTCCATTGATGATTCCATTTTTTTAAGGAAGCATAAAACTTGATCTTCTGACGTCTCTGGTGTGAATGACCATGCTTGTATATATTTTAACCGTTTTACTGACCGAAGATTGACATCTTCCTTCCCAGCTCCTACAACTACACTAGGCTTAGTTTTACGTTTTTGCCGTCGAACTTCCTGCCATGGTGGGTTCGCAGATTCAATTTTGTCTTTCGCAGTATTTCCGCCGTCATTTGGTTCATTGGCTTCAATCATAGACGGGTTTTGTGGCCCCACTCGTGAAATTTCGTCTGGCTTCGACGATGATGACTGTTTATAGTTATCTTTTTCATATGTGCAGATGTGTCTATCTGTTGTGCTTTTGCAGTCGTATTGGTTTTTTGTTTATCATTTCGTGTCGCAGCTCGTCGCGCACGATCGGATAATGTCGTTGGCGGACTTGAGGCCGAAGAGGTTGTACTCTTTCGACTTTGGGTCTTCAGAGGCAATTTCGTCTCGCTCATCGACTGCATCTTAGACTCACACATAGGCAGGAGTCTGTCGAGCTTAGAGAGTAGATTGTCAACTACCTTCTTCTGGCTATCGATCAGCTGTTGTTGTGATTCAATTTTCTTATTTTGCGTTTCTATCAATGTAGTTTGTCCAGAGATTTTATTAGTTAACACTGTTATTTTCTTCAATACTTCAGTGAATCCACAATTAGTAACATCAAATTTAAATTCAGTATAGAAGCCATAGGTATATACAAAAGTTGCCAAACTTTGTTTGACGTTTATGACACTTACACTTTTGATGAGACCTTTAAAAATTATGTGAAACAATATTCAAAAATTTTTAAACAGGTTTGCCGCGTAGCAAAATCTAATTATCTAGCTAGAAAAATAAAATTGTCAGATAATAAAATAGAAACTGTTTGGAATATTATTAGCAAAGAAACAGGTAAAGTCAAACCACGCGACAAAGAATATTTTTTGCAAACAGATCAAGGTAAAATTAGTTCGAATGTCGATGTAGCCAAAGAATTCGAAACTTTTTTCACAAATATTCCACTTAAGACTACTGAAGCCCTAAATTCATCACCTATGTATGCTCAAGGGTTGCTAAAGGATAATGTTAGTATTCGTGATCAAAAATTTTCCTTCAGAGTAATTGAACCACGAACTATTGTAAAAAATTTTAAAACTCTTAAAGTGAAAAGAACCGAAGACCTCTGGGGATTATCGGTAAGCTTGATCAGTAATGTAATCGATACATTAGCGCCATATTTAGCTTGTCTTTTTAATATTAGCATTGATAGTGGCGTCTTTCCAGATCTCATGAAGCTTAGTAAAGTGATACCTTTATATAAATCTGGTTCAAAAACTGATCCGGGCAACTACAGACCAGTTTATGTGCTGCCAGTTCTTAGTTAAGTGTTGGAAAAGATTATGCTTAACCAAATGCTACCATATTTTACAGAAAACAAACTACTGCATAACCAACAATTTGGTTTCACTAAAGGTCGATCAACAACCGATGCAGGAGTAGCACTTATTCGCAACATTTATGATGCCTTTGAGGAATCGCAGAATGCAATTGGAGTGTTTTGTGATTTATCTAAGGCATTAGATTGTGTTGAACACCAAACATTATTTGTGAAATTAAAGCATTATGGTGTAGAGGATGGGGCTCTCAGTCTTTTAAATTAGTATTTAGACAACAGAACACAAAAAGTGCAAGTAAATGGCACGAACTTATCTGGATCTATTGTGATAATGGGTGTGCCCCAGGGTTCCATATTAGGGCCTTTTCTTTTCCTTGTTTACGTAAACGATTTGCCTTTTATGGTGCAACATCTGTTAAATAGTGTGTGGTTTGCCGATGATACTTCATTTATTTTTAAAGTGAATAGGAAAGAAAACGAAATTGACGAAGTAAACAACACTCTTTCAAAGATACTGAACTGGTTTACTGTAAATAACTTATTATTAAATGCTAAGAAAACAAAATGTATGAAATTCTGTTTGCCTAATGTAAAAAAGGTCAATAATAGTGTAATGTTAGACAGTAGAAAATTGTAATTTGTAAATACTACGGTGTTTCTTGGTATAACTTTGGATGTTTCACTTCAATGGGGACCACACATTGAAACTTTAGCGTGAAGGCTTAGTTCAGCTGCTTATCAATGCTAGTCAATTTGTATATGAAAATATTATGTACGTTCGTAAAAATTTATATTTATTTCCTTAAAACAGTGACAGGCATAATTTGAATTTAAGAAATGTAAATAAAATAGATATAGCCTTTTCGAGACTAAGTAAGGTTAAAAAGTCATTTGTGGGGCAGTGTATAAGATTCTACAATAAAATTCCCGAAAATGTAACTAGTTTGTCAGAGAATAAATTCAAGAATCATGTCAAAAAATTCTTGTGCTCTAGAGGATATTATAAAATAATAGATTAGGTAAATGACAAAGATATATATGTTGATTCTGTAACAAATACCATTACCTGAGACTGTAATCTGTATCATGACATTATGTATTAGACAAAAAGTATTTTTTTGTTTTTTTGACTATTTAAAAGTGTGTGTAAGCACCTATTTAAAAATAAATTATTTTGATTGATTGATTTATTTTGGTAGCCGCAGACCGCAGCCACAGTCTAAGCCCTGTCCGTCCTGTAGCGCGACACGCGTCCTTATATTCAGTACAGTATACATACTGGTAGCCGCAGACCGCAGCCACAGTCTAAGCCCTGTCCGTCCTGTAGCGCGACACGCGTCCTTATATTCAGTACAGTATACATACTGGTAGCCGCAGCCCGCAGCCACAGTCTAAGCCATGTCTGTCCTGTCGCGCGACGCGCGTCCTTATATTCAGTACAGTATACATACAGGTAGCCGCAGACCGCAGCCACAGTCTAAGCCATGTCCATCCTGTCGCGCGACACGCTTCCTTATATTCAGTACAGTATACATACAGGTAGCCGCAGCCCGCAGCCACAGTCTAAGCCATGTCCGTCCTGTCGCGCGACACGCGTCCTTATATTCAGTACATTATACATACAGGTAGCCGCAGACCGCAGCCACTGTCTAAGCCATGTCCATCCTGTCGCGCGACACGCATCCTTATATTCAGTACAGTATACATACTGGTAGCTGCAGCCCGCAGCCACAGTCTAAGCCATGTCCATCCTGTCGCATATTTTAATATAAAGGAAGTTTAATATAAAGGAAGTGAGCATATTTTAAAGGATACCTAACTGTGAGCACCAACGTTTAAACGTACTAAGATTCACCTGACCGTTGCCAGGCAAGTGCTTAGGGTAATCACGCGTAAAGCGTTTATGAATGTGAGTTGAAACAAGGGGGCATTACGTAGATCGAATGACACATGGATGTATACAGACCCTCCGAGGTTACAAAATTTCGATTTAATAGGGATAGAATGCACCTGAATTAACCACAAGTTATGCCTGACGTGGTGAAATAGTGACCACCTATGAAGTCAATCGATAAGATTAACTACCAGAGGAATCAATTTCCGTTCAGGCATGTTGTTGACATTTCTTTCACGATTATCAACAGACTATTGCGTTCTATGCCATCCTTTTTCTTTGCCAGCATGATAAGGCCGTCAAAAAGAGAAAGCTTCGGGGCGTGCGACATTCGCAGCCTACAGACCATGAATCCTGTATCATCATCACATCAGCCGAAAAATGTCCACTACTAAAAAAGCTATTAAAAATAGACAACTTTGCCCTATGATCAATGAGGATATCATTCCCAATACCATGAAAGCTAATAAGGGTTTCACTTCATGTAAAGATGTCAGTCTTAATATTACCACACCCCGGACACTCCATACAAACGAGCGAGAAATGATATAAATAATTATAACTGACGTATCTATAGGCAAGAATGCAGGTAGGGTTGAATCACACCGGCGGTATTGGTCACAAAATGTTTGTTAGTTATTTACTGAATGCTGTGTGAATACTAAACTTTTTTTTTCATACTTTGAACACCGTTCGAAAAAAAAAACACCACTTTCCGAATGACGTACGAATTAACACTGAAACCTGCTATTATTTTGTACATCTTTAAACACTTTTTCCTTGACCGAAAAATCGCTACCGCTTATTAAAAAAAGGTCATCTACTTCTATGACGCCGAAAATCGCTAACGCTTATTCCAAAAAAAGGTGAAGTCAATTTGATCACCAAGATTCATGATATGGGGTCCAGGGGGCCCAGCCCCCTCCACCCATTTACAACCCTCAAATTTTATGGAAAAAGTGTTAGACCGTATAATAATAGCAGTTTTCAGTGTTAATTCATACGTCCACGTCGCAGTTACCATTTACAATGTTTTATAGTCTCATAGTCTCATACTGTGTATGGTGTATTCGGAAAGTGGTGTTTTTTGTTCGAGCGGTGGTTGTTTACAACATGACAAGTATGAAAAAAAAAAGATTTCAGTTAGGCCTTTACGTTCGGTAACTGGTTGGTTTTTATGCTTGTGAACGAAATCACAGCGGCGCGCAAAGTGAATATAGTGAATAAAAGTGCTTGCGTAGCTCGTCCTTTACGTTTGGTACCCAATCTACACCCAATCTGAGTGACGGGGGGGTGAGGTCGAATTTAGAGAGAGGCAGGGAGTGTCCATACTGTACGTTAGTACTAATATATATACTGTGATATTACGAAAGGTAAAAGGAGTTTCAATACTTTCAATCCTGGTGTAAGTTTGTATTTATAAGCGAAACTCTAGTTAACTAAATGAATCGTCATATTTACTATGAGTCCTCTTTCTAAATATTTCGTTCAATCACGACGTTGTGTCACAAGTAATGATCCGATAGCACATGAAAGAGTACTTTGAAGGACAACAAGGCATCATTTTGGCTGCTAATGCAATCACAGCTAGAAGGGTAAGGGCTCTATTCGCATCCTTTCCGATAGTCGAGCTGTTTTGTTATTGACAGACTCGTTTAAGTATACCATCAAGCCCAGATTTAAAATATCTGAACCGGTCATAATATTGTTCGGCACGTAAGTACTCGTCTGGCATAACAAGAAATGACAATTCTAAACAATGCCCGTCAATATTACCCTCACTCAGTATTTGTTCTGTACAGTAAACGTAAGCGTTGCCTACAAAAGTCAATCGTGTGTTAGTATTTGAACACACTCCCGAAAGTCTATACAAAAAACTTTCTTTAACGAGTGAACACTCGTTACCACCACAGATTAGGTACTAATGCAAGTACTCAACACGTACGTACTACTTCCACTATCAAAACGAAAGGGGTACGACTCACCGGATTGTCATAGCTCCTCGCATACACCACCAATTTTGCAGAAGTTGACGCACCGCTCGAGTGCATATATGCCGCTGCTAGCGCAGCCCACGCTGTTACCTCATTCCAATGGTCGTTCCCTAAGGGAGATGTCGACAGTTGAGCACCACCGTGCACGTGGATTAGCTTCAGTTATATTCCGGTTGAATTCTGGCAGTGTGATTGCAGCAGATGTAGTCGATGGTGCTTGCATAGCTTCAATTAATCGCAGCATGTTCTGGTTCTGTAGCACGAAGATTTGTTGCCAGTGGTTTTTATTTCGCTGCTCCATTATCATTTTTCACATTTTCCCGTCATTGTCCACTTGTTGCGAGCGCAGGGAACAATCCCGCTTCTGATGTCGAAGGGGGTGGTGGTTAGGTTATGGATGTCCTTGTGGTTCAGTCCTTAACTATTTCGGTAGTGGGCGTCGAAATAACAATGCAGCTATATCACAGAGGTCCTTCTTCAATAATCTTGATCATTCGGCAATCGAAATTGTACAGGATGCCTTGGATTACAATGGATGCAAACGCGATGATCCCAGTGATAGTGTGACACGTCCGTTTTGCTCACAGATCACCACTACTTGTGTTCTGCTCGACGCTCCGTCAAAAAGTGTCTGCCCCGAGACTGACGTCCAGCTTATATGGCTTCTTAACTCAGTGCTGCCACCTTAATTACAAACAGCCTACCGTCAATAGGGCATCTTTGCTACCACATACGATTGGCTCATGAGTACAAGCGATTGTCACGCCAGCACCGGTTTCACCCAGGTACTAATACCTGACGTTTGATCCAAATAAAGTGTAATGATCTATGTGAACGTATCTGCTAGCTGGTATTGGTTGCGTTTTCTATGACGCTCCGACATATACATATAGTAATATTACAGATGAAAAAAGAAATGTTATACATATGTTTACAATGATATGCCAATTTCCACCCTACGACTCTGGAATTTTTGTTGTTGAATATTTGATTTTTTGTTCTACACATATAGTTTAATAAAGTAAAAAAAGTTTTTAAATATGTAATATGCTTATTGACGTTTTATAAACCTGGGATTTTTGTAATGTTTAACAGCAGTTTTTTTTGTTCTTTACATATATTAATATTAAGGAAGAAAAAAGGGAAAAAGATCATAATAATAATATGTATATTAATTTAGACCCTATGAGTCTAAGATTTAATTTTGTTTTAATAATTAAATACCTTTCTAAATAGTCCTGTTTGTTTTTTTGATTTTTTACCGACTTCAAAAAGGAGGAGGATCTAAGTTCGACTGTATTTATTTTTTTAATGTATGTTCACCGATTTTTCCGTCAATTATTGTGGACCGATTTTCAAAATTCTTTTTTCATTCGAAAGAGTATACTCCCGAGGGGGTCTCATTGTCATCAAGTCAGGATCTGATGATGGGATCGCAGGGAAATCGAGAGCAACCTTCAAATTACTCCTTACGTAGGCACTTATTACGTGATTTATATGTTTTCTAAAGCTATTAAAATACTTGCGTCTGTAAGTCATCATCTCATGTTGATAAGCTGATGTAGGAAGGTACAACTCCATAACGGTTAGGATTTGGAGGAAAATTCTTTCTATATTATACATAGATATATACGTACGTATGCATACACCGTATTCTTTCAGGTTATTCAGATGAGCTTATGATGGACGATTAACTCCATAACTTTCATGTTATGGAGTTAAATCGTTCATCATCATCTGCTGAGATGATGATGGAAGCCACAGGGCTTTGTATCTGTTAATGAAACACATGTATTATGATTTGATAATTCCTATTGGTGAGTAGGTGATTGGGTTTAACGTTGTTAGATAGATAGCAATATCACTAAAAATAAATAAAATTAAAAAAACTAAAAACCCACTTCAAAATTAAATTCACTCAATAGTATGAAATAATATTATTATACTTAAATACACAACATTAACTAACTTTAAATCCTACCCACCTTTGATTTCGTTATTGTTGGTTAATGTTGTGTGTTTAAGTATATTAATATTATTTCTTACTTTTGAGTGAATTTCATTTTTAAGTCGGTTTTTAGTTTTTTAAACTTTTATTTTTCTATCGGTCGTCTTGATTGGGCCTATGGTACAAATTTCTCAAAGTCCATTGATGGCAACCTTGTGTTCCAATCAAGGCTACTATGGTCCAAAGAAAGCAACTCATAAAGAAATATTGTTTTTAAATTATTTCCATAACGGTTACCCTGAATAGCCAATGTGTTAGACTATTGGTAGTAAAGTTTATGAGCAACAATATTCATGATCTGGTTTCATTTTATCTTCTATAATCAATGAGACAAAATATTTTAAAGTCAAGTGGTCCAATAATAGCAACCTACCCCTACTCCAATAAAAAGGTTTTAGTTTCTCAAAACATATTGAAATCTCTTTGATAATAAGTAAATTAAAAACTTTATTGTGGTTCTGAGAGTTTGCTTTGCTCGCTCGTTTGGTGTGTACCTATTAGTAATTATACGGGAGCACAGAAATTACCTAAAGCTCGATCCTCACGTGTCCCCAGGAGGTTCGAGTTTCCAAAAAAAGGTAGTTCCGCTTTAATACAAAAACTAATGCCGGATTGAATCCAAACTTTGTAAATATAATGAAGACACATATCGATGTTTGTAATTAGTTTTCGATGTCACGCTACGCCACGCCACGCCACACCACACCGCACCACATCACACCACACCACACCACACTATCACTACACCCCACCGCACCGCACCGCACGGCACCGCACCTCACCGCACCACATTACACTACAAGACCCTACACTACACTACCCTACTTAAGAACCTTCTCCTGACAATAACAAACTCAACAAAAAAATAATTAGCGAAATCGGTCCAACCGTTCACGCTTAATGCTATGACCAGAAGAAATAGGGGTTCATTTTTATACACATACTAGTATTCCCGGCGAACTTCGTACCACCTTACACTACACTACACTACCCTACCCTACCCTACCCTACCCTACCCTAACCTACCCTACACTACACTTCCCTACACTACACTACACTACACTACCCTACCCTACCCTACACTACACTTCCCTACACTACACTACCCTACCCTTCCCTACCCTACCCTACTCTACCCCTACTCTACACTACACTACCCTACCCTACCCTACATAAGAACCTTCTCCTGACAATAACGAACTCGACAAAAAAAGAATTAGCGAAATCGGTCCAGCCGTTCTCACGCGTGATGCCGTGACCAAGGGAAATAGGGATTCATTTTTATATACAAGGTGTCCCAAAAGTGTCAACGTTACCCCTCGGAGGGCGGCGAGAGCAGTACTGACCAGAATATCACAATAATATGACCTTAATAAATATCCTTCGGTTTCGAGATAATAACATTTGTTTTTTTTCTAATTTTGTATGAAAAACGCATTTGTTGAATGCTTTATGATTATCCAGAAATAACTTATAATACAGTTGGCCTGCCCAACAGGGTGAAAAATTCCTTATGCTTTTCAACAAAGCAAAATAGTTATAAAAATACAAATTATTTCCAACAAAAACCAAAGATTGTTGGCAAAAGGGTGCCTCAAATCTCATACAAAATTTCAATCAAAACTATTTTCATGTTTTTTTAATTCAACGATTTTCAGGTTTTTTTTCGCATTTCAGCCATCTGTGACACTCTAGCATCATTGTCTTACTTTAATTCACAGGCTCATTAACAAAATTTAAACTTTATTTTTTCTACATAAAATTATTGAAAAATTTGTATGGGATTTGAGGCACCCCTTTGCCAACAAGCATTGGTTTTTGTTGGAACTAATTTGTATTTTTATAACTATTTTGCTTTGTTGAAAAGCTAATAAAATAAGCAAGTTTTCACCCTATTGGGCAGGCCAACTGTATTATAAGTTTTTTCTGGAAAATCACAAAGCATTCAAACAAATGCGTTTTTCATACAAAATTAGAAAAAACAAATGTTAATATCTCGAAAACTAACGGTTTTTAACTAAGGTGATATTCTGGTCAGTACTGAGCTGGCCTATCAGCCCTCCAAGGGATAACGTTGACTTTTGGGACATCCTGTATATAGATACTAGCTATCCCGGCGAACTTCGTACCGCCTTATACTAAACTACACTACACTACACTGCACTGCAGTATACTGCACTACACAACTTTTAGTAGCTAATGCAAGAATTTTATGTCACTCCCTATTTTTTTTTTATAAATATAGCAACCGCCTATGTTGTGGCTTCCCAACGGTGAAGAATTTTTAAATAGGTCCAGTAGTTTCGGAGCCTATTCAATGCAAACAAACCGAACAATCAAATCTTTCTTCTTTGAAATGAAATGAAAAAGTTTTTTATAATATTATATATTAGTATAGATATAGATTACCATATAAAACTTCTTTGGCCTTGACATTGTTTTCTTTAAAATTTTATTGAATTGAGTAACCTATTTCAGAAACGTACCTTCTCTCCGAAGTTTTATTGGTAAAATGCCTATTTGTTTTGGAAAATTAAATGTGAAAATAACTTACCGGAACTGCGAGTGTTAATCTAGAATAACTTCGTGGGTTTTAAACGCTACTTTTATAAACGTCTTAGGATTCTAGACAACTATATTCTGAACAACTTGGAATACAAACTTGACCCTCATTTTATCAAAGTATGGGTCAAAGGTGCGGTTCAGAATTTGTAATTAGATGACCATTGATGATCATTGCCAACGATTAATCACATTCGGACTCTATAATGTTTACGAAAATGCACGCTAGTCGTTTGACCAAAGATAATAACCCGTCGGGGAGCGGTGATGAAGCTGTTTCTATGAAAACCCTCCTTCCAATCCGTCCATTCCTCAGCACCAGTTACGAAAATTGTGACATCCACATACAATCAGTAAGAGAGGCTATAAGTGAGCGCGCCGAAGAAAAGGCCAGACGCTGGAAGTCCAAAATGGCTGAAATCGCCCGCATTTCAGAGGCCCTCAAAGAGTCTCAATTAAAAGAGAACCAATGCACGGATAAGCTGGTGAGAGACGTGGAGAGGATGATGACGAGTGTCAGCCGAGACATGGTCCAGATGCAGCGCTTGTTCGACAACGTCATGAAACAAATCTCCGACATTTCCACAAACTGAGAAGTCGATCATCATACGAGTACTTGCCTCCTTTCTGCACTTTCGAAATTTGCGTGTCATTCATGTTTTTATAAATTAAAAGAAGAATTTTATGTCATAGTAATCCGTAGCAATTCATTTGTCGCATGAAAAAGGGCGATAGGTATCCTTATTGACACTGAAAATTTTAAATACATGCATTTTTACAAAAATTTTTAGTTTTATTTTTCGATGCAAATACAAACCGTAATTATTGTAATCGGACATTTAGACCTGAAGCGTCGCGTCATCACGTCGTTGCTGAGATATTTTGAGAGATAGAGAGTGAGATTAGCATTTTGACAATCTTCAACTCTAAATATCTTAGCAACGTAATGCTTTAGGCCAAGACATTTCAGTATATTTTCGTACTGGCCGACTGATCTATCAACGCACTGCTATAACCATTGGACGAATCGGGTTGAAGTTTTGCACACAGATTGCAATTAAGACGTAGGCATAATCCGTGGGCTAAAGCTAGTAATCAATAGATGTAAATCTGAATCGCTTCTATCCAGTTCAATCAAGTACGAGTGTCGTGATAAAATGCGTTTTATTTGTAAGCACCTGCAAAGTGAGCTGGTCACTACCCATCTGCAAAATGACCGTGTCTCAACGCTATCATTTATAAAATTCATTGTATAAGTACTGTAATGAGCTTGACAAAACAAAATCAATCTATAGAAGTTTTTATTCTCTACTAGCTGTTTCCCGCGGTTTCACCCGCGTGGACAACGTTTCTATGACTTTTTGAGGGTGCGCAGTGCGCGAGCCGCAAGCGGCTCGCGAGCGTGGTAATAAGTAGCCTATGTCTGAATCCAGGTCCTATTCTGTCTACCTACCAAATTTCAGCCAAATCCGTTCTGTAGTTTTTGCGGGAAAGCGTAACAGACAGACAGAGTTACTTTCACATTTATAATATTAGTAGGGATTCTGATTCGCTATCACTACGAGTGTCTTGATTGTGAGGGCGTGAAAAAGTAAGCCAAGGCTTCATCTTGTCTACTGAAATAGTCGCGGTATATTTAATATGCTTCCTTCGGATTTGAAGCGCTTTATTGTGGATCGATCGAACGTAGGATCAAAGAAGAAAATGTTATTTCATATCAGGGGGTAAAACGTACCTATTAAACTGTGATACTTCATCATCATATCAGCCAAAAGACGTCTACTGCTCTTTCCCCAAGGATTTCCATGACGATCGGTCCTGCACTTGCTTTCACCAGGTCATAGGTCCACTGTGTATGAGGCTTGCCTACACTACGTGTTCCGGTGCGCAGTCGCTACTCGAGGACTTTACTTCCCCCACAAGCTATGAAACCTGCCCATTGCCACTTAAGTGAAGCGATTCTGTGAGCTATGACGGTTCTTTGGTTTTCCTACGTATATCCTAGGTTAGGTTAGGTTAGGTTAGTTTTTTTTTTTTTTATACTCTACACCTCCAACATGATTGGAGTCTTTTTCTAGCTGGGTTTCTCTTTCATACTAGTTCACGCATCTATTCTTCTCGTACTTTCATTCTTCAAACTTTGTCTTTCTTTCATTCATCATCTTTTGTTGCTTTTTATGGGTGGGATTCCCATCTATTCATTTTCCTAATCTACCACTTTGCTGCTACTTTTTTATTACTCTACTTACTTCTTAACTTACTTATTTACTTACTTCTATACTTACTTCTTTAAATCTTTTATCCTTTTCAATTTTTTATGGGTATTTATAAATAACTCAACAATCTTTCTTTATTTTACAATGAGGATGGTTTTCACAGCAATTTTTACTTCTTTTTCTATTACATCTATTTATTATATCTATTTCTTATTTTAGCGCTTTTATTTCTTAATTTTACTATGTTTTTATGACTATTTTAGCATACATCAATATGTTAATTAGTCATTTTTCTTTAACTAACAATTTTTCTTATTTACCTTAATTACTATCTTTTTTATATATTCTCTAAATAAGTCACTGTACTTTTTACTTTTTATTAACAACTGTAGGTTCTCTAACCCAATCTTATAGCCCGTTTTCATTTCTAATTCTTGCCTATCTCTACCCTTAGGTTAGGTTAGGTTTTTTTTTTTTCTGTCTGTTCTTCTGTTTTCCTCTGATATGGATGTCAGAGACTTTTTACATCAGAACACTTTAAGATCTTTTCGATTTTTATTCTGTTGGATGGGTAATGAGCAACATATTATGTTGTTGTCATTGCTGGTTTTTCGGGAATATCTTCATCACGGTTGATGGGAAAAATCCAGGAGTTGGTAAAAAGATGGTCCTCAGCGGCGCCGATGATGTAGCATCAAAAAACAGTTAGGTCACAGCGCTTAATCTTGCGGCGTACGCGGTGAAAGTTTTAAAATTTTAAAGAAATTCACTTTTTTCAAAATAACAATTGATCCGGAAAATCCTCGGAAAAATTTTTTTTCACCAAAAGATAGGCCGTCACTTCCCGCGTGTTTTGATATATAGCACTTCACTCTCACTTCAAAATATCCTATTTTTCTGATTTTCAAAGAAAATTTTTAGCGCGGAGTTGCCTTTAAAGTGTGCGTACGGCGCGGGGGGTGGCGCGCAACTCCGTGAAAGCAAGACTCGGAGGGAGTGTGGGATTTACCGAGTGCTAAAGAGAGCGGAAAAGAGGGAAGAGGATCCACCAATGATTAGAGGGGGCAGAACCTTGAACGCAGAAAGCTCGGCAAAATACCTAGTTGATACTCTTTACCCGGAGGATCGGACGGAGGATGACAACGAAGAACACAAAAGGATACGGAAGAGAGCGGATGAAATAAAGGCTGGGAACCAAGTTGAATCTTGTGACCCTCCTTTCACACTTGACGAGCTCAACAGAGCCGTAAAATCCTTTAATCCCAAAAAAGCTCCGGGTTCAGATGGGCTAACGGCGGACATATGTGGCCATCTAATTGCAAATGACCCAGAATTGTTTTTAAGCCTACTAAACAAATGCCTGGCGCTCTGCTATTTCCCTCGACTATGGAAGAAAGCGACGGTGATTGTGCTCCGTAAACCTGGAAGGGACAACTACAACACCCCGAAATCTCACAGGCCAATCGGTCTACTGCCAGTGTTGGGGAAGATCTATGAGAAGATGTTAGTGGCCCGACTCAAGTATCACTTACTACCCAACATGAATACCAGCCAGTACGGCTTTATGCCCCAAAAGAGCACCGAGGACTCCCTCTATAATCTGACACAGTATATACAGGACAAATTAAATAAGATGAAAATTGTCCTACTTGTCTCCTTGGATATAGAGGGAGCCTTCGATAATGCATGGTCAAGGAAAAAGGATGTGTTCAAGGATCGATTGCCGGTCCTTTATTATGGAACCTCTGTCGCACGGCAGGTATTTAGGTAGGTAGGGCGTAGGGAGTGGGTTCCATAAATGATGCCGTGCGTGTTCAGATAATTTAATGATAAAATATAAGATATAAGACCCGTAATGGGTCTTTTAGAAAATATTAAAGTATGAATTTATTAAATTTATTGTGATGAGAGCTGATGATCGAGTGTTGTTTTTTAAGGAAATTGTCAGATAGTTTGACAGCGCAGGCGCGGAAAAAAAGAAATAGATGGATGAATAAAGATCGAATGAAAGAAGATTAAATAACTGCGCACCACGCTACAGTACCGGGGGGGCCGGATCCCCTGGATCTCCTGGATCCCCTAGGTTAGGTTAGGTTAGGTTAGGTTAGGTTAGGTTAGGTTAGGTATAGAAATATATAGAAATATAAGTAGATATAGAAATATAAATAGATATAGAAATAAATGTAAATAATATTAAGAACATAATAGAAAATAAGGAAAGTAGAAATAAATTCATACAGTTTTGTATAAAAGTAGCGAATAAAGTAATAAATAGAAACAAATAGATTAGAAAAATTTACTTTAATATATATCTGAGAATATATAAACTAAGTAAATAATAGTTTTGTAAAAAAGATATAAAAAAGAGATTATAAACTGTAAAAATTTATAGAATTAGAAAAAACACCAATGTAAAACAAAGATTTTGGAATAAAATGTGTACTTATTACCCTAAATTGAAAAATAAAGAAAATATAAAAGATCCACTGATAGACTAGAGTAGACGGGAGTCCCACCCGTAAAAGTATGAAAGAGAAGTAAGCTAGAAAGAAACAGTATGCAGAATAAAAGTGCGAGAGGCATAAATGTGTGAACTGGCATGAAAGAGTACAGTAAAGACAGTCTCCGATTATGTTGGAGGTGAAAGTATAAAAAAAAAAAAAAAAAAAACCTAACCTAACCTAACCTAACCTAGGGGATCCAGGAGATCCAGGGGATCCGGCCCCCCCGGTACTGTAGCGTGGTGCGCAGTTATTTAATCTTCTTTCATTCGATCTTTATTCATCCATCTATTTCTTTTTTTCCGCGCCTGCGCTGTCAAACTATCTGACAATTTCCTTAAAAAACAACACTCGATCATCAGCTCTCATCACAATAAATTTAATAAATTCATACTTTAATATTTTCTAAAAGACCCATTACGGGTCTTATATCTTATATTTTATCATTAAATTATCTGAACACGCACGGCATCATTTATGGAACCCACTCCCTACGCCCTACCTACCTAAATACCTGCCGTGCGACAGAGGTTCCATAATAAAGGACCGGCAATCGATCCTTGAACACATCCTTTTTCCTTGACCATGCATTATCGAAGGCTCCCTCTATATCCAAGGAGACAAGTAGGACAATTCTCATCTTATTTAATTTGTCCTGTATATACTGTGTCAGATTATAGAGGGAGTCCTCGGTGCTCTTTTGGGGCATAAAGCCGTACTGGCTGGTATTCATGTTGGGTAGTAAGTGATACTTGAGTCGGGCCACTAACATCTTCTCATAGATCTTCCCCAACACTGGCAGTAGACCGATTGGCCTGTGAGATTTCGGGGTGTTGTAGTTGTCCCTTCCAGGTTTACGGAGCACAATCACCGTCGCTTTCTTCCATAGTCGAGGGAAATAGCAGAGCGCCAGGCATTTGTTTAGTAGGCTTAAAAACAATTCTAGGTCATTTGCAATTAGATGGCCACATATGTCCGCCGTTAGCCCATCTGAACCCGGAGCTTTTTTGGGATTAAAGGATTTTACGGCTCTGTTGAGCTCGTCAAGTGTGAAAGGAGGGTCACAAGATTCAACTTGGTTCCCAGCCTTTATTTCATCCGCTCTCTTCCGTATCCTTTTGTGTTCTTCGTTGTCATCCTCCGTCCGATCCTCCGGGTAAAGAGTATCAACTAGGTATTTTGAAGAGCTTTCTGCGTTCAAGGTTCTGCCCCCTCTAATCATTGGTGGATCCTCTTCCCTGTTAGGTTAGGTTAGGTTAGGTTAGGTTAGGTTAGGTTAGGTTAGGTTAGGTTAGGTTAGGTTTTTTTTTTTTTTTTTTTTTTATCTAGTACCTCCAAAGGAATCGGAGTCTGTTTTAACTAAACTATTCTTCTCTTTCATTCAAGTTCACGCATTTATGCCTCTCGCACTTTCATTCTGCATACTATGTCTTTCTGGCTTTCATCTCTTTCTTACTATTACGAGTGGGACTCTCGTCTAATCTAATAATCTTATTTATTGTTTTATTTCTTTATTGGTATTTACAAAGACAGGGTAATAAAATCACAAATGTTTCAAATGTTTTGTTGAACATATACATAATATCTTAATCTAGAAATCTAACCTAATTGCATTTTGTACTTTATTATTTATTTACAATTTCTTACATCTATGTTGATAGATAAATATCCGCAGGATATTTTCTCAGCATAGTTTACTATCTACTTATTCCTATTTATTACCTTCTTAACAATTTCTATGCAATAATTTAGGAAAATATCTCTATTTGTACTTAGCATTATATTATTTACATTTTCTTTTGTTAGTTTTATATTGAGCAGCTGTTCTATATTATACCTTTGAAATGTGTATACGGGACACTCCAGAATCAAATGAGGTACAGTTTCTTTGACGTTTGGGTCGCAGATGCACGATGGGTTCTCTTTGCACTTAAACCGATTCAGGTACTCCGAGAACCCACCGTGGCCAGTTAACAGCTGAGTTTTAGTATTTGTCGGCTCTATTTTTCGTATAGTGGCGTACGCCGCAACCGCGTCTGGGAAGAACATTTTTGTTACCTCCGCAGTATCACCGCTCTTGTATCTCAAGTTCCACTCGCCAAGCGAGGCCATGCGTATGTCCCGCCTGGCGAATGAAACCGGACACTGGTCGTAGTCAGCTTTCCGTTTGGAACCCACAGCGGCCTCTTTGGCTAGATGGTCTGCGCGTTCATTTCCCTCCATTCCGGCGTGAGCTTTTATCCAATAGAGATGAAAACTTTTGCCCTGGACTTTCATCTGTTTTAAGTTTTTTCGGGCTTCCACTGCCAAGGGATGGAGGGAACTTATGTTGGTTACGGTTTGAAGTGCAGCCATCGAGTCGCTGTAGATTCCATAACTTACTGCTGTGTTCTTGAGCGCTTCCCTCGTCGCTTTACATATGGCCAAGAGTTCAGCCTGGTAGACGGTGCAGTAATACGGTAATTTAAGTTTGAGGGCTTTGGTCTCGGAAGCGCCACTCCACATGGATAGCGCTGCTCCGACCCCTCCCCCAAACTTACTTCCGTCAGTATATATACAGACGTCATGTCCACGATGTGAATCTAGTAGCTCCTGGTCCACCAGGCTTGTGAACTCCAGGCCATCATGTTCCGCGGGGTGCGGGGAGTCCAGTGCTCTTGCTTTTTGCTCAATCTCTCGGTCTGCTAATCCCTGCAGGGGTACCCCCTTCTTAGCCTCATACAATGAAGCCGCTTCTCGCACGCGCAGGTCGAGTGGGAGTAACCCGGCAAGGATCAGCGCCGAGTTTAGGGAGACGGTCTTGTATGCTTTGCATATTTTTTGAGCAAAGCCTCTTTGTACTGTATTAAACTGTTTAATTACTCCCAATTTGGACACTGCTGGTACCCACGCGCTTGCGGCGTACGTGACTATAGGCTCGACTGCCGCGATGTAGATCGATCTAATGACCTCAGAATTGAGGCCCCAACTCACTTTTGCGGCTCTAGTCAGCTGTTTTTGCACCGCTATGGCCTTCTTGCACACATTCGCGACGTGACTGTTAAAGGTCAATTTTTCGTCAATAGTCAGGCCTAATAGTTTTAATTCGTTAGTCGTGCGAATGCTGACCCCACCCATGCTGAGTCGTGGTGTGTCATATTTCATTTTTCTGGTCAAGACCATTGCATTGGTCTTGTGTGCAGCAAATGCAAGCTTATTTTGGACACCCCACTCCTCAACATACCCGAGGGCAGCATTCGCCCGACCTTCGATGTCATGTGCTGTGTCCCCGTCAAAAACGAGGACAACGTCATCGGCGAAGGCCTGACAATACTCACCTCGATGTTCCAAGCCTCTGAGCAGGGGGTCCAGAAGGAGGTTCCACAGGATCGGGCCCGCTATGGATCCCTGAACGCAGCCCTTGGTTGTACTAGTGCTAGCTTCCTCACCTCCGTACCTTACAGTGACCCTTCTGTTAGTGAGATAGTCATCAAGAACCCGCCTGATGTTCCTGGGGCATTCTTCTTCCGCCAGTCTCAGTTTAATAGCCGGCCACCAGGCGTTGTCGAAGGCTCCCTCTATATCCAAAGAAACCAAAGTAATTATTTTCTTGTGGTTCAGTTTGTTCCTGATATATTGCATAAGGGTATAGAGGGAGTCCTCGGTACTTCTCTGGGGCATGAAACCGTACTGACGGGTGCTTATCTTTGGTAGGAGGTGGTATTTTAATCGAGCTACTATCATCTTCTCGTATATTTTTCCCAATATTGGGAGGAGACCGATTGGCCTATACGATTTAGGGGTCACGTAACTATCCTTACCGGGTTTCCTCAGCATGATCACTGTGGCCTCCTTCCACCCTGACGGAAAACACTGAAGTTCGAGGCATTTGTTAAGGAGCTTAAGAAACAATTGGGGATCATTTCCTATAGCCTTGTGGCAGATATCCGCGGTGAAACCATCGGCACCGGGAGCCTTTTTTGGGTTGAAGGAACTTAACGCGGTTTTTAACTCAGTAATGGTGAATGGAGGGTCACATGGTTCAGCATGGTCCCCAACATTCACTGTTTCTGCTTTGTTCCTTACTTGGCGGTGGAACGAATTATCGGCGTCTTCCGTATCCTTAGGATAGAAAGTATCCGCCAAGAACCTTGCTGATTCCCTCATTTCCAAGACTCTCCCGTCCTTCTCCAGCGGCAGATCCTCCTTTCTTTGTGTCGTCCTAGAGAGCACCCGGTATATCCCATCCCAAACAGACTCTCTGGTTAGGTTAGGTTAGGTTAGGTTAGGTTAGGTTAGGTTAGGTTAGGTTAGGTTAGGTTAGGTTAGGTTAGGTTAGGTTAGGTTTTTTTTTTTTTTTTTTTTTTTTTTTTTTTTATAATACTTACACCTCCAACATTATCGGAGTCTTTTTCATTCTAATTTTCTCTTTCATGCCAGTTCACACTTTTATGCCTCTCGTACTTTCGTTCCGCATACTGTTTCTTTCTTGCATTCTTCTCTTTCATACTTTTACGGGTGGGATTCCCGCCTATTCTATTTTGACTATAGTGGTGTTTAATTTTGTCTCCGTGTTTGTTATAAGTTTTCCTCATTTCCCTTCAGTTTGTTGCGAGTGGGAGGGTACGGTGGGTAATTTTTATTTTGTTTTTCTTTTAATTTTTACAGTTTACATATTTTATATACAATTTTCAAATATTTCTTATACTACTGTTTTCTTAATCTATTACTTATCTTACTATTATGTTCCTATGACTATCTTAATATAATTCAATATACTAAATAGTCATACATTTTGTTCAGTTTTGTTTCTTTTGCAAACTATCTTTACAATTTTCACAGTGTATTCAATAAAATCTTCTCTATATTTTTCACTTTTTATAAGTACTGGCAAATTTGCTGACTCCATTTTCATTTTTGTCCTTTGTTCCATGTCAAAACGTTCTCTAATGAACACAGGGCAGTCTATCAACAGGTGCAGCACAGTCTCAGTCTTGTCAGGGTCACATATACACGATGGGCTCTCCTTGAGCTTGAACCGGGTCAAGTACTCAGAGAACCCACCGTGTCCCGTGAGTGCTTGTGTCAGCTCTTTTGTCATGTACATTTTTCGTACCGCCCTGTATGCATCCCTCGCCCCCGGGAAGAACAATTTAGTTGTGGAGGCTGTTGTTCCCGTTTTGTATCTGTTCTCCCATACACCAATCGTTTCCGTACGGATCACCTGTTTGACAAACGATAAAGGGCACCCATCATAGTCATGCTTCCTTTTTGACCCCAAGGCAGCCTCTTTTGCTAGAAAATCAGCTCTTTCGTTGCCTTCTAGTCCCTTGTGGGCTTTGATCCAGAGCAAGGAGACGCTCTTGCTCTGGTCACTTGCTTTGTGTATGGCGTCGCGTGTTTCCACTGCTAGTGGGTGACTAGTGGCGGGATTGGCTACTGTTTGAAGGGCTGCCATGGAGTCACTAAGGATCGCGAATTTTTTCTCCTTTCGACGAAGTATTTCTTTCCCCGCTTCGCAGAGAGCGAGGAGTTCCGCCTGGTAGACGGTACTATAAGACGGCAGCGATAGCTTTTTTGTTTTTGTTTCTATATTGCCAGTCCAGACTGAAAGGGCGGCTCCAACTTTGCCCTCAATTTTGCTGCCGTCAGTAAATATGCGCACTTCGTAGTGGCATTGATTTATGTACTGTTCCTCGTCTACCAGGCGTCCTATTTCCAAATTCCTCTGTTTTGCAGGATGGGGTGCATTACTTACCGGTGTCATTCGCTCGACCTCTCTGTCACCCAGCACCGGCAGGGGTACCCCTCTCCTTGCCTCGTAAAGCGAGGCTGACTCCTGAATTCGGAGGTCAAGAGGAAGTACTCCGGCCAGTAGCAATGCTGAGTTCAGAGAGACCGTGCGATAGGCACGGCAAAGTTTCTGGGCAAAGCTGCGTTGCATTGCGTCCAGCTTTCTACGTACACCGATTTTATTGGACGTTGGTGCCCAGGCGCTCGATGCATACAGGACAATAGGTTCCACCGCAGCAGTATATATGGATCTTATTACCTCTGGGTGTAAGCCCCAGCTAACCTTTGCAGCTCTGGTGAGCTGTTTATACACTGCTGCGGCTTTAGAGCACACTTTAGTCACATGTTTGTTAAAAGTCAACCCGCGGTCAATGGTCAGTCCTAACAGCTTTATTTCTTCTGACATGGCAATGCTTATCCCGTCCATGGTCAAGTGTGGGGTGTCGCATTTAAGCTTGCGTGTAATGAGCATTGCACAAGTTTTATGAGGGGCAAATTTCAGTTTGTTTACGGCACCCCACTCCCGGACATAGTCGAGAGCAGCATTGGCACGTTCCTGGATGTCCCGTGCTGTGGGCCCGTCGAAAACGAGGACCACGTCGTCCGCGAAGGCTTGGACGTAGTCCCCCCTGTCCTCCAGACCCTTCAACAGGGGATCCAGCAGAAGATTCCATAATATTGGTCCTCCTATAGACCCCTGGACACAGCCTTTCTCCGTCTTCCTCTTACATTCTGTTCCCATATACCTAACTGCCACTGTTCTGTCATACATATAATTGCTCATGACCTTTCTCAGGTTCAACGGGCATTCCTCTTCTGCGAGCCTCACCTTTATGGCCGGCCACCAGGCGCTATCGAAAGCCCCCTCTATATCCAATGACACTAGTGTGACAATCTTCTTTTCATCTAATTTAGTGCGGATGTATTTCATAAGGGTATAGAGGGAGTCCTCGGTGCTCCTTTGTGGCATAAAGCCATATTGGTGAGGACTCATTCGTGGTAAAATATAAAACCTGAGTCGGCCCATCAGCATTTTTTCATATATCTTGCCCAGGACAGGCAAAAGACCAATCGGCCTGTGAGATTTGGGCGTGGCATAATTTTCCTTGTTAGGTTTACGGAGAACTACGACGGTGGCTTCTTTCCATATGCGGGGAAAATATCCCAGCTCCAGGCACTTGTTTAGAAGTGCCAAAAACTGGTCCGGATCATTTTTTACTGCTTGAGCGCATATGTCAGCTGTTAATCCGTCGGAGCCGGGGGCCTTTTTGGGGTTAAATGATGTTACCGCTCTTTGTAATTCATCGGCTGTAAAAGGAGGGTCCAGGTGGTCACAGTTTCCTGCATTGGAACTTTCAGCTTTCTCTCTGATTTCCTTGTGAATTTGCTGGTCGTCCGACCTACTGTCCTCCGGGTAGAAGGTCTCGGCCAATAGTTCGGCTGACTTTTCGGCGTCCAGTGCCCTGCCCTCCATTTCCATAGGTATATCTTCTTCCCTCTTTTTTGTTCGACTGATTAACCGGTATATCCCCTCCCATACCCCTTCTTTATCCTGTCTTTCGCAGAAACCCTTCCAGCTTTCAACCTGTGCTTTCGCTGTTGCCAATTCATATTCTGCTTTCTTTTCCAGGTACTCGTGGATGACCTTCGCTTTCCGGACAGGCGCCGCACATCGGATTCTCCTCTTCCTGGTGGCGACTTCACGCTTCATATCTTCCAACTCTGCAGTCCACCATGGCAAAGTGAGTTTTTCTGTAAGCTTTTTCCTTGGAATTGATTTCATACATGCTTTAACTACCAATTCGGTACATGTTTTAACCATCTCTTCCAGTTGCTCCGTATTATCTATTTGATTGATTGTCTGCGTTGATAAACCGTTTTCTAATTTAAATTGGTCCAGTTTCTCATGAAAGCGGCTCCAATTTGCTTTTTTGGTGTTAAAAAGTCTTGTAGTACGGTGGATTTTATATCCCGCAGACTTTTTTAGATTGAGCTTGAACTCTATGCCATTGTGGTCTGACCCTGTAAGATCTTCTACTACACGCCAGCCATCCACCAGGTCAAGAACATCCTCCGTGCATGCCGTTATGTCCACGAAGCTGGTTAGGTGTCTATCGCCTCGAACTACGTCGAATGTCGGTGTTTGTCCACTGTTGAGTACCTGGAAATTCAATTCATCGAGCATTCCCATCGTCTGTTCTCCTCTACCGTCTGTCTCTAGTCCGCCCCACCATATGTTCTTGGCATTTACGTCGCCGCCGACTATGAGCCTCTTTGATCCCATTTTTTGGTATATCCTCTTGATATGCTCTAGGTAGGGCTCCAGTGGGTCATTCGGCTCAAAGTAGGCCGAGACAAGGGTCATGCTCCAGGCGCTGGTTTGAATTTGTACAACCACTATGTTATTGTTTGTGAGCTCAGGGTGTTGCACCACATTAAGGTTTGGGTCGAACACAGCAATCGCCGCCTTCACATGACCGTCTCCTGGTTTTGTGTTTTGAAAAATTCTTACACCCTTTTGTGCATTTACGATTTTTGAAGCCCCTACATATGGCTCCTGTAACAGGGCAGCGACTGCCTTTCGCCTTGTGGCTTCTAACATGAGCTCTACAGTGGCTAGTTTTTTGCGCTGTAAGTTCGCCTGGAGCATGACATAATAATTTTTAACGTGGGGGAATTGTAGGTCCTGGGCGCCTTCAGCAATATGCCACTGAGGATCTGGCCAACCTGTCCCATCTCTTCCTTACCGGACAGTCCTGGCTAAAGGCATTGTGCGCAGTGCGTCCCGCCTCCAAATCGGCTCTGGTGCAATTTCTGCAAGTGGGTCTTTCTCCTGCGATCCAATCTGCACATTCAGTTCTTAAGTGAGGACCACCGCAATGGCTGCATGAGTCCACCGCCTCCTTGCAGAACTTTTTGGTATGCCCATAGCCCAGGCAGCGGGAGCACTGCACCAGCGGGGACTGGTCCAAGACCCGTACTCGCTGCAAGTCTATGTGGACCATGCCTGCCTCCAGCGCCCGTTTCCAAATAGCAGGAGAAGTAGAGACGACGATGTGGCAAACATGTGGATTACGGGCTCTACGTCTGTATTTAATTGTCATCCTATTTTCTGTCTCGTCGAGGCCGGTAAACACACTCTGGTTTTGATTCCTGAGAGCTTTTAGGACGTCCCCATCGGTGTTTACCGCCAGGACGTCCCTAAGTACCAGGAGCGGGTCTTTATTTTTCATCTCTTCTACCACCAGGTGGTCTCCGGCCTCTTCTATACGATTTTTAATTTTTTGCCTTTCCTCTCTCGATCTACAGCTCATTATAATCTTTCTGTCCTTGGCCTTTCGGATTCTCTCCACTTGCACCCATCCCTCTTTCGCGTCCACCACCTCCCTAACCTTAGCGAGAACCTGCTCTCCCGTATCTGTTTCTTCTCTAGACGTAATGACTACCGAGTGCAGGACGCTTTTTCTGGGTGAGGGTTCCGCGATATGGCCTGCTGTTACACTGGCATATGTCTTAGCTGTCATGAGGTCTTGATGTTTTTCCAGCTTTTCCTTCAGCTCTTCCATTTTTCTAGTATTTTCTAGAATGAGTTTCGTGTGCTCCTCAAGCCGCGACATTAAGCCTGGGTCAGCTCCGACCATAAAGGTAGCGTCAGCGGCAATGGGCGTCTCCGGCTCTGTTTTTTCTGTCACTTGTTTTTCTTTTCTTTTTGCCCCTAGGATCCTCTCGTCCTCCCCTGCCTCTGGTTCTGTCCCCTTTGAGGTCCGTTCCGCTTCTTTCACAAGTTGGTAAAGGCGGTCCAGCGCTTCAGCAATACTGTGTTTTATCTCGGTTTTAATATTCCGTGACGCGTTTAGGTTTAATTTACCTTTGATCAAGTAGGCTTTCGCCTCAGCAGTACGGTTTTCGTAAGTAGAACATTTATCAGGGGAAGCTCTATGTTTGTCAGCATTTTTTGTGTCTTGCGACAAAGTCAGCGTCCTACGTGGGTTTGTTTTGGCAGAAACGGTCTGCCTTGTCCCGTTTGCCGTGGCTGGCGTCGTATCAGTACTAGAGGCTTCCCACTGATTTATGCTGCGCCTAACATTTTGGGTTTCAGTCGCTGGTTTTGCGGGTGACTTCTTATTGTCAGCGTCAGAGGTTTTAGTAAAGGGGGTCCTAATAGTCGACATTTTAGTTGGAGGTGTGTGTCGTAAGTAGATAAAATAGAGTCAGTTAAATTCAAAGAGTACGTGAGTAAAATGAAATAATAAACTCTACCTAGAGTAATACAAATTCCACTCTGTGGTGTACAATTAATTTAAGTCAACAATACTTAAAGCTAACACAATTTGAAGAAAGGTAAAATATAAGTTTAGGTAGAGTGTTTACTATGGGGCCCAATAAGACCCCGTCAGTAATAAGAATGGTCAAATGTAACAACAAAAAGTAGTATAAACTGTCACAATAGGCGTCTAATGAGATCACCGTCAATTTAAAATTTTGCTCTACGTAGAGTCGTAAGATTACACACAATAAAACCGTAAATATAATGTACAAAACATGTAGTAGGAAAAAGTTTAAACACAATAAGTATTTATAGTCTAACAAAAAATAAAATAAGTAAGGGAAACCTAAAGTTAAAAATTTTTTCTTTACATAGAGATGTCTATAATTAATAAAATAAATGGTAAAGGCTCAATAATTTTGATAAGCAAACAAAAGTTAAACAGTATAAGCAGTCAAAGAACTTAAAATAATGTTATTTCAAAGAATATAAAATTTTTCTCTACGTAGAGTTAATGTAGAGCTTATATTACGATAGATAAATGTAGTGCTAAAGTCGCCCTTATAACAGAAAAAAGAACGGTCCAGATCGGACCAGTAGTCTCGGAGATAACTTAGGTCAAAAATTTACAAAATGGCGGACAAAATGGCCGCCGCAATTTAAAATGGCTCTGGAAGGCTTAATTTTTGGCGTAAGAGGCTGCGGTTTTTTCCGAAGTATTCAGCTCGGCACCAAGCACTCCTCTGTGATGCAAAAGGGCTTATAAATTTTTGACTCTAGGTAGAGTCTTTTTATGGCTTGAAAAGTAACTTGAGTCGTACCAATGCCGATGCCAAAAACCCCGTCCAAATCCGCTCAAAAATGACAGAGCTATACAAATTTAAGTAAATACAATATGGCGGCCAAGATGGCCGCCAAAAGCCAAAAGTGACCGTAACTCCTTGGATTTTCGTCCAAATTGACCGTTCTTGGGCTCGTTTTAAAGCTCTTGGCAAGGCCTACACAATGAAAACACAAAAGTAAAAATAAAATTAAAAACTAATTTGATATTTACAAAAAAGCACTTAAAATTAGGAAAAACACAACAAAATAAGAAAACAAAAGAACATTTTTTTTGTTTTTTCACTGTCAATGCTTAAGATAAGATAATTCTAAATTTTTTGAGGTAGTTTTTTGGTTTCAGCACGTTTCCTTCTTGTACCTCGTGTCAGTAGCAAAATTTCAAAAATTTATATTTCAAAAACTTTTTAGTCAAACATGTCAAAATTTTTTCACTATATGTTCTGCTCACTGGGTACTATTTTTTGAGCTAATAAAAGTCTGGGGTCACCGATGGCAAACAAAAGATATGATTTTTGAAAAAATTACAAAAATTTCAAAAATTTATAACTCACGATTCATTTCACATAAGTTTGCAGTTTAAACGGAGGAATGTTGTGTCCAGCTACTCAAACAAGAACACGTTGTAAAATTTAGCCGCACGCATCTGGAACTTGGACCACGTGTCCACGTGGTTTGTGGTTTTTTGGCTGCAGCTCCTCCCGCTTTGGCAGGAAAAATCCAAGAATTTGCAGCAAGGTAGTCCTCAATGACGCCGATGTTGTGGCACTATAAAAATCATAGGTCGCAGCGCTTAATCAAGCAGCGTACGCACTTGAACTTTGAAAAATTTTTAAAAATGCACTTTTTTAGTAATAATTATTCAGCCAATAAAGTCCGGCTAAAAAACTTTTCGCCAGAAGATAGATAATTTTAGTCCGCACACAACGATGTATCACACTGCACAATAGCGTCGAGAAATCCAATTTTCACGATTTTTAAGAGAAAAATCCGACCGCGGGGCAGCGTTGGCCGTGTCCGTTCCGCGCGGGGGGTGGCGCGCGACTGGTTAGGTTAGGTTAGGTTAGGTTAGGTTAGGTTAGGTTAGGTTAGGTTAGGTTAGGTTGGGGATCCCCCCACAGTGCTGGCTTCCTCGTAGCGTTCCCCGGGCAACGTCGCGCCTGACCACCGTAACGGAGTGGCAGGCCGGCGGCTAACGAGCACTGTGCTGTCGTAGCTTTTATTGCGGTACCTACGACTTTGAGTTGCGTTCATAAATATGTCAGAGCCTTTGCGGGACGCCTCCGGGCGTTTCAATAAAAAAGGCCCTTCTCAGGGCCAACCTAAAGTCCCTTCCCAGGGCACACCAAAAGGCCCTTTTCAGGGCCAACCCGACGACGCTACTGCGTCGGAAGCTAGTCGCTCACCATCTGCGGCTAGCTCATTTAGAAGGCCGGACGAGGTGTTAGACTTTGAGTCTGATATCGAGTCCATGCGGGACGCGTCGGACGAGGGTTCGACGGTCGTAGAAGATGACCGTCAAGCGCGGAAGAGGGCCTACTTGCGGCAAGGGTCCGGGGTCTCCTCGGACTCGGTTAAAAGTAAGCAGAGACGGAAACTGAAGGCTAAAAAATCTAATCCAGCTGTCACCCACAATGTTGGCTTGGAGGACGCCCAACGCCAACTTAACTTGGCAAGACGGGTGCAGCTCCAACAGGATTTGGAGGAGCAGGTAGCCACCAAAGAGCAGCAGGCGCGTGCCAACAGGGCCAGGGCCGGGTATGGCGCGTCCAACGTCTTGTACGCGGACCACTCTCTTGCAGAGCTGGAGCGGATGGCAAAAGAGGACCAGGAGGAGATTGTTGAAGTTGCCTCTAAGTCCTCCAACTTAAAGGGCACTTTCCAAAAGGCCCTGAAATGCCGGGCCGCAAGTATGCGCGGTATCGTTCGGGAGCTGGTGCAGCGCACGGCGACCGACGAGACGCAGCAACTGCAGGCGAAGGTAGATCGCCTGCAGGCGGAGGTCAGCCAGCTGCACAAAAAGCTGGCTGAAACCACGGCCCTGCCTGCTCAGGCCTCACAAAGACCGGTGTCTGAGGCCCCCCTCTCGAACCTTGAGGACATCATCCGCAAGGTTGTCATGGAGGAGAGGGCGTTCACCAGAGCCTGCTTCGCTGGCATTGAAGACCGGCTCTTGCCGGAGAGGCGTCTCCGACCGCCGCTCGCGGCGGACAAGACGCTGAGCAGGCCGGGGCCGTCGGCGGCTCCAGCACCGATGGAGCAGCCCCAGAACCCGAAGCCCTCTAAGGGCAAAGGCAAGGGGAAGAAAACTGCGGTTCCACCGGCTCCAACCACGAGCTCAGAAAGGGAGGTTGAGCCAGCTGCTACTCAAGCAGCCCCTCAAGTCCCCCAGAGGGAGGATCCTCTTCTGCCTTCCACTACCCCGTCCAATCAGTCGTGGACGGAGGTGGTTGGGAGGCGGAAAAGAAAACCCAAAAATACGCCTTCGGTCGCCACCCCCATCACTGCCCCTCCCGGTCAGTCCAAAGTGACTGACAAGGGAAAGGGGAAGGGAAGGGGAAAAAAGTCGGCCCCCAAGCCCGCCACCGCTGCTGCCATAGCTAAAAGGGCCCCCGCCGGTGGGAGGAAACTAGTTCCTCCCAAAACCGCGGCTGTCGTGGTGACACTCACCCCGGAGGCCGCGGAGCGGGGTGAGACATACGAGTCCGTGCTGAAGCGGGCTCGTACCAACGCCGATCCCTCTCAATTGGGTATTGAGAGGGTTACGTGCCGCCGGACACAAACTGGGGCTCGAATTTTTGAGTTCCCGGGGGCACAAGGCAGCACCAAAGCGGACCTCTTCGCAACAAAGTTGCAAGAGGTAATCGCGGACGCGGCCAAGGTCACAAGACCTGTTAAGTCCGCGGCCTTGGAGGTGACCGATCTGGACGACTCGGTCACCAAAGAGGAGGTGGTGGAGGCGGTAGCTGCAGCGGGAGGCTGCAGTGTCGCAGCAGTACAGGGCCGGACCATTAGGCCTGGCCGCGGCGGCATGGGTGCCATTCGCCTTGAGTGCCCAGTCGCCGCGGCCAAGGCCGTCCTGGCTAAGGGACGACTGCTGGTAGGTTTCAGCTCGGCTGTGGTCCGGGCGCTTGAGGAGCGCTTCGGGATCGGCCACACCCGGGCTCTTTGTCCGTCCGATACGGACAGGGCGAGCATGTGCTACCGGTGCGGGAATGAGGGGCACAAGGCCGCCTCTTGCAGAGCCGCCACGCCGCACTGCGCGGTGTGTGCCGCCAGTGGTCGCCCAGCGGACCACGTGATGAGTGGGAGGAAGTGCAAACCTCCCACAAAGAAGGGCAAAGCGCAGGCGCCAACTCGGTCTGCTGCTGCCATTGCAGCTCCAACTCCAGCGGCGGCCGACGAGGGGGGTGTGATGTCCGAATAAATGGAAGTCGTACATCGCATCCTCCAGACAAACACCAACCACTGCAAAGCGGCCCAGGACCTGCTGGTTCAGGTCATGGCCGAGTGGTTGGTGGACGTGGCGGTAGTCGCCGAGCCCTACTCAGTCCCTGGCCGCTGGCTGGGTGATAGGGACGGCTCGGTGGCACTAGTGGCGCGGTCTTCCACGGACTCCCCTCCCCTCTCGCTGTTAGAGAGGGGACCGGGATACGTGGCCGCCGCATGGGGAGACATAGTCTTGGTGGGGGTCTACTTCTCCCCAAACAGTCCCCTTTCGGACTTCGAGAACTTTCTCGAAGTCCTTGCTGCAGTAGCCGGTAGGATGGCGCCGCGTCAGGTCTCCATACTGGGAGACTTTAATGCGAAGTCGGTGGTCTGGGGCAACCTGGCCACCGATGTTCAGGGACGCGCTGTCGAATTTTGGGCGGCGTCGAGCGGTTTGTCCCTTTTAAACAGAGGGACAGTTCACACGTGCGTGCGGCGGGAGGGAGGGTCAATAGTGGACCTCACTTTCGCCACCCCTGCTTTAGCCGCCCGCATCGTAGACTGGCGGGTGGAGCTGGTGGAGACTCTATCGGACCACAGATACGTGCGGTTCGATATCTCCACCCAGAGCCCCCAGAGGATGGCCCCCTCGGGACAATCCCCGTTCCCACGGTGGGCACTCACCCGCCTGGACCGGGAGGCGGCCAGAGAGTCAGCATTCATCCAAGACTGGTTCTCGCCCCCTGTCGATGGCCTGCACGTGGACGCCGCGGCAGCCCAACTGAGGGAGTCCCTGACCGAGGTGTGCAACTCCAGCATGCCTCGGTCTCACCGCCCGCATCCTCGACGTGCCGTCTACTGGTGGTCTGAGGAGTTGGCCGGGCACAGGGCCACCTGTGTGGCAGCCAGGAGGGCCTACACAAGGAGCCGACGACGGCACCCACGTGACCCGGCCAACGAAGACCGCCTCTACGAATCATACGTAGAGGCAAAGAGGGTGCTCAAGTCGGCAATGGGCGCCGCCCAGGATTCGGCGAGAGCCGAATTGCTGGAGGGTCTCGAAAACGACCCATATGGGAGACCGTACAAGGCGGCGCGTAACAAGCTGCGCCCCTGTGGTCCCCCATTAACTGAGACCCTTGAGCCGACATTGCTGGACGGGGTGGTGCAGTCCCTGTTTCCGTGCAGGGACAGCTTCGCCCCACCAGTAATGGACCCCCCACGAGGGGCAGCTCTGCCAGAAGAGGAGGTCCCTCCGGTCACGGAGGCGGAATTGGAAGCGGCGGCTCTCCGCTTGCGCGCCAAAAAGACGGCTCCCGGTCCGGACGGTGTCCCCGCAAGGGTGGTGGCCATCGCCACTACCCAAATGGAGAAAAGGTTTCGGGACCTCTTTAGCGCGTGTTTCACGTCTGGGAGGTTCCCGAAACCTTGGAAGGAGGGCCAATTGTGCCTCCTTCGAAAGGAGGGGCGCCCGGCAGAATCCCACTCGGCATACCGGCCCATCGTCCTGTTGGATGAGGTCGGTAAGATGTTCGAGGGGATCGTCGCCGCCCGCATAAACTACCACCTGCGGGTGGTTGGGCCGGACCTGTCGGATTCTCAGTTCGGTTTTCGGGCAGAGCGTTCGACAGTGGATGCCCTGACCCGGCTCAAGGGCCAGGTGAAGGAGGCCATGGAAACGGGGGATGGATTGTTGGCTGTGTCATTCGACATAGCCAACGCCTTCAACTCCATCCCCCACTCCACCATCTTAGAGGCACTCCGGTTCCATGGAGTGCCTCAATACCTGCGGGACCTCCTGGCAAGCTACTTGGAGGACCGGGCGGTCCTCCTTGTAGATAAGACTGGCCAACTACGGCGGTTTAGCGTCATGTCCGGCGTTCCACAGGGGTCGGTTTTAGGACCACTCCTCTGGAACGTCGGGTTTGATTGGCTCCTGCGGGGAACCCTCCTCCGTGGTACGAGTGTCATCTGCTATGCGGATGACACTCTCCTCACTGCCCGGGGAGCGACCTTCAGGGAGGCGGCCAACTTGGCCTCGGCGGGTGGAGCCTTGGTCGCAGGGAGGATCCGCCGCCTAGGGTTGAGGGTGGCGCTACACAAGACCGAGGCCGTGTTTTTCCATGGGCCTCGGCAGCGCACCCCGCCTGACGCCCATATCTTCGTGGAGGGCGTCAGGATCGGTGTGAGGGCCCAGATGAAATATCTGGGCCTTACTCTTGACAGCAGGTGGCGCTTCGGTCCGCACTTTAGCGGACTGTCGTCGCGCCTGTTGAAGGCCGCGGACGCCCTCTCATGGCTCCTCCCGAACCTCGGGGGGCCCAGCGCGCGATGCCGGCGACTGTACGCCGGCATCCTGAGGAATCCTGAGGAGCATGGCCCTTTACGGTGCCCCCATCTGGGCGGATTCCCTTCTCAGGAGGGAGAATGCCGCTGCAATCCGATGGCCCCAAAGGGCCATAGCACAGCGGGTGGCTAGGGCTTATCGCTCGGTGAGCTTTTCGGCGGCGTGCGCTCTGGCTGGTACACCTCCCTGGGAGCTCGAGGCG
>CAMYPC010000037.1:12500-20000 GCA_947284805.1 Coleophora flavipennella | reverse complement strand
GCTGTGATAGAAAAACTTGATTGCAGATGTCCGATGTAAGACCGTCGCCACCAGGTGCTTTTTTGGGGCTCATGTTTTTAAAGATTGTTGATATTTCGACAGCAGTGAACTTGATTGGATCATCAATGTTTGCAGTTTTTAGGTTCCTTTTGATTTCTTCAGATTCGTCTCTGATTTGTTTATGTTCATCGGAATCAGTCAATGGAGAATCACATGGAAAGAACACATCGGCGAGTAGTTTTGCTGATCCTTCTGGTGTGAGGATATCGCTGCCTGGCCTTGACTTTAGGAGCTTATCTTCTTCGTTCTTTCCACTTTTCCTTATTATTCTGTATATGCACTGCCACATATTCTCCTTTTCCTGCTTAGTGCAAAAGTCTTTCCAGCTACTAGTAATAGTTTCCGTGATTAGCCGTTTGTATTCTGCTTTAGTGTCCAGATACTCTGCAATTACATAAGGTTTCCTCCTGGGGTTAGCGTGTTTGATTTTGCGTCTCAATCTTATCACTGCCTTCTTTTTTGTGCTTAATTCTTCTGTCCACCATGGGTTTTTATTTGGTACCTTGTCGGATATCTGGGTCATTGATTTTTCACATGCTGTTTGTATAGATTGAGTTAGGTGGTTTACTACGACCTCTAGTTCTTCCGTAGTTTCTGTTTCGTCTATTGATTTAACGCTTAAATTTCTCATAGCTGTTTCCTTCTCAAGTTCTTCTCTGAATTTTTCCCAGTTTGCTTTGCTAGTGGTTAGGTTAGGTTAGGTTAGGTTAGGTTAGGTTAGGTTAGGTTAGGTTAGGTTAGGTTAGGTTAGGTTAGGTTAGGTTAGGTTAGGTTAGGTTAGGTTAGGTTAGGTTAGGTTAGGTTAGGTTAGGTTAGGTTAGGTTAGGTTAGGTTAGGTTAGGTTAGGTTAGGTTAGGTTAGGTTAGGTTAGGTTAGGTTAGGTTAGGTTAGGTTAGGTTAGGTTAGGTTAGGTTAGGTTAGGTTAGGTTAGGTTAGGTTAGGTTAGGTTAGGTTAGGTTAGGTTAGGTTAGGTTAGGTTAGGTTAGGTTAGGTTAGGTTAGGTTAGGTTAGGTTAGGTTAGGTTAGGTTAGGTTAGGTTAGGTTAGGTTAGGTTAGGTTAGGTTAGGTTAGGTTAGGTTAGGTTAGGTTAGGTTAGGTTAGGTTAGGTTAGGTTAGGTTAGGTTAGGTTAGGTTAGGTTAGGTTAGGTTAGGTTAGGTTAGGTTAGGTTAGGTTAGGTTAGGTTAGGTTAGGTTAGGTTAGGTTAGGTTAGGTTAGGTTAGGTTAGGTTAGGTTAGGTTAGGTTAGGTTAGGTTAGGTTAGGTTAGGTTAGGTTAGGTTAGGTTAGGTTAGGTTAGGTTAGGTTAGGTTAGGTTAGGTTAGGTTAGGTTAGGTTAGGTTAGGTTAGGTTAGGTTAGGTTAGGTTAGGTTAGGTTAGGTTAGGTTAGGTTAGGTTAGGTTAGGTTAGGTTAGGTTAGGTTAGGTTAGGTTAGGTTAGGTTAGGTTAGGTTAGGTTAGGTTAGGTTAGGTTAGGTTAGGTTAGGTTAGGTTAGGTTAGGTTAGGTTAGGTTAGGTTAGGTTAGGTTAGGTTTTTTTTTTTTTTTTTTTTTTTTTTTTTTTTTTTTTTTTTTTTTTTTTTCTAGCACCTCTGACGTTATCAGAGACTTTGTCTTACTAAATTTCTCTTTCATTCCAGTTCTCGCTATTTTTCCTCTCGTACTTTCATGCCGCATACTTTATCTTTCTGTTATTCTTCTCTTTCATTCTTTAAGGGTGGGATTCCCATCTATTCTATCTAGACTATATAGTGGTTTTTGAGGGGAAGGGTACAGTGGGTAATTTATATCTTTATTTTTCTTAAGGGGAAATAAATTCACATTTCAATTTTCAAGTTTTCACATTTTTCTTTTCTTAAACTAATTTTTGATTTTATTTATTTACAAATTCCTTACTTTTAAAACCTATTATATATGTATATCTTATATTTTACTGCTTTTCATTTTATGTTGTTAAAAATATTTCAAATATTTTTCCAACATAGTTTCACAGACTTGATCTGTTGCTGTTGTTTACAATTTTTACAATTTCTGTACAATATTCTAGGAAAATATTCAGCTGGTCGCTCATCATTATTTCGCTAAGGTTGTTAATGGTTAAGTTTTTGTTTAACTTATGTTCGATGTCATGCCTTAATCTGCCGAACCTTGGACATTCCAGGAGCAGATGAGAAATTGTCTCGTCTACTCCCGGCTCGCAGAGGCAAGATGGATCCTCCTTGCACTTGAACTTAGCCAAGTACCCGGAGAACCCACCATGCCCCGTAAGTGCCTGCGCTACCAACTTGGTCATCTCCATTTTCCTCACCGTCCCATACGCCTCGGCCGCACTCGGGAAGAAGATCTTCGTAGTCGATGCCCTGTCACTATTTATGTACCTCCTATCCCATTCCTCAATCGTGTCCTTTCTAATGACTCGCCTGAGGAACGAGATCGGGCACTTGTCATATTCAGGCCGCTTCTTGCTTCTCATGGCGGCCTCCTTTGCCAGTGCGTCTGCCCTCTCGTTACCCTCTAGACCAGCGTGGGCTTTTATCCAGTGCAAGACTATATTTTTGCCTTGGTCTTTGCATTGGGATATCATACTCCTTGTGTTTGCGGCCAGAGGGTGCAACGACTCGGGGTTCGCCACCGACAAGAGCGCCGCCATAGAGTCGCTGTAAACAGCAATGTCTGCCTCCTGACTACGAAGAGCCTCCCCCGCTGCTTCATGAAGTGCCAAGAGCTCAGCCTGGTACACGGTACCATAGGATGGCAAAGCAAGTTTTCTGGTTTTTATTTCTGCGTCGCGGTTCCATATGGACAGAGCCGCGCCGACCTTGCCTTCCAACTTGCTGCCATCCGTAAATATTCTTAGCCCGTGATCGCTGTTCCGCTCATAATCATGTTCATCCATTAGATGGATAATTTCGATTGTTTGCCTCTTCGCAGGATGGGGCAACTCCAATGCTGGTAACACTCGCTCGGCCTCCCTGTCCCCCAATGCTGGATGCGGTGCCCCCTTTTTGGTCTCGTATAGCGAGGTCACCTCGCGCACACGTAGATCGAGTGGGAGCAACCCTGCCAGCAGTAAAGCGGAGTTCAAGGAGACCGTGCGGTATGCTTTGCAAATTTTTTGTGCGAAACTCCTTTGAAGGGCATTAAAGCGTTTTTGAGTTCCTTTTTTACACGCTGATGATGACCATGCGCTGGAGGCGTAAAGGACGATGGGTTCTACGGCGGCCGTATAAATGGTTTTTATTACTTCCGGGTTTAAGCCCCAGTTGACCTTGGCTGCCCTGGACAGCTGCCTGTAAATCCCAATGGCTTTTGCACATACGTTGGTGACGTGGCTGTTAAACGTAAGTTTGTTGTCTATTGTTAGACCTAACATTTTAATTTCATTTACCATGCCAACGTCGATCCCGCCCATGCTCAGTCGTGGGGTGTCATACTTGAGTCGCCTAGTGATCAGCATCGCATTAGTTTTATGCGGTGCGAATTTCAATTTATTGGCTGCACCCCACTTCCTTACATGTTCGAGAGCGGCGTTAGCACGGATCTCGATGTCTTGGGCCACGTCACCATCGAACATCAGCAAAATGTCATCCGCAAACGCTTGGCATCTATGGCCTAGTACTATCAGCTCTTTGAGCAGAGGGTCCAGAAGGAGGTTCCACAATATGGGGCCTCCAATGGACCCTTGCACACATCCTTTCTGCGGTTCTCTTGTGTGCTCTGCTCCTCCGTACCTGACTTTTACCACCCTTCCGCTAAGGTAGCTGTCTATTACCCGCCTCAAGTTCACCGGACAGCCTGTGTCTGCGAGTCGCGTTCGGATGGCTGGCCACCACGCACTATCGAAGGCCCCCTCTATGTCTAAGGAAACCAAAACTATGATCCTTTTCTGATCAAGCTTCATGCGGATGTACTGCATGAGGTCATAGAGGGAGTCCTCGGTACTGCGCTGCGGCATAAAGCCATACTGACATGGGGTTATTCCTGGTAGAATGTAATACTTGAGGCGGGCTACTACCATTTTTTCGTAGAGCTTCCCCAGTACAGGCAATAGTCCAATCGGCCTGTACGACTTTGGGGTGGTGTAGTCACTTTTGCCGGGTTTGCGTAGTATGACAACCACTGCTTCTTTCCATGGTTTAGGGAAGTGTTCCAGTTCGAGACATCTATTCAGGACCGCCAAGATCAACCCCGGATCATCTTGTATTAGATGATCGCAGATATCTGCCGTTAATCCATCGACTCCGGGAGCCTTCTTCGGATTAAAAGAGCCCATGGCCTTATTTAGCTCTTCTAGGGTGAACGGAGGGTCCCAAAATTCATTTTGTTGTTCTACGTTCACACATTCAGCCCTGCTCCTCATCCTAGAATGCTCCTCTGTATCTTTTCCTTGCTGATCTTTCGGGTAAAACGCTTTAGCCAAGAGTTCGGCAGATTCTGTTGCATCTAAGGTTTTATTTTCGCTTGTCAGCGGTATGTCTTCCTCCCTTTTCTTTGTTCTGTTCAAGACACGGTATATGCCTTCCCATACCCCCTCACGGTCTTGTCTTCCGCAGAACTCCTTCCAGCTCGTGGTTTGCGTTTTGATTACCAATTTTTCGTATTCTTCCTTGCATTTTAGGTACTCATCGACAACAAAAGCTCTACGTCGCGGCGCTGCACATCGAACCCTCCTTTTTCTTCTGGCTACTTCCTTTTTCATCTCAGCGATTTCATCGGACCACCATGGAATAGTGATTTTTTCTTCCTTCTTTTTCTTAGGTATGGCTGACTCACACGCACATATTGTAATATTGGTGATTCTTGTTATTAAATTGTCAAGTTCTTTTGTGTTGTTAATTTTGGTTATATTTTCTATTGTTAATTGGTTCTCTTTTTTAATTAGGCCCAGTTTCTCATGAAACTGGACCCAATTAGCTTTCTTTGTATTAAAGATTCTTGTTGATCTAACTATGTTATTCCCTGTGGATTTAGTCACATTTAATTTGAATACTATTCCATTGTGGTCCGATGAAGTCAGGTCTTCAACTATCCTCCAGCCATCAATCGCACCTAGTAGGTCTTCTGTGCAGGCCGTGATATCGACGCAGCTTGTGTAGCGCTTTGACCCCCTAATTGTGTCATATGTCGGAGAGTCACCTTGGTTGAGAATCTGCAACCCGAGCTGGTCAAGGGTTCCCAGAACCTCTTCGCCTCTTCTATTCGTCTTTTTGCTGCCCCACCAAATGTTCCAGGCATTTAAGTCCCCGCCTAGGACTAACTTTTTTGCACCTAACTTGTTTACGATTCTTCTGATGCTATCCAGGTATGGTCCAGTGGGCTCCTCCGGTTCCAGGTAGAGTGATACAAGTGTGATACTCCAGGCTTCAGTTTGGATTCTCACCACGACGATGTTCTCCGTGGTGAGTTCTGGGTACTGTATTACATTCAAGCTAGCATCGAAAACAGCAATTGCTGCTTTAACAGTACCCTCTCCCTGTCTGATGCTCTGGAATATCCTCACTCCTCTGGTCCCACTCATCTTTGAAGATGAGCCCACGTATGGCTCCTGGATGAGCGCTGCGGTCACTTTTTGTCTGGCTGCCTCTAACAGAAGTTCGGTTGTTGCTAATTTTTTCCGCTGCAGGTTTGCCTGGAACACCTGGTAGGGGAGTGTTTCGCCGGGTGCAACTTTAGCAGTAGGCTACTGCTGCCCTTGCCAAGGTATCCCACCTTTTCCTGACAGGGCATTCCGCACTAAAGGCGTTATGGTCTGTCTTTTCGTATCCTGCCTTTAGGCAATTTCTGCAGGCTGGCGGAGCCTCCGCAAGCCATTCCGTGCATGCTGCCTTCAAGTGGGGGCCGCCACAATGGCTGCAGAGGTCCTCCGTCTCCCCGCAGAATCTCCTGCTGTGGCCGTAACCCAGACAACGGGAGCACTGCACAAGTGGGGATTGGTCTTGTACCCTTACCCTCTGTAAATCGATATGCAGCGCTCCAGCCTCTATTGCACGTTTCCATACCGTGGGGGATGTGCTCATTACTATATGCCCTGTGTGGGGATTACGGGCCTTACGCCTATACTTTATTATCACTCTACAATCTTCGTCGTTGAGGCCGTGAAAGATCTGTTTGTTTTGATTTCTCACTGCCCTAACCACGTCCTCATCGCTGTTAAGCAGTAGGACGTCCTTCAGGACAATGAGAGGATCTTTATTTTTCACGTCCTCAACGACCAGTCTCTTCCCGGATGCTTCTATTCTATTTTTTACTTTTTTCATCTCCTCTTCACTACCGCAGCTCATAACCACCTTCCCATCTTTTGCCTTTCTTACCCGTGCAACTTTTACCCATCCCGCCTTTGCATCAACTGCCTCCCTCACCCTTGTCATAACGTCATTTCCCGTGTCGGTCTCCGTCTCCGATGATATGACGACGGTGTGGAGAGTCTCGTGCGGCAAGGAGTTCGCTTTGGGTCTACTTGCTGTTGCCTGGGCGTAAGACAGCTTCTCTATGTTGTTACTTTGACTTTCCAACATAGTTTTGATCTCTTCTATTTTCCTATTGTTTTCCAAGGTGAGTTGGAGGTTTTGTTCGATCTTTCTTTCGAGTTGGTTTTCAGATATAACATCCCTTTTTTCGGGTTCTATGGCGGTGGTTTTTCCTGTCCCTTTTTCTTTTCCTTTAGATCCATTTACTTCCTCCTCCAACTCCTTGATCAGTTGGTAGAGCCTGTCCACAGCTCGCGTAACTTCAGTTTTTATTTCTGCTTTTAAGTTTCTTGATATGCTCAAGTATTTTTTCGCTTTCTGTAAACAGGCTCTACCTTCCGCAGTTTTACTTGGGTATAATCCAGGCTTTGGGGAAACTGGCAATGGGCTCACTTGCACTTTATTTCCCGCCATTTGACCGTGTTGCTTAGGCTGTTTAGTCACAGTCTTTGAGCCGGACGTGCCTTGTACCCCTTCGCCTGTCATTGATGTAAGGGGTGTATTGGGAAGGTCATTAGAATTGGACTCCCATTTGTCAATGCTTTTTCTAACATTTGTCCGGACGTTTGATGCCTGGGAGGGAGAGATCTGCGGTTCCTTAGCATTCATCTCCTTCTGAGTTGGAGTCCTGCTTAGAAGCATGCTTATCAGAGGTGCGCGTCACTTGTGTCAATTATAAAATGTGTATAATATGTGTATCGGGCGTGTATGGGGCGCCCGCCAACAAGTCAAAAATTTTACAATATAATATGTAAGTAAATGAAACAAATAAACAAGCGATGAGAGCTGAATATTTTCCAGGAGATTTCCTAAATTGTCAATTTAATTTCCTAGTCTTATGAATTTCGAGCTAATGTGGAGATCTGATGTCCAGCCTCGTCTCTTTTTCCTCAATTATACTAAACTATACACACAATAATAAAATAAAATAGTAGAATAGGATAAAATTGTAAACAAAATAATTTGGACTCTATGTAGA
>CAMYPC010000037.1:0-7500 GCA_947284805.1 Coleophora flavipennella | reverse complement strand
GGTTAGGTTAGGTTAGGTTAGGTTAGGTTAGGTTAGGTTAGGTTAGGTTAGGTTAGGTTAGGTTAGGTTAGGTTAGGTTAGGTTAGGTTAGGTTAGGTTAGGTTAGGTTAGGTTAGGTTAGGTTAGGTTAGGTTAGGTTAGGTTAGGTTAGGTTAGGTTAGGTTAGGTTAGGTTAGGTTAGGTTAGGTTAGGTTAGGTTAGGTTAGGTTAGGTTAGGTTAGGTTAGGTTAGGTTAGGTTAGGTTAGGTTAGGTTAGGTTAGGTTAGGTTAGGTTAGGTTAGGTTAGGTTAGGTTAGGTTAGGTTAGGTTAGGTTAGGTTAGGTTAGGTTAGGTTAGGTTAGGTTAGGTTAGGTTAGGTTAGGTTAGGTTAGGTTAGGTTAGGTTAGGTTAGGTTAGGTTAGGTTAGGTTAGGTTAGGTTAGGTTAGGTTAGGTTAGGTTAGGTTAGGTTAGGTTAGGTTAGGTTAGGTTAGGTTAGGTTAGGTTAGGTTAGGTTAGGTTAGGTTAGGTTAGGTTAGGTTAGGTTAGGTTAGGTTAGGTTAGGTTAGGTTAGGTTAGGTTAGGTTAGGTTAGGTTAGGTTAGGTTAGGTTAGGTTAGGTTAGGTTAGGTTAGGTTAGGTTAGGTTAGGTTAGGTTAGGTTAGGTTAGGTTAGGTTAGGTTAGGTTAGGTTAGGTTAGGTTAGGTTAGGTTAGGTTAGGTTAGGTTAGGTTAGGTTAGGTTAGGTTAGGTTAGGTTAGGTTAGGTTAGGTTAGGTTAGGTTAGGTTAGGTTAGGTTAGGTTAGGTTAGGTTAGGTTAGGTTAGGTTAGGTTAGGTTAGGTTAGGTTAGGTTAGGTTAGGTTAGGTTAGGTTAGGTTAGGTTAGGTTAGGTTAGGTTAGGTTAGGTTAGGTTAGGTTAGGTTAGGTTAGGTTAGGTTAGGTTAGGTTAGGTTAGGTTAGGTTAGGTTAGGTTAGGTTAGGTTAGGTTAGGTTAGGTTAGGTTAGGTTAGGTTAGGTTAGGTTAGGTTAGGTTAGGTTAGGTTAGGTTAGGTTAGGTTAGGTTAGGTTAGGTTAGGTTAGGTTAGGTTAGGTTAGGTTAGGTTAGGTTAGGTTAGGTTAGGTTAGGTTAGGTTAGGTTAGGTTAGGTTAGGTTAGGTTAGGTTAGGTTAGGTTAGGTTAGGTTAGGTTAGGTTAGGTTAGGTTAGGTTAGGTTAGGTTAGGTTAGGTTAGGTTAGGTTAGGTTAGGTTAGGTTAGGTTAGGTTAGGTTAGGTTAGGTTAGGTTAGGTTAGGTTAGGTTAGGTTAGGTTAGGTTAGGTTAGGTTAGGTTAGGTTAGGTTAGGTTAGGTTAGGTTAGGTTAGGTTAGGTTAGGTTAGGTTAGGTTAGGTTAGGTTAGGTTAGGTTAGGTTAGGTTAGGTTAGGTTAGGTTAGGTAGGTTAGGTTAGGTTAGGTTAGGTTAGGTTAGGTTAGGTTAGGTTAGGTTAGGTTAGGTTAGGTTAGGTTAGGTTAGGTTAGGTTAGGTTAGGTTAGGTTAGGTTAGGTTAGGTTAGGTTAGGTTAGGTTAGGTTAGGTTAGGTTAGGTTAGGTTAGGTTAGGTTAGGTTAGGTTAGGTTAGGTTAGGTTAGGTTAGGTTAGGTTAGGTTAGGTTAGGTTAGGTTAGGTTAGGTTAGGTTAGGTTAGGTTAGGTTAGGTTAGGTTAGGTTAGGTTAGGTTAGGTTAGGTTAGGTTAGGTTAGGTTAGGTTAGGTTAGGTTAGGTTAGGTTAGGTTAGGTTAGGTTAGGTTAGGTTAGGTTAGGTTAGGTTAGGTTAGGTTAGGTTAGGTTAGGTTAGGTTAGGTTAGGTTAGGTTAGGTTAGGTTAGGTTAGGTTAGGTTAGGTTAGGTTAGGTTAGGTTAGGTTAGGTTAGGTTAGGTTAGGTTAGGTTAGGTTAGGTTAGGTTAGGTTAGGTTAGGTTAGGTTAGGTTAGGTTAGGTTAGGTTAGGTTAGGTTAGGTTAGGTTAGGTTAGGTTAGGTTAGGTTAGGTTAGGTTAGGTTAGGTTAGGTTAGGTTAGGTTAGGTTAGGTTAGGTTAGGTTGGGGATCCCCCCACAGTGCTGGCTTCCTCGTAGCGTTCCCCGGGCAACGTCGCGCCTGACCACCGTAACGGAGTGGCAGGCCGGCGGCTAACGAGCACTGTGCTGTCGTAGCTTTTCTTGCGGTACCTACGACTTTGAGTTGCGTTCATAAATATGTCAGAGCCTTTGCGGGACGCCTCCGGGCGTTTCAATAAAAAAGGCCCTTCTCAGGGCCAACCTAAAGTCCCTTCCCAGGGCACACCAAAAGGCCCTTTTCAGGGCCAACCCGACGACGCTACTGCGTCGGAAGCTAGTCGCTCACCATCTGCGGCTAGCTCATTTAGAAGGCCGGACGAGGTGTTAGACTTTGAGTCTGATATCGAGTCCATGCGGGACGCGTCGGACGAGGGTTCGACGGTCGTAGAAGATGACCGTCAAGCGCGGAAGAGGGCCTACTTGCGGCAAGGGTCCGGGGTCTCCTCGGACTCGGTTAAAAGTAAGCAGAGACGGAAACTGAAGGCTAAAAAATCTAATCCAGCTGTCACCCACAATGTTGGCTTGGAGGACGCCCAACGCCAACTTAACTTGGCAAGACGGGTGCAGCTCCAACAGGATTTGGAGGAGCAGGTAGCCACCAAAGAGCAGCAGGCGCGTGCCAACAGGGCCAGGGCCGGGTATGGCGCGTCCAACGTCTTGTACGCGGACCACTCTCTTGCAGAGCTGGAGCGGATGGCAAAAGAGGACCAGGAGGAGATTGTTGAAGTTGCCTCTAAGTCCTCCAACTTAAAGGGCACTTTCCAAAAGGCCCTGAAATGCCGGGCCGCAAGTATGCGCGGTATCGTTCGGGAGCTGGTGCAGCGCACGGCGACCGACGAGACGCAGCAACTGCAGGCGAAGGTAGATCGCCTGCAGGCGGAGGTCAGCCAGCTGCACAAAAAGCTGGCTGAAACCACGGCCCGGCCTGCTCAGGCCTCACAAAGACCGGTGTCTGAGGCCCCCCTCTCGAACCTTGAGGACATCATCCGCAAGGTTGTCATGGAGGAGAGGGCGTTCACCAGAGCCTGCTTCGCTGGCATTGAAGACCGGCTCTTGCCGGAGAGGCGTCTCCGACCGCCGCTCGCGGCGGACAAGACGCTGAGCAGGCCGGGGCCGTCGGCGGCTCCAGCACCGATGGAGCAGCCCCAGAACCCGAAGCCCTCTAAGGGCAAAGGCAAGGGGAAGAAAACTGCGGTCCCACCGGCTCCAACCACGAGCTCAGAAAGGGAGGTTGAGCCAGCTGCTACTCAAGCAGCCCCTCAAGTCCCCCAGAGGGAGGATCCTCTTCTGCCTTCCACTACCCCGTCCAATCAGTCGTGGACGGAGGTGGTTGGGAGGCGGAAAAGAAAACCCAAAAATACGCCTTCGGTCGCCACCCCCATCACTGCCCCTCCCGGTCAGTCCAAAGTGACTGACAAGGGAAAGGGGAAGGGAAGGGGAAAAAAGTCGGCCCCCAAGCCCGCCACCGCTGCTGCCATAGCTAAAAGGGCCCCCGCCGGTGGGAGGAAACTAGTTCCTCCCAAAACCGCGGCTGTCGTGGTGACACTCACCCCGGAGGCCGCGGAGCGGGGTGAGACATACGAGTCCGTGCTGAAGCGGGCTCGTACCAACGCCGATCCCTCTCAATTGGGTATTGAGAGGGTTACGTGCCGCCGGACACAAACTGGGGCTCGAATTTTTGAGTTCCCGGGGGCACAAGGCAGCACCAAAGCGGACCTCTTCGCAACAAAGTTGCAAGAGGTAATCGCGGACGCGGCCAAGGTCACAAGACCTGTTAAGTCCGCGGCCTTGGAGGTGACCGATCTGGACGACTCGGTCACCAAAGAGGAGGTGGTGGAGGCGGTAGCTGCAGCGGGAGGCTGCAGTGTCGCAGCAGTACAGGGCCGGACCATTAGGCCTGGCCGCGGCGGCATGGGTGCCATTCGCCTTGAGTGCCCAGTCGCCGCGGCCAAGGCCGTCCTGGCTAAGGGACGACTGCTGGTAGGTTTCAGCTCGGCTGTGGTCCGGGCGCTTGAGGAGCAGCCCCTCCGCTGCTTCAAGTGCTTCGGGATCGGCCACACCCGGGCTCTTTGTCCGTCCGATACGGACAGGGCGAGCATGTGCTACCGGTGCGGGAATGAGGGGCACAAGGCCGCCTCTTGCAGAGCCGCCACGCCGCACTGCGCGGTGTGTGCCGCCAGTGGTCGCCCAGCGGACCACGTGATGAGTGGGAGGAAGTGCAAACCTCCCACAAAGAAGGGCAAAGCGCAGGCGCCAACTCGGTCTGCTGCTGCCATTGCAGCTCCAACTCCAGCGGCGGCCGACGAGGGGGGTGTGATGTCCGAATAAATGGAAGTCGTACATCGCATCCTCCAGACAAACACCAACCACTGCAAAGCGGCCCAGGACCTGCTGGTTCAGGTCATGGCCGAGTGGTTGGTGGACGTGGCGGTAGTCGCCGAGCCCTACTCAGTCCCTGGCCGCTGGCTGGGTGATAGGGACGGCTCGGTGGCACTAGTGGCGCGGTCTTCCACGGACTCCCCTCCCCTCTCGCTGTTAGAGAGGGGACCGGGATACGTGGCCGCCGCATGGGGAGACATAGTCTTGGTGGGGGTCTACTTCTCCCCAAACAGTCCCCTTTCGGACTTCGAGAACTTTCTCGAAGTCCTTGCTGCAGTAGCCGGTAGGATGGCGCCGCGTCAGGTCTCCATACTGGGAGACTTTAATGCGAAGTCGGTGGTCTGGGGCAACCTGGCCACCGATGTTCAGGGACGCGCTGTCGAATTTTGGGCGGCGTCGAGCGGTTTGTCCCTTTTAAACAGAGGGACAGTTCACACGTGCGTGCGGCGGGAGGGAGGGTCAATAGTGGACCTCACTTTCGCCACCCCTGCTTTAGCCGCCCGCATCGTAGACTGGCGGGTGGAGCTGGTGGAGACTCTATCGGACCACAGATACGTGCGGTTCGATATCTCCACCCAGAGCCCCCAGAGGATGGCCCCCTCGGGACAATCCCCGTTCCCACGGTGGGCACTCACCCGCCTGGACCGGGAGGCGGCCAGAGAGTCAGCATTCATCCAAGACTGGTTCTCGCCCCCTGTCGATGGCCTGCACGTGGACGCCGCGGCAGCCCAACTGAGGGAGTCCCTGACCGAGGTGTGCAACTCCAGCATGCCTCGGTCTCACCGCCCGCCTCCTCGACGTGCCGTCTACTGGTGGTCTGAGGAGTTGGCCGGGCACAGGGCCACCTGTGTGGCAGCCAGGAGGGCCTACACAAGGAGCCGACGACGGCACCCACGTGACCCGGCCAACGAAGACCGCCTCTACGAATCATACGTAGAGGCAAAGAGGGTGCTCAAGTCGGCAATGGGCGCCGCCCAGGATTCGGCGAGAGCCGAATTGCTGGAGGGTCTCGAAAACGACCCATATGGGAGACCGTACAAGGCGGCGCGTAACAAGCTGCGCCCCTGTGGTCCCCCATTAACTGAGACCCTTGAGCCGACATTGCTGGACGGGGTGGTGCAGTCCCTGTTTCCGTGCAGGGACAGCTTCGCCCCACCAGTAATGGACCCCCCACGAGGGGCAGCTCTGCCAGAAGAGGAGGTCCCTCCGGTCACGGAGGCGGAATTGGAAGCGGCGGCTCTCCGCTTGCGCGCCAAAAAGACGGCTCCCGGTCCGGACGGTGTCCCCGCAAGGGTGGTGGCCATCGCCACTACCCAAATGGAGAAAAGGTTTCGGGACCTCTTTAGCGCGTGTTTCACGTCTGGGAGGTTCCCGAAACCTTGGAAGGAGGGCCAATTGTGCCTCCTTCGAAAGGAGGGGCGCCCGGCAGAATCCCACTCGGCATACCGGCCCATCGTCCTGTTGGATGAGGTCGGTAAGATGTTCGAGGGGATCGTCGCCGCCCGCATAAACTACCACCTGCGGGTGGTTGGGCCGGACCTGTCGGATTCTCAGTTCGGTTTTCGGGCAGAGCGTTCGACAGTGGATGCCCTGACCCGGCTCAAGGGCCAGGTGAAGGAGGCCATGGAAACGGGGGATGGATTGTTGGCTGTGTCATTCGACATAGCCAACGCCTTCAACTCCATCCCCCACTCCACCATCTTAGAGGCACTCCGGTTCCATGGAGTGCCTCAATACCTGCGGGACCTCCTGGCAAGCTACTTGGAGGACCGGGCGGTCCTCCTTGTAGATAAGACTGGCCAACTACGGCGGTTTAGCGTCATGTCCGGCGTTCCACAGGGGTCGGTTTTAGGACCACTCCTCTGGAACGTCGGGTTTGATTGGCTCCTGCGGGGAACCCTCCTCCGTGGTACGAGTGTCATCTGCTATGCGGATGACACTCTCCTCACTGCCCGGGGAGCGACCTTCAGGGAGGCGGCCAACTTGGCCTCGGCGGGTGGAGCCTTGGTCGCAGGGAGGATCCGCCGCCTAGGGTTGAGGGTGGCGCTACACAAGACCGAGGCCGTGTTTTTCCATGGGCCTCGGCAGCGCACCCCGCCTGACGCCCATATCTTCGTGGAGGGCGTCAGGATCGGTGTGAGGGCCCAGATGAAATATCTGGGCCTTACTCTTGACAGCAGGTGGCGCTTCGGTCCGCACTTTAACGGACTGTCGTCGCGCCTGTTGAAGGCCGCGGACGCCCTCTCATGGCTCCTCCCGAACCTCGGGGGGCCCAGCGCGCGATGCCGGCGACTGTACGCCGGCATCCTGAGGAGCATGGCCCTTTACGGTGCCCCCATCTGGGCGGATTCCCTTCTCAGGAGGGAGAATGCCGCTGCAATCCGATGGCCCCAAAGGGCCATAGCACAGCGGGTGGCTAGGGCTTATCGCTCGGTGAGCTTTTCGGCGGCGTGCGCTCTGGCTGGTACACCTCCCTGGGAGCTCGAGGCGTGGGTGCTCGCCAGAGTGTACGAGTGGACAGCGGGGCGGAGGGCGCTCGGGGAGCGCCCAGCTATGGAAGAACGGGAGGCCGTTCGGCGGGAGGCGAGGTCCGCAATCGTCCAGCACTGGGCAGAGGACCTCGCTAACGCGACATTCGGCCGCCGAACGCTGGACGCGCTTGGGCCAGTCTTGCAGGACTGGCTCGAGCGAAGGCACGGGTTCCTCTCGTTCCGTCTGGTGCAGGTGTTGTCCGGGCACGGCTGCTTCGGATCGTACCTGTACCGGATTGGAAGAGAGGGAACCCAATCGTGCCACGAATGCGGTGCGGCGGTGGACACGGCGCAGCACACACTTGAAGTGTGCCCGTCGTGGTCCGAGCCACGTCGCGACTTAGTTGCGGCGGTCGGGCGGGACCTCTCGCTCCCCAGCGTGGTCAAAGCCATGTTGGAGGGCGAGGGGACATGGGCGGCAGTTGCCTCCTTCTGCGAACACGTTATATCACAGAAGGAGGCGGCGGAGCGCGCACGGGAGGACGACCCTCTCGCAGCGCCGCTCCGCAGGCGGAGAAGGGGCAGGA
>CAMYPC010000036.1:62500-67000 GCA_947284805.1 Coleophora flavipennella | reverse complement strand
ACCTAACCTAACCTAACCTAACCTAACCTAACCTAACCTAACCTAACCTAACCTAACCTAACCTAACCTAACCTAACCTAACCTAACCTAACCTAACCTAACCTAACCTAACCTAACCTAACCTAACCTAACCTAACCTAACCTAACCTAACCTAACTAACCTAACCTAACCTAACCTAACCTAACCTAACCTAACCTAACCTAACCTAACCTAACCTAACCTAACCTAACCTAACCTAACTAACCTAACCTAACCTAACCTAACCTAACCTAACCTAACCTAACCTAACCTAACTAACCTAACCTAACCTAACCTAACCTAACCTAACCTAACCTAACCTAACCTAACCTAACCTAACTAACCTAACCTAACCTACCTAACCTAACCTAACCTAACTAACCTAACCTAACCTAACCTAACCTAACCTAACCTAACCTAACCTAACCTAACCTAACCTAACCTAACCTAACCTAACCTAACCTAACCTAACCTAACCTAACCTAACCTAACCTAACCTAACCTAACCTAACCTAACCTAACCTAACCTAACCTAACCTAACCTAACCTAACCTAACCTAACCTAACCTAACCTAACCTAACCTAACCTAACCTAACCTAACCTAACCTAACCTAACCTAACCTAACCTAACCTAACCTAACCTAACCTAACCTAACCTAACCTAACCTAACCTAACCTAACCTAACTAACCTAACCTAACCTAACCTAACCTAACCTAACCTAACCTAACCTAACCTAACCTAACCTAACCTAACCTAACCTAACCTAACTAACCTAACCTAACCTAACCTAACCTAACCTAACCTAACCTAACCTAACCTAACCTAACCTAACCTAACCTAACCTAACCTAACCTAACCTAACCTAACCTAACCTAACCTAACCTAACCTAACCTAACCTAACCTAACCTAACCTAACCTAACCTAACCTAACCTAACCTAACCTAACCTAACCTAACCTAACCTAACCTAACCTAACCTAACCTAACCTAACCTAACCTAACCTAACCTAACCTAACCTAACCTAACCTAACCTAACCTAACCTAACCTAACCTAACCTAACCTAACCTAACCTAACCTAACCTAACTAACCTAACCTAACCTAACCTAACCTAACCTAACCTAACCTAACCTAACCTAACCTAACCTAACCTAACCTAACCTAACCTAACCTAACCTAACTAACCTAACCTAACCTAACCTAACCTACCTAACCTAACCTAACCTAACCTAACCTAACCTAACCTAACCTAACCTAACCTAACCTAACCTAACCTAACCTAACCTAACCTAACCTAACCTAACCTAACCTAACCTAACCTAACCTAACCTAACCTAACCTAACCTAACCTAACCTAACCTAACCTAACCTAACCTAACCTAACCTAACCTAACCTAACCTAACCTAACCTAACCTAACCTAACCTAACCTAACCTAACCTAACCTAACCTAACCTAACCTAACCTAACCTAACCTAACCTAACCTAACCTAACCTAACCTAACCTAACCTAACCTAACCTAACCTAACCTAACCTAACCTAACCTAACCTAACCTAACCTAACCTAACCTAACCTAACCTAACCTAACCTAACCTAACCTAACCTAACCTAACCTAACCTAACCTAACCTAACCTAACCTAACCTAACCTAACCTAACCTAACCTAACCTAACCTAACCTAACCTAACCTAACCTAACCTAACCTAACCTAACCTAACCTAACCTAACCTAACCTAACCTAACCTAACCTAACCTAACCTAACCTAACCTAACCTAACCTAACCTAACCTAACCTAACCTAACCTAACCTAACCTAACCTAACCTAACCTAACCTAACCTAACCTAACCTAACCTAACCTAACCTAACCTAACCTAACCTAACCTAACCTAACCTAACCTAACCTAACCTAACCTAACCTAACCTAACCTAACCTAACCTAACCTAACCTAACCTAACCTAACCTAACCTAACTAACCTAACCTAACCTAACCTACCTAACCTAACCTAACCTAACCTAACCTAACCTAACCTAACCTAACCTAACCTAACCTAACCTAACCTAACCTAACCTAACCTAACCTAACCTAACTAACCTAACCTAACCTAACCTAACCTAACCTAACCTAACCTAACCTAACCTAACCTAACCTAACCTAACCTAACCTAACCTAACCTAACCTAACCTAACCTAACCTAACCTAACCTAACCTAACCTAACCTAACCTAACCTAACCTAACCTAACCTAACCTAACCTACCTAACCTAACCTAACCTAACCTAACCTAACCTAACCTAACCTAACCTAACCTAACCTAACCTAACCTAACCTAACCTAACCTAACCTAACCTAACCTAACCTAACCTAACCTAACCTAACCTAACCTAACCTAACTAACCTAACCTAACCTAACCTAACCTAACCTAACCTAACCTAACCTAACCTAACCTAACCTAACCTAACCTAACCTAACCTAACCTAACCTAACCTAACCTAACCTAACCTAACCTACCTAACCTAACCTAACCTAACCTAACCTAACCTAACCTAACCTAACCTAACCTAACCTAACCTAACCTAACCTAACCTAACCTAACCTAACCTAACCTAACCTAACCTAACCTAACCTAACCTAACCTAACCTAACCTAACCTAACCTAACCTAACCTAACCTAACCTAACCTAACCTAACCTAACCTAACCTAACCTAACCTAACCTAACCTAACCTAACCTAACCTAACCTAACCTAACCTAACCTAACCTAACCTAACCTAACCTAACCTAACCTAACCTAACCTAACCTAACCTAACCTAACCTAACCTAACCTAACCTAACCTAACCTAACCTAACTAACCTAACCTAACCTAACCTAACCTAACCTAACCTAACCTAACCTAACCTAACCTAACCTAACCTAACCTAACCTAACCTAACCTAACCTAACCTAACCTAACCTAACCTAACCTAACCTAACCTAACCTAACCTAACCTAACCTAACTAACCTAACCTAACCTAACCTAACCTAACCTAACCTAACCTAACCTAACCTAACCTAACCTAACCTAACCTAACCTAACCTAACCTAACCTAACCTAACCTAACCTAACCTAACCTAACCTAACCTAACCTAACCTAACCTAACCTAACCTAACCTAACCTAACCTAACCTAACCTAACCTAACCTAACCTAACCTAACCTAACCTAACCTAACCTAACCTAACCTAACCTAACCTAACCTAACCTAACCTAACCTAACCTAACCTAACCTAACCTAACCTAACCTAACCTAACCTAACCTAACCTAACCTAACCTAACCTAACCTAACCTAACCTAACCTAACCTAACCTAACCTAACCTAACCTAACCTAACCTAACCTAACCTAACCTAACCTAACCTAACCTAACCTAACCTAACCTAACCTAACCTAACCTAACCTAACCTAACCTAACCTAACCTAACCTAACCTAACCTAACCTAACCTAACCTAACCTAACCTAACCTAACCTAACCTAACCTAACCTAACCTAACCTAACCTAACCTAACCTAACCTAACCTAACCTAACCTAACCTAACCTAACTAACCTAACCTAACCTAACCTAACCTAACCTAACCTAACCTAACCTAACCTAACCTAACCTAACCTAACCTAACCTAACCTAACCTAACCTAACCTAACTAACCTAACCTAACCTAACCTAACCTAACTAACCTAACCTAACCTAACCTAACCTAACCTAACCTAACCTAACCTAACCTAACCTAACCTAACCTAACCTAACCTAACCTAACCTAACCTAACCTAACCTAACCTAACCTAACCTAACCTAACCTAACCTAACCTAACCTAACCTAACCTAACCTAACCTAACCTAACCTAACCTAACCTAACCTAACCTAACCTAACCTAACCTAACCTAACCTAACCTAACCTAACCTAACCTAACCTAACCTAACCTAACCTAACCTAACCTAACCTAACCTAACCTAACCTAACCTAACCTAACCTAACCTAACCTAACCTAACCTAACCTAACCTAACCTAACCTAACCTAACCTAACCTAACCTAACCTAACCTAACCTAACCTAACCTAACCTAACCTAACCTAACCTAACCTAACCTAACCTAACCTAACCTAACCTAACCTAACCTAACCTAACCTAACCTAACCTAACCTAACCTAACCTAACCTAACCTAACCTAACCTAACCTAACCTAACCTAACCTAACCTAACCTAACCTAACCTAACCTAACCTAACCTAACCTAACCTAACCTAACCTAACCTAACCTAACCTAACCTAACCTAACCTAACCTAACCTAACCTAACCTAACCTAACCTAACCTAACCTAACCTAACCTAACCTAACCTAACCTAACCTAACCTAACCTAACCTAACCTAACCTAACCTAACCTAACCTAACCTAACCTAACCTAACCTAACCTAACCTAACCTAACCTAACCTAAC
>CAMYPC010000036.1:55000-57500 GCA_947284805.1 Coleophora flavipennella | reverse complement strand
TTGTTTATAGACGCATACCTCCGACATGTATACGGTCAGGACTCCCCAGAGGGCAACCGGTGCCGACGCCAAAAAATCACCTGCCAAACTCGGTGCAAAAAACACCAACGTAAGGCGCAGCATCAACGAGTGGGAGTCGTCGTACTCCAACTCGACTGGTGCCACCAAGAAGATTAGCGCCACCAAGCCTCGCCAAATGCAGACCCAGGACAGACCGACTGACCAAAGTAGAGCCTCCCCTGATGGTAAGGTCAAGACGTACGAGACCCGTACGGCTGAGGCTAGGGCATGCTTGGTAACCGGGAAGCTGAACTTGAGTGCTTCTCGAAACATCAAAACGGAAATTAAAAACACCATCATCGAGGTCCTAGACCGGCTCTACCAACTGGTAAAGGAGGCAGAGAAGGCCTCCGAAACGCCGGGGGTGGAAAAGGTCGTAGGGGCCTCAGGGTTGGGTGGGGAAAAGGAGGGGGCGGTGGAGGTGGAGCCGGAGGCATCTGCAACCGACACCACCTTCATGGTCAACTCTGATCCCAACCTAATTATCCGTCTCGAGGAGCACTCAAGGTTGCTTATGGATAATACGAAAACAATGGAGGCGCTAAGGGAATCCTTGGAGAGTCAGAGGGCGGCAATGGAGCAAGTGAGGAGCTACGCTAGCGTAGTCGCTACCGAGAGGTCGCTGCCAAATACGCTCCACTCCATTGTCGTCACCTCCAAAGACGAGATGGAGACGGGGGAGGAGGTTTTGGACAAGGTGAGGCAGGTGATTGACGCAAAAGAGGGTTGGGTCAAGGTGGAGCGAGTAAGGAAGGCCAAGGACAGGAAGATCGTCATGGGCTTCCAAACAAAGGAAGATAGGAAGAAGGTCATGCAGAGGCTGGAAAGAGATGGACGGCCCTAAGCGTGGAGGAAGTGAGAAACAAAGACCCATTGGTTATCCTCAGGGACGTCTTACAAATTAACACCGACGAAGACGTCATAAAAGCCCTGAGGAACCAAAATCGGGGTGTTTTTCACGGCCTCGACGCAGCGGACGACCGCCTGGAGGTTAAATATAGGAAAAAGGCCAGAAACCCCCACGCATGCCACATAGTGGTAAGCGCCTCGCCTATCATCTGGCGCAGGGTGACAGAGGCAGGGTATGTCCATATTGACCTCCAGCGTGTCGTCGCCAAGGACCAGTCCCCCTTGGTCCAGTGCGCGCGATGCCTGGGGTACGGGCACGGCAGGCGGTTCTGCAAAGAGCCGGCTGACTTATGCAGCCACTGCTGCGGCCCCCACCTCAGTGCGGAGTGCGCTGACCGACTCACTGGCGACCCCACCCTCATGTAGGAATTGCGTCAAAGCCAAGCTAGAGCACACAGATCACAATGCTTTTAGCTCCAGCTGCCCAATACGCTTAAAATGGGACGGGTTAGCCCGGATGTCCGTAGCCTATTGCTGAGGGCATCCTGGGCGACCTTACTATAGTCGATACTTCACGTCAGCTGGTAGCAGTCCCCTGCCTCGAGGCCCTCAGTGACTCATCGGCAGCTTTCTTGAAGGTCATGAAACCAAACTCCCTCCGCATCCTAGCGGTAGCAGTCAGAGATACAAACAAACCTCTATCTCGCCAGGACAAAACTGTTGCTTTGTACTGGACCTGGACTGACGCAGGATTGGAGGGTAGTGAGGTGGGCCCTTTGCTTGCCAGGGGGGCCGCTGGGGTCTTGGGCATGGGTTTGGATTGTGATCTGTGTCTGGTAGTTCTCTGGGCGAGACAAACATATTGTGTAGGTGTCCTTTTGAAAAATAGAAATCCGTATAATGTCACAAAACAAATAAAAAAGTGTTTAAGAAACTATGCATACTTAGTATCATGTAGTATATTGCAGATATGCATAGAGAAAATAGATTATATATATTTAGAGTTAAGAAAATATGCTATCTTAATATCATTAAGAATATTAGAGATAAGTATAGAATATAAGTATAAATACATACATAGATTTTTAAAATTAAGTAATATTAAAATAGGATTATGTGTAATAAGAACAAAAAGAAAAAATTCCGAAACCAAAAACAATCTAAACCTTGTCGACTTACATTTATTTACGCCTAATACTGTACATTTATTTACCCCATCTGTCTATCACCTTTATTTACCCCGAATATGTCAAACAAGAAATATAAAAAGTAAGCCTATAAAATTAGACGGGAGTCCCACCCGAAACAGAAAGAAAGAGATGTATGCCAGAAAGACACAGTATGCGGAATGGAAGTACGAGAGGAATAAAAGCGAGAACTAGTATGAAAGAGTAACTTAGCGAATATAGGCTCCGATAATGTTGGAGGTAGAAGTATAAAAAAAAAAAAAAAAAAAAAAAAAAAAAAAAAAAAAAAAAAAACCTAACCTAACCTAACCTAACCTAACCTAACCTAACCTAACCTAACCTAACCTAACCTAACCTAACCTAACCTAACCTAACCTAACCTAACCTAACCTAACCTAACCTAA
>CAMYPC010000036.1:47500-50000 GCA_947284805.1 Coleophora flavipennella | reverse complement strand
CTAACCTAACCTAACCTAACCTAACCTAACCTAACCTAACCTAACCTAACCTAACCTAACCTAACCTAACCTAACCTAACCTAACCTAACCTAACCTAACCTAACCTAACCTAACCTAACCTAACCTAACCTAACCTAACCTAACCTAACCTAACCTAACCTAACCTAACCTAACCTAACCTAACCTAACCTAACCTAACCTAACCTAACCTAACCTAACCTAACCTAACCTAACCTAACCTAACCTAACCTAACCTAACCTAACCTAACCTAACCTAACCTAACCTAACCTAACCTAACCTAACCTAACCTAACCTAACCTAACCTAACCTAACCTAACCTAACCTAACCTAACCTAACCTAACCTAACCTAACCTAACCTAACCTAACCTAACCTAACCTAACCTAACCTAACCTAACCTAACCTAACCTAACCTAACCTAACCTAACCTAACCTAACCTAACCTAACCTAACCTAACCTAACCTAACCTAACCTAACCTAACCTAACCTAACCTAACCTAACCTAACCTAACCTAACCTAACCTAACCTAACCTAACCTAACCTAACCTAACCTAACCTAACCTAACCTAACCTAACCTAACCTAACCTAACCTAACCTAACCTAACCTAACCTAACCTAACCTAACCTAACCTAACCTAACCTAACCTAACCTAACCTAACCTAACCTAACCTAACCTAACCTAACCTAACCTAACCTAACCTAACCTAACCTAACCTAACCTAACCTAACCTAACCTAACCTAACCTAACCTAACCTAACCTAACCTAACCTAACCTAACCTAACCTAACCTAACCTAACCTAACCTAACCTAACCTAACCTAACCTAACCTAACCTAACCTAACCTAACCTAACCTAACCTAACCTAACCTAACCTAACCTAACCTAACCTAACCTAACCTAACCTAACCTAACCTAACCTAACCTAACCTAACCTAACCTAACCTAACCTAACCTAACCTAACCTAACCTAACCTAACCTAACCTAACCTAACCTAACCTAACCTAACCTAACCTAACCTAACCTAACCTAACCTAACCTAACCTAACCTAACCTAACCTAACCTAACCTAACCTAACCTAACCTAACCTAACCTAACCTAACCTAACCTAACCTAACCTAACCTAACCTAACCTAACCTAACCTAACCTAACCTAACCTAACCTAACCTAACCTAACCTAACCTAACCTAACCTAACCTAACCTAACCTAACCTAACCTAACCTAACCTAACCTAACCTAACCTAACCTAACCTAACCTAACCTAACCTAACCTAACCTAACCTAACCTAACCTAACCTAACCTAACCTAACCTAACCTAACCTAACCTAACCTAACCTAACCTAACCTAACCTAACCTAACCTAACCTAACCTAACCTAACCTAACCTAACCTAACCTAACCTAACCTAACCTAACCTAACCTAACCTAACCTAACCTAACCTAACCTAACCTAACCTAACCTAACCTAACCTAACCTAACCTAACCTAACCTAACCTAACCTAACCTAACCTAACCTAACCTAACCTAACCTAACCTAACCTAACCTAACCTAACCTAACCTAACCTAACCTAACCTAACCTAACCTAACCTAACCTAACCTAACCTAACCTAACCTAACCTAACCTAACCTAACCTAACCTAACCTAACCTAACCTAACCTAACCTAACCTAACCTAACCTAACCTAACCTAACCTAACCTAACCTAACCTAACCTAACCTAACCTAACCTAACCTAACCTAACCTAACCTAACCTAACCTAACCTAACCTAACCTAACCTAACCTAACCTAACCTAACCTAACCTAACCTAACCTAACCTAACCTAACCTAACCTAACCTAACCTAACCTAACCTAACCTAACCTAACCTAACCTAACCTAACCTAACCTAACCTAACCTAACCTAACCTAACCTAACCTAACCTAACCTAACCTAACCTAACCTAACCTAACCTAACCTAACCTAACCTAACCTAACCTAACCTAACCTAACCTAACCTAACCTAACCTAACCTAACCTAACCTAACCTAACCTAACCTAACCTAACCTAACCTAACCTAACCTAACCTAACCTAACCTAACCTAACCTAACCTAACCTAACCTAACCTAACCTAACCTAACCTAACCTAACCTAACCTAACCTAACCTAACCTAACCTAACCTAACCTAACCTAACCTAACCTAACCTAACCTAACCTAACCTAACCTAACCTAACCTAACCTAACCTAACCTAACCTAACCTAACCTAACCTAACCTAACCTAACCTAACCTAACCTAACCTAACCTAACCTAACCTAACCTAACCTAACCTAACCTAACCTAACCTAACCTAACCTAACCTAACCTAACCTAACCTAACCTAACCTAACCTAACCTAACCTAACCTAACCTAACCTAACCTAACCTAACCTAACCTAACCTAACCTAACCTAACCTAACCTAACCTAACCTAACCTAACCTAAC
>CAMYPC010000036.1:0-42500 GCA_947284805.1 Coleophora flavipennella | reverse complement strand
CAGGGGAGCTGAAGCTTGGGGTGGTTTCGGTATACTTTGACGAGAAAGAGGACATAGAGCCATATTTAATTAGAACAAAAAGGGCAATACTAAATCTCAAAACGCAAAACATTATTGTGGGCGGCGATGTCAACGCCTGGAGCCACTGGTGGGGCAGCAGTTCCGACAATGACAGAGGCGGGGCGTATAGTACCTTTCTCAATGAGATGGAACTCGAAATCCTAAATACTGGATCTACGCCAACGTTCGAGGTGTACAGAGGAGGCAAGCTCTGCACAAGCATAGTGGATGTCACGGCTTGTAGCTTGCCACTACTAGGAAAAGTAGAAAACTGGAGAGTGATGAGAGACATAACAACGTCCGACCATAACACAATAGCCTTTACCCTGCGCCTGACAAAGGCCTTAGAACCCCTTCGGCCCATAACAACGCGCAGGTACAACACCAAAAAGGCCAGCTGGTTGGACTTCTCCACACACTTCCAGGTATCCCTAGTAAACAGGAACATCTCATCTGACACCATAGCGAGCGTTGAAACTCCAGAGGATCTCGAGTCCACTGTAGTATCCTACATGGCAGCCATCCAGGAGTCCTGTGATAAAGCCATCCCAACAGTAGGAACTTGGAAAGGGAAAGGGATACCCCCTTGGTGGTCACAACAACTCGACCTCCAGCTGCATGCTGTTTTAACCAAGAAAAGACGTATCAGGAACGCAGCCCCCTCACGCAGACAGTGCGTCATAGCAGAGTATGTCCGGGCAAAAAAAGACTACGACTCCATGGCGGAAGAGGCACAGACGCGGAGTTGGAAAGAATATTGTTCTACACAGGAGAAGGAGAGCATGTGGGACGGTATCTACAGAGTCATCAGGAAAACTAGGAGACGACAGGACGACACCCTCCTAAGAGGTGCCGACGGAAAAACACTCAGCCCTGAAAAATCAGCTGAGCTCCTAGCTAAGTCCTTTTACCCCGATGACTCTTTTGAAACTGACGATCAGACCCACTTGCAGATAAGGGCAAAGACAGAGGGGAGAAAGCCAGACGACATATCAGAACTGTCTGCAGACGATCCTAAATTCACCTCAGTTGAGCTAGATTTGGTGCTTGCAGCGCTGAATCCAAAAAAGGCTCCTGGGCCCGATGGGCTCACTGCAGACATCTGCATGGCTGCGATCCAAAGCGAAAGGGAGGTATTTATGGCGATAGCCAACAAATGCTTATCGCTGGCATACTTTCCCAAGCAATGGAAATCAGCCCATGTCGTCATCATAAGAAAACCAGGCAAGGATGATTACACCCTCCCCAAATCTTACAGACCCATCGGCCTTCTATCGGTGCTCGGCAAGATCGTCGAGAAGCTGATGGTGGGTCGACTCCAGTGGCATATCTTTCCTACACTAAGCCCCCAACAATATGGATTCATGCCCCAGCGCAGCACGGAGGACGCCCTCTATCATCTCGTGGAGCACGTACGAACTGAAGTACACAACAAGAAGATTGTACTCCTGATCTCCCTAGATATAGAGGGTGCCTTTGACAACGCATGGTGGCCAGCGTTGAAACAACAACTCTTATTAAAGAAATGCCCCAAAAATCTGTACGCGATGGTCTGTGCATATCTCAGCGAGCGCAAAATAACGGTCAATTATGCACGAGCAAAATACGAGAAAGAGACGACCAAGGGTTGCATACAAGGCTCCATAGGCGGACCAACCTTCTGGAATGTCATATTAGACTCATTGCTGCATAAATTGGCTGCGGCTGGAGTATACTGCCAGGCTTTCGCGGACGATGTCGTTCTAATCTTCTCCGGCCACTCGGTCACTACCTTGGAGGAAGCGGTTAACAATACCCTCGACTTGATAGTGTCCTGGGGAGGTCAGAACAAGCTGAACTTTGCACCACATAAAACCAATGCCATGGTGCTCACACGAAAGCTTAAGTATGACCTCCCGGAAATCTACATGTCGGGCAACCGTATAAACCTCGTAGATGAGATAAAACTCCTAGGTCTTATCATAGACCGGAAACTCACCTTTAAAGCACACGTGGCAGCCACTTGCAAAAAGGCTGCGGACATTTACAAACAACTAGCGTGTGCGGCAAAGGTGACTTGGGGCCTAAACGGAGAAATTATACGGACCATCTATGTCGCGGTTATTGAGCCAATAATAATGTACGCCGCAAGTGTATGGTACTCCTCCACAGACCTACAGACCATAGTGAGCAAGCTCAACGGTCTACAGAGGGTATTTGCACAAAAGATCTGCAAGGCGTACAGAACGGTCTCATTGCACTCGGCAGTGGTCCTATCAGGCCTACTCCCACTAGACTTAAGAATACAGGAAGTCGCTAACCTATACAAAGCGAAAAAGAACATCTCGCTAGACTACCTTCCAGCTGGAAAGGAGCTTGAACAAGGGTTAAGCTACCTCAGCTTCCCCCATCCGTCAACATTAACATCAGTGACGTTCGAGCTTCTGGAAAACATGGACTCAGAAACCCTAGAATCCCACCAAATCACAGGCCCCCAAATTTACACAGATGGCAGCAAGATAGAGGGGAAAGTGGGTGCTGCCCTAACATGGTGGGATAAGGGTAAAGAGACCGAACATTCCATTTTCAGTCTGGATCCCGCCTGCACTGTATTCCAGTCGGAATTGTATGCTCTCTACAGGGCTGTACTAAGGATTCAAACCAGCAGGGAACCAGTGGTTAACATAATGAGTGACTCAAGATCTTCACTCGACCTGCTGAAAAATCCGAAGTCTACTCATCCCCTGATAAAATCCATCAAGGAGTGCATACAGGTGATCAGAGCGGAGGGTAGAGAGGTACGACTCTTCTGGCTAAGAGCACATGTGGGAATAGCCGGAAATGAAAGAGCTGACGAACTGGCGAAAAAGGCAGCACTAAATCCAGAATCTGTGCCAGACTACGACAAAATCCCCCTCTCCTATGTCAGGAAGAAGATCCGAGAGGAGTCTGTCATGAAATGGCAGGACAGGTACGACTCCTTCAGCACTGGATCGGTGACCCACACGTTCCTCCCGAATATCAACATCGCATATCGGATAGTGAGGACAACCAGGTTCACGCCCGTCCAGGTGCAAGTTTTGACGGGACATGGGGGAATCGCTGAATATTTGCACCGGTTCAAGTTGAAAGACAGCCCCGGATGCGAATGCGACGATACAATCAGCGAGTCGGTCTGGCACGTAATACTGGAGTGCCCCCGTTTCTCGGCAGCCCTGATGGACTTGGAGTGTAAAACCAACTCTACTCTCGTCAAATCGGAGCTGAAAAACATTCTTTCAGATGAGGAAAAAAGACCTATATTCCTTTCATATGCTGAGCGAGTCTTCCGCACAGCTGCACAGAGAAACGCCACACAAACCGCAACTCCATCGCCTCAGGCCACTACCTCAACTCCAACCCTCGCACTTGACGCCACTAGTGGAGGTATCCCCACGGATACTAGGGATACACAAACAACTACTCCACACCACATGGCAGCACTCCAATTTCTGAAATGCGGAGAGCCAGGTGTCCCTGGGTTGAGAACTCGTGGAGTGGCCCTCTTCATGGACAACAATACAGAAAGGCTGGGCATAGCCTTCTGCTTTTTGGGCGCTCGGAAACATGTTCCAATCTCCCCCGGACTAGCGGCACTCGTGAACGGCAGCACCTTTAAAACAACCATGAAGCGCAAAGTTTTTAATGCGCTTTCCGAGATCGAGCTGGCGGGTCTGAGCTGCCGACTAGTGCGCTTTCGCAACAAGCAAATCGCACTGCTCGACAGAGGTACAGACGATGAGTCGCAGTTCGCTCGAGCACGCTCCCTGCTTACCAGAATTGGAGAGGAGAATGGAACACCTAAGAAGATAAGTGTGGATGCTATGGTAGTGTCATTCGAGAAGGGCGAAGTCGCTGATTACTTGGGTTGTCTGCAAGCCTCAGAACACCACGAGGTAATTGTGTACGAGGACCGAGGGGAAAACCTCGATTTCCTCGAAACACCAAGACAGAATCCAACTCAGACGACAAGCCCTAAAAAAAACTCCATAGCAAATCCGGAAACACTTAGTGGTTCGGAGCGTCTACAACGCAAAGTAGCCGAAGACAGAGAGGGTGCAACGGCGAGGGCAGGGGAGCTGGCAAAGGACGAAAAAAGTCGGTCACAAAGCCGAATAGCGGTTGCACTCGAAGCGTTAGGCACCGCTGCAACATCAATAGCCTCCATGCTGAAAACCAAAACCAGCAACCTCAAGGCCGCGGAAAGGATTGAGGTCGCCGCCGCAGGATTTGCTAAGAAACCCCCTAAAGGAAATAAGCAACCACCAACCATCCGGACTAGGGCAGACATGGGCCAGATCAGTCCGCCGCAACTTAGACCAGCGTCCAGACCAATCGACCACATGGTCAACGCATTCCTCGAGTTCAAGGCAGTCACGAAGGCTAACAGAGAGATCAGTCTCCTGACATGCAAAAACATCATGCAGTCATTCCAACTGGGAGCCGAAGGACTGCTTAAGGTTAGACTCGAGGAAGCAGATGCTGCCATATACAATAACGACACCTCCCAAGTCCTCAGAGGAACAATGACAAGTCGTTATATGGCAGCATACAATACCACCGATGGTTTCGTGGCATTGGACGAGGAGGAGACAGAGCGGACAGGTCACATAAAATTCAAAACCCCCCCTAATGACCCTATAGTGGTAACTGCCAAATGCACCGAGGTTATGCTGGATGATAGGATTCTCGAAATGGCAGACGCTGTTTCGAAATCCAGTAGTGGCAGTGGGTCCTTCGATGCATGGGAGTTACCCTCCATCACATGGGTCAATGGGGTACCCGGATGTGGAAAAACAACATGGGTTGTAAGCCACTTCGATCTCAATAAAGACATCATCGTCACCACCACGACAGAAGCGGCCAAAGACCTTAGGGACAAGCTTGCGGATCGTGTCGGAGCCGACGCCAAGAGGAAAGTGCGCACTATGGCCTCAGTATTAGTAAATGGTCTGAGAGAATCTGAAAAACAGAGGTGTAACCGCCTCATGGTTGACGAGGCTCTCATGAACCATTTTGGAGCCATAGTGATGGCTACACAAATCTGCGGAGCACAGCGAATCCTGCTAATCGGGGACATCAATCAACTCCCTTACATCGATAGGGACAATCTCTTCGCCCTGCGTTACAACCGTCCATTGCTCGTGGCAAACATCAGCCAGGAGCTCCTTTGTACGCACAGGAACCCAATGGATGTAGCGTATGCCCTCAGTGAAATCTACAGTGGCATATACTCATCGAAACCCGTGCAACACTCCTTGTTCCTGAAGAAGTACACCGGAGCACAGATCCCGAAAACCCAACCCGAAACCCTTTACTTGGTTCATACCCAAGCTGAAAAAGCATCCCTCACCAACCAGGGATACGGGTCCGGTACGGGGTCGCGCGTCCTGACAGTGCATGAAGCACAGGGACTGACTTACGGGTCAGTGGTGATTGTGCGTACAACTCCAAAACTGCAGTTGCATGACAGCGTTCCTCACGCAGTCGTGGCTATATCGCGACACACAGTCAGCTGTGTGTACCACACGGATGACAGTGACGACGCGATAAGCAGATTCATCCAACGAGCACTGGTAGCAGGCGCGAAGAAAATAAGGGATTATAACTTGAAAATGGCGATTCGCAGCAGAGACAACACCGTCGTGAGGGCACTGTCGGGCGGGGAGGAGGCGGAAAGGCACTTGCAACCGCAGCCTGGTAGTTCGACGGGTCCTTTGCAATAGGTTAAATATAGTACGGAATAATTTTAACACTAGGCACCCTAACAGTTTTATTTCTCATTTAAAATTGATTGTTTGTCTTTAATTCTTTCCAAATTGCATGTGTATACCATATCTATATTAATATTTAAATCATAATTGTTTCTTTGTATCCTTGTTTTGTTTTGTGATTTGCATGTATAATATACCTATATAAATAAGAATAATAAAAAAAAAAAAAAAAAATATATATATAAAAAAGAGATAAAAAAACAAGAAAAAAAAATAATAAAAAATAATAAAAAATAAATAATAAAAAATAATAATAATAATAATAATTATATATATATATATATAAATATAGCATTGTACTCTGTAGTTCATAAGTCATGCGAAAATAAAAATGTGTAACACCAAAGTAACAATAATGTTTAATCTAAAAAAGGCACGGACGATTTGTCCGTGGAGTCATAATTGTAAAAGCAGCTCGGAAAGGTTTAGTCAGTAAGAGTCTGACACTACCTGGGCCCTCCATTCCCAGGTGTCCATGAGGATTACCCTCCAGCTGCTTATTTAAAAAAAAAAAAAAAAAAACCTAACCTAACCTAACCTAACCTAACCTAACCTAACCTAACCTAACCTAACCTAACCTAACCTAACCTAACCTAACCTAACCTAACCTAACCTAACCTAACCTAACCTAACCTAACCTAACCTAACCTAACCTAACCTAACCTAACCTAACCTAACCTAACCTAACCTAACCTAACCTAACCTAACCTAACCTAACCTAACCTAACCTAACCTAACCTAACCTAACCTAACCTAACCTAACCTAACCTAACCTAACCTAACCTAACCTAACCTAACCTAACCTAACCTAACCTAACCTAACCTAACCTAACCTAACCTAACCTAACCTAACCTAACCTAACCTAACCTAACCTAACCTAACCTAACCTAACCCAGTCGCGCGCCACCCCCCGCGCAGTACGCACACTTCTAAGGCTGCTCCGCGCTCAAAATTTTCTTTAAAAATTGAGTAAAATTGGTTTCTTTGAAGTTACAGTGATGTGCTATATACCGTTATACGCGGAAAGTGACGGCCTATCTTTTGGTTAAAAAATTTTCATCGAGAATTTTCCGGAAAAAATTTTATTTTCAAAAAAGTGCAAATTATCAAAATTTCAAAACTTTCACCGCGCGCGGCGCCAGCTGAGTCGCTGTAACCTACCTGTTTTTTGGAGTCAGATCATCGGCGCCACGGAGGACCACATTTCAGCCAACTCTCGGATTTTTCCCCCCAACCGGGGGGAAGATATTCCCGGAAAACTGGGAACCACGTGGCCACGAGGTCCGGGATGCAGAAGGTTGCGGCTGATTTTAAGAATGCAGTTTTGTGGATATTGGTGAGCCCAGTGCGAGACAGTTTTTGTTTGTGAAAAAAGTTCATTTTTGGAGAAATTATTATTTTTTTGAAAAACCTTGAAATTTAAAAATTTTTTATCTCCTAAACGCGATCGGTGACCTACTGTTTTTATTTGACTTTCTAATAGACCCTATGTGTTTATATCAACCCTAAAAATTTGAACAATTTCTCTTGCATAGTTTTTAAAATATAAATTTTTCTTTATAAGGGTTGAAAACGTGCTACCCCAATTTCTACCCCCCGGACAATAAAACTTATATGTAAAAATAAGTGTGTGTACGTAGACTAACCCTAAATTTTTGTGTATTTTTATGCCTATTTTTAAGACTTTTATTCTACTTTTTGTGTATTTTTTATGTGTTTAGGGTAGTTTTTTGAATATATTAAATCGGGGAAAAGTTATTTGAAAATTTTTATTAGATATTTAGACAGAGCTCCGCAAGCCCGATCCAACGAGCCCAAACACGATAAGATTCGTCCATAAACAGCCAAAGTTGGACTCTAGGCGGCCATCTTGTCCGCCATTTTGAAAAAATTAAAATTGCTGTATCTCTTTAAGTATTGTTCCGATCGAAACGGGGTTTTGGGTATAGTGATGGCCCTTACTTGCTCTCTCGACCAGCACTGTAAAATCTCTACATAGAGCTTAAAAATTTCCAACTAAATTCATCTGGTCGAGAAGTTGCGCCGCACTGAGCTTACACTCCCAGTTTAAACCGCGTTTCGCTAGGACCGAAATTGGCAGAGATACAGCACTTTTTATTTTTGTCGGCCATTTTGTCGGCCATTTTGAAAATCTTCAAAGCTGTGTATCTCTGGACCCCGTGCTCTGATTCTGACGGGACTTTTTGTATTTTATAGGGCCTTGTCAGAGCTATTATTATATATATATAGAGACGGGCTCTACGTAGAGCTCACTTTTTAAGTTTTAATTTCTTGCTTTATTTTATATTTCTTTTGCTTTTGTGTTAGTGTTAGTTTACATTACTCTTTAATTGACTCAGCAGCAGTTTTTCCTAATATTAATGATAGAGACGGACTCTAGGTAGAGTCTAAATTTGTTATTTCTAAAATAAACCGAATCTACTTATAGTCTGTGACTTCTGGCCCCTATTGGCCACTTTACTGCTGTTTTACCATCTAGTTAGTTTGTATTCACTTTAACTTTACTTTGAAAAGTGGTCCTTTGTCTTGGCAAAGATTAACGTTCATTTTTATTAGTATACGCTTATTGACATATTCTATAGTCTTTATTATTGTTTTATTGTTCTGCTATTGCATTATTTTGTTGACTCTCTGGAACTGACCGGGTCTTATTGGGCCCCAAAAAATTTTTTAATTGACTCTACCAAAAAATTATTATCATTTTGTTTATTGTAATATCTTGTGTTAGTTTTTAAGTATATTGACCGTAATTTTTAAACTATATAGGTCACCAATTAGTGACTCTAGGTAGAGTCAAAAATTATTTTTTTATATTATTGGTCTGTTTTATATTTTATTTTATTCTGTTATTAGACGCATACCTCCGACATGTATACTGTCAGGACTCCCCAAAGAGCAACCGGAGGCGACACCAAAAAATCACCTGCCAAACCCGGAGCAAAAAACATAAGTGTAAGGCGCAGCATCAACGAGTGGGAGTCGACGTACTCCGACTCGGGTGCCACCAAGAAGATTAGCGCCACCAGGCCTCGCCAAACGCAGTCACAGGACAGACCGACTGACAAAAGTAGAGCCTCCCCTGATGGTAAGGTCAAGACGTACGAGACCCGTACGGCTGAGGCCAAGGCATGCTTGGTAACCGGGAAGCTGAACTTGAGTGCTTCTCGAAATATCAAAACGGAAATCAAAAACACCATCATCGAGGTCCTAGACCGGCTTTACCAATTGGTAAAGGAGGCGGAGAGGGCCTCCATAATGCCGGAGGTGGAAAAGGTCGGTGGGGCCTCAGGTTTGGGAAGTGAGAAGGAGGGGACGGTGGAGGTGGAGCCGGAAGCAACCGCGACCGACACCACCTTCATGGTCAACTCCGATCCCAAATTGATAATCCGTCTCGAGGAGCACTCAAGGCTGCTTATGGACAACACCAAAATGATGGAGGCACTTAAGGACTCCCTGGAGAGCCAGAGGACGACGATGGAGCAGGTAAGGAGCTACGCTAGCGTAGCCGCTTCTGAGAAGTCGCTGCCTAATACGCTCCACTCCATTGTCGTAACCTCGAAGGACGAGATGGAGACTGGGGAGGAGGTGCTGGACAAGGTAAGGCAGGTGGTTAACGCAAAAGAGGGTTGGGTCAAGGTGGAGCGAGTAAGAAAGGCCAAGGACAGAAAGATTGTGATGGGCTTCCAAACAAAGGAAGACAGGAGAAAAGTCATCGAGAAACTCGAAAGAGACGGGACGGCCCTAAGCGTCGAGGAAGTGAGGAACAAAGACCCATTGGTTATCCTCAGGGACGTCTTACAAATTAACACCGACGATGACGTCATAAAAGCCCTGAGGAACCAAAATCGGGGTGTTTTTCACGGCCTCGACGCAGCTGAGGATCGCCTGGAGGTCAAGTACAGGAAAAAGGCCAGGAACCCCCACGCCTGCCACATTGTGGTAAGCGCCTCGCCGACCATCTGGCGAAGGGTTACAGAGGCAGGGTTCGTGCATATTGACCTCCAGCGCATCATCGCCAAGGACCAGTCCCCCTTGGTCCAGTGCACGCGCTGCCTGGGGTACGGGCACGGCAGGCGGTTCTGTAAAGAGCCGGCCGACTTATGCAGCCACTGCTGTGGCCCCCACCTCAGTGCGGAGTGCGCTGACCGACTTACTGGCGACCCACCCTCATGCAGGAATTGTGTCAAAGCCAAACTGGAGCACACAGATCACAATGCTTTTAGCTCCAGTTGCCCAATACGCTTAAAATGGGACGGGTTAGCCCGGATGTCCGTAGCCTATTGCTAAGGGCATCTTGGGCGACCTTACTATAGTCGATTTTTCATCTCAGCTGGTAGCAATCCCCTATCCTGGGGCCCTCGGTGGATCACCGGCAGCACTCCTGAAGGTTATTAAACCAAACTCCACCCTAGCAGAAGCAGTCGGAGATACAAATAAATCTTTATCTCGCCAGGACAAAACTGTTGCTTTGTACTGGACCATGACAAACGCAGGATTGGAGGGCAGCGAGGAAGACCCTTTGCTTGCAAGGTGGGCCACTGGGGTCTCGGGCATGGGGCTGGATTGTGATCTGTGTCCTGTTGTTCTCTGGGCGAGTCAAACATATCGTGAAGGTGTTTTGAAAATTAGAACTTGTCACAATGTTGTAAAAACAATAAAAAAGTGTCCAGGAAAATATGCATACATAATATCATGCAGAATATTACAGATATGCATAGAAAAAATTGTAGATAATATATATTTAGAATTAAGAAAATATGCTATCTCAGTATCATTTAGTATATTAGAGATAAGTATAGAATATAAGGATAAATACATACATAGATTTTTAAGACTAAGTAATATTAAAATAGGATTACGTGTAATAACAACAAAAAGAAAAAATGGAAAAATCAAAAGCAACTTAAACTTTGTCGATGTATACTTATTTACCCAGGTCGTCGTACATTTATTTACCCCATCGGTTTATCACCTTCATTTATCCCGAATATGCGAAACAAAAAAAATATATAAAAAGTAAGCCTAAAATTAGACGGGAATCCCACCCGAAACAGAGAGAAAGAGATGTATGCCAGAAAGATACAGTATGCGGAATGGAAGTGCGAGAGGAATAAAAGCGAGAACTAGTATGAAAGAGTAACTTAGCGAACATAGGCTCCGATAATGTTGGAGGTAGAAGTAAAAAAAAAAAAAAAAAAAAAAAAAAAAAAAAAAAAAAAAAAAAAAAAAAAAAAAAAAAAAAAAAAACCTAACCTAACCTAACCTAACCTAACCTAACCTAACCTAACCTAACCTAACCTAACCTAACCTAACCTAACCTAACCTAACCTAACCTAACCTAACCTAACCTAACCTAACCTAACCTAACCTAACCTAACCTAACCTAACCTAACCTAACCTAACCTAACCTAACCTAACCTAACCTAACCTAACCTAACCTAACCTAACCTAACCTAACCTAACCTAACCTAACCTAACCTAACCTAACCTAACCTAACCTAACCTAACCTAACCTAACCTAACCTAACCTAACCTAACCTAACCTAACCTAACCTAACCTAACCTAACCTAACCTAACCTAACCTAACCTAACCTAACCTAACCTAACCTAACCTAACCTAACCTAACCTAACCTAACCTAACCTAACCTAACCTAACCTAACCTAACCTAACCTAACCTAACCTAACCTAACCTAACCTAACCTAACCTAACCTAACCTAACCTAACCTAACCTAACCTAACCTAACCTAACCTAACCTAACCTAACCTAACCTAACCTAACCTAACCTAACCTAACCTAACCTAACCTAACCTAACCTAACCTAACCTAACCTAACCTAACCTAACCTAACCTAACCTAACCTAACCTAACCTAACCTAACCTAACCTAACCTAACCTAACCTAACCTAACCTAACCTAACCTAACCTAACCTAACCTAACCTAACCTAACCTAACCTAACCTAACCTAACCTAACCTAACCTAACCTAACCTAACCTAACCTAACCTAACCTAACCTAACCTAACCTAACCTAACCTAACCTAACCTAACCTAACCTAACCTAACCTAACCTAACCTAACCTAACCTAACCTAACCTAACCTAACCTAACCTAACCTAACCTAACCTAACCTAACCTAACCTAACCTAACCTAACCTAACCTAACCTAACCTAACCTAACCTAACCTAACCTAACCTAACCTAACCTAACCTAACCTAACCTAACCTAACCTAACCTAACCTAACCTAACCTAACCTAACCTAACCTAACCTAACCTAACCTAACCTAACCTAACCTAACCTAACCTAACCTAACCTAACCTAACCTAACCTAACCTAACCTAACCTAACCTAACCTAACCTAACCTAACCTAACCTAACCTAACCTAACCTAACCTAACCTAACCTAACCTAACCTAACCTAACCTAACCTAACCTAACCTAACCTAACCTAACCTAACCTAACCTAACCTAACCTAACCTAACCTAACCTAACCTAACCTAACCTAACCTAACCTAACCTAACCTAACCTAACCTAACCTAACCTAACCTAACCTAACCTAACCTAACCTAACCTAACCTAACCTAACCTAACCTAACCTAACCTAACCTAACCTAACCTAACCTAACCTAACCTAACCTAACCTAACCTAACCTAACCTAACCTAACCTAACCTAACCTAACCTAACCTAACCTAACCTAACCTAACCTAACCTAACCTAACCTAACCTAACCTAACCTAACCTAACCTAACCTAACCTAACCTAACCTAACCTAACCTAACCTAACCTAACCTAACCTAACCTAACCTAACCTAACCTAACCTAACCTAACCTAACCTAACCTAACCTAACCTAACCTAACCTAACCTAACCTAACCTAACCTAACCTAACCTAACCTAACCTAACCTAACCTAACCTAACCTAACCTAACCTAACCTAACCTAACCTAACCTAACCTAACCTAACCTAACCTAACCTAACCTAACCTAACCTAACCTAACCTAACCTAACCTAACCTAACCTAACCTAACCTAACCTAACCTAACCTAACCTAACCTAACCTAACCTAACCTAACCTAACCTAACCTAACCTAACCTAACCTAACCTAACCTAACCTAACCTAACCTAACCTAACCTAACCTAACCTAACCTAACCTAACCTAACCTAACCTAACCTAACCTAACCTAACCTAACCTAACCTAACCTAACCTAACCTAACCTAACCTAACCTAACCTAACCTAACCTAACCTAACCTAACCTAACCTAACCTAACCTAACCTAACCTAACCTAACCTAACCTAACCTAACCTAACCTAACCTAACCTAACCTAACCTAACCTAACCTAACCTAACCTAACCTAACCTAACCTAACCTAACCTAACCTAACCTAACCTAACCTAACCTAACCTAACCTAACCTAACCTAACCTAACCTAACCTAACCTAACCTAACCTAACCTAACCTAACCTAACCTAACCTAACCTAACCTAACCTAACCTAACCTAACCTAACCTAACCTAACCTAACCTAACCTAACCTAACCTAACCTAACCTAACCTAACCTAACCTAACCTAACCTAACCTAACCTAACCTAACCTAACCTAACCTAACCTAACCTAACCTAACCTAACCTAACCTAACCTAACCTAACCTAACCTAACCTAACCTAACCTAACCTAACCTAACCTAACCTAACCTAACCTAACCTAACCTAACCTAACCTAACCTAACCTAACCTAACCTAACCTAACCTAACCTAACCTAACCTAACCTAACCTAACCTAACCTAACCTAACCTAACCTAACCTAACCTAACCTAACCTAACCTAACCTAACCTAACCTAACCTAACCTAACCTAACCTAACCTAACCTAACCTAACCTAACCTAACCTAACCTAACCTAACCTAACCTAACCTAACCTAACCTAACCTAACCTAACCTAACCTAACCTAACCTAACCTAACCTAACCTAACCTAACCTAACCTAACCTAACCTAACCTAACCTAACCTAACCTAACCTAACCTAACCTAACCTAACCTAACCTAACCTAACCTAACCTAACCTAACCTAACCTAACCTAACCTAACCTAACCTAACCTAACCTAACCTAACCTAACCTAACCTAACCTAACCTAACCTAACCTAACCTAACCTAACCTAACCTAACCTAACCTAACCAGTCGCGCGGCACCCCCCGCAGCGCGCGCATCGTTTTGGAGCAGCTCCGCGCTCGAAAAATCATTAAAAACAGAAAAAGTGATCGGATTTGCCTGAAATTTTGATATATTGTGACAAAAAGTGACAGTGCACAGTGGCCAAAATTACAGTGATTTTCACCACGGATTTTCTAAGAAAACAGTGAAAAACCTCTGCAGAACACGTGTTTCCGAGGTTAGGCCACGTGCTACAACACAAATCGGCGAACGCTGCGGAAAGTAGATGAGTACCCCACCGTTTTTGTCTCGCCGTTCGATGTCTACTTGGAGTGCCCACATTTGAAGACCCTTTTTGGATTTTTCCGCCCGCGCCCCTAGGAGAAATCGGGATAAAACTGATATCACCACGTGGTCCATTTTTCGAAAATTTGAACACCGGCGCATCACACCTATAACACCAGAAAGGACAATCAGGGAGAAGGCGAAAACCGAAAAAATTTTCGAAATCGGACCACACAGTACGGAGAAACAACCTTCGGAAGCCACAAAAATTTTTTCCTGGATTCCCGGCAGCGTTTGGGAAGGATCTTCAGCGACGACCCCCATATTTTAATTAAGTATAATATTAAGTATCTTTTCTTGTATCTTTAAGTGTTTATAAATATTTTTTGTGTTAGCCCATTCTCAAGATATTAAATTTTTAGTAAAGACACACCTAAAAATCTAGGTGCAAATATAAAGTTGTACACATAGGTACAAAATCCAAAATTGCCAATTCAGGTACCACAGTTTCAAATATCTTGAGAAAGGACTTATAAAACATAGTTTTTAAGAAATTTTAATTTTTTGACATAGGGTATCAGAATTAGAGCCATTACAAGCCTTTTTGCGGCTGAACCAAAATTTTTGACCTCAGATTCCAGGACTACCCTTGGACCCCCGAACAAAATTTTTTCATAATCTATTTGTCCAGTTATCTATTAGCTTAAGTTTCAAAATTGACAAATCTAGGATTAATAGTTTAGTTTTTATAAATTTTTATATATAAAAAACCAGGGGGACGCCATTACCGGGTAACGTTGTTTTTGGAATAACTCAAAAACGGGCCCGAATTCGAGCACTTTCGAGGTCAACGGACCCGTAGGCTATTCCAAAAACAACCCCCGGTCAAAAATTTTCCAAAAACCAAAAAAATTTTTGATTTTCCAGGACCCCAGGCGTCACAAGGGTAGGCCTGTTCGTAAATTTAGGTTTTACTTTACAATATAAGACTTTGTCCGGACTCGAAATTCGAATTTGAATATCTAAACAAACCCTTTAGTTCTGGCCAAATACCACCCCTAATTTTGAGACACGTTGGGCCCCCACCCCGGGCTCCGCACCCTGTGGCTTTTGTTTCCACCTCATAGTCCATCTCATCCCCTTTCCAACAGTTTTTGGTTTTTCGATCTGCGGTGAGCCGTCCCAGAGATATAGCGTACTATCTACCTAGTGACCCCTCGCTCAAAACGGTAAAATATAAGATAGTCAAAGATAAGAAAAAATCCAAAAACGCTAAATATCTCGAAAACGGGTCACCGTAGGCCAAAAATAACAGAAATTTGCCCTCCCCCTCCCAAACCCGCCCCTTTTCTACGAACAAACCCAACCCTTTCCCATCGATCCCGAAAGTTTCAACCCTCTACCCTTAAGTACACATAAAATCCAGTGTAAACAGCACCCTGGACCTACACGCTACGGCGTAGGCTACGCTCCGGCTACGAGTCCGCTACGCGCTTTGTACTACGGTTTGAAACTTTGACCACACTTATTCCTGTCCCATCCACCTATATTTACTTTTACGCTCCCTTATACTTACCCCAATTTTGACACTGCCCTTCCCCTCCCCCCCTCACACCCCCCTTTTCCATCCGTATCCCCCGCTAGCCGTATCTTCCGAACGGTTGGGCCTACAGTTCTGCGGAAAACGGGGTTGGACTTGGGAGAAAAAAGGGAGTTTGGCCGGGTCTAGTGGTAACCCCCCCCCCCCCCCAAATATAGAGTCAGGTAGAGTTTCTACCCTAATTGCTTTAATTAAATTGTTATTTAATTGTTGTATATTTTTTGTGCATAGTAGTTAAGACCTTTATAAATATAAGACACTACGACTCTACGTAGAGTAAATTGTAATATTAAAAATTTTTATTATAATCTTTTTACACATTGTTATATTGTTATTGCTTTTGCGTTATTTGTTGACCTCTTCTGAATTGACGGTGTCTTATTGGGCCCAAATTGCAACCGACTCTACCAAAATAATTATTATTTACTGTACTGTTTTCTTGTTTTTCCACATTGTGTTAGTTTTAAGTATCTTGACTTCAGGGACCAAATCATATCGAACCATAATTCTCTAGATACTGACCAAGTAGAGACCATAGGTAGAGTCGCTTTTTTTAAATTTTTTTATTACTATTATTATTTAATTTAGTAATTTTAAATACTTTTAATAAACAGACGCATACCTCAACATATCCGAGATGTCGGCAACGATAAGGACTCCCCCCAAAACGACAAGCGCCGACTGTAAAAAGTCACCGATGACTAAATCTGGACCAAAAGACAGTGTTAGGCGTAGCATCGACAAATGGGAGACCTTCAACCCTGGATCGACAAGGCCATCGAACATCACGAATCAGGCCGCCAAATCTGCTGAAAAATGTAGAGCCTCCCCGGGAAGTAAAGCCAAGACATACAAGAGCCGCACAGCTGAAGCCAAGGCTTGCCTCGTGACTGCAAAACTTAACTTGAGTGCTTCTCGGAACCTCAAAACAGATATTAAAAACAACATCACCGAGGCCCTTGACCGGCTCTACCGCCTGGTGAAGGAAGCAGAGGTTGCCTCCAAATTACCGGTGGTTGAGGTGGTCAGGGAAGCCTCGGGGACGCAAAAAGAAGGGCAGAGGGTGGCCGGGGTAGAGCCGGAGGCGTCTGCCTCCGACGCTACCTTTATGGTCAACTCTGACCCCAACATCATCGCACGTCTCGAGGAGCACTCAAGGCTCTTGCTAGAGAACACAAAAACGATGGAAAAGTTAAAAGAGTCCTTGGAGGACCACAAAATGACCGTAGAGCAGGTTAGAAGCTATGCGAGCATAGCCGCAACGAAGAGTGGCAAATCACAACCTGAGCCTAAAACTCTGCATTCAATTGTGGTCACCTCCAAGGACGACAACGAAACCGGGGAGGAGGTACTCGACAAAGTCCGAAAGGCAGTCGACGCCAAGGAAGGATGGATCAAAATAGAGAGAGTAAGAAAGGCTAAAGATAGAAAGATAGTTATGGGGTTCGAAACAAAAGAGGACAGGAACAAGATCATGGACCGGCTGGGAAGAGAGGAAACGGCCCTCAGCGTCGAGAAGATGAAGAATAAGGACCCGCTAGTGGTTCTCAGGGACGTCCTTCAGGCCAATACGGATGAAGACGTTATCAAGGCCCTGAGAAACCAGAACCGGGGCATTTTTCATGGGCTGGACGCTGGGGATGATCGGTTGGAGATTAAGTACAGGAAGAGAGCCAGAAATCCTCACACTTGCCACATAGTGGTAAGTGTATCGCCTACCATCTGGCGAAGGGTGACAGAGGTAGGGCTCGTCCGTATCGATCTCCAACGGATCGTCGCCAAGGACCACTCCCCGCTGGTCCAATGTACGCGCTGCCTGGGGTACGGGCACGGCAGGCGGTTCTGTAGGGAACCGGCTGACCTTTGCAGCCACTGCGGCGGCCCCCACCTCAGCGCAGAGTGTGCGGACAGGCTTGCCGGCACCCCACCCTCTTGCCGCAACTGCATAAAGGCAAAACTAGACCACAATGATCATAACGCCTTTAGCTTCAGCTGCCCGGTCCGTCTGAAGTGGGACGGGCTGGCACGAATGACTGTGGCGTATTGCTAAGGGCGTCCTGGGCGTTTTAAATGATACAATTAATTGTCAGTGTCAACTAATGCCAGCCAGTGTAGTGGATGCAATTGAGACCTTCCCTCCTGGAGCCTTCAGCGACACAACAACGGTATCCTTGAGAGTCACAAATCCAAAGTGCCCCCATCCCTTTGTAACAAAGTTTAGAGATAACAATAAACCCCTATCTCGCCAGAACAAAATTGATATCTTGTTCTGGACAAACATTTACATTGGTCTGGATCTCGGCGAGGAGACTGACTCACATGTCAAAAAAGCCGCTGAGGGCTCCGCGAGGGTGCTGAAATGCGACCTGTGTCTGACCCTACATCAGAAGAGGCATACATATAACAAACACGTATTCTTAGACAATAACGTTAATATAGATAGAACTATTGTAAAGCAAAATAAAATATGCCCATATAAATATGCAATCATGAGATCATGTTTGATATTAATGATATGCATAAACCATAAGCATGATAATACATATATTATAGATTTAAGGAAATATGCTACCATAATATTATATAAAATATTAGTGATAAGCATAGATTATAAGGAAGAATACATACATATAGATTCAAGACATAATAGAATAGGAATACGTTTTTCATACAGAGCTTCAAAATCATGTGTGACAAAAAATTATAAAAACTTTGTAGTAGAGTCCAATTATTTACCCTGCCTCCCTGATATAATAAAAAAGCAAAATATAGTTATCTTAGTGACACTAGACGGGAGTCCCACCCGAAAAAGAAAGAAAGAAGATGAATGCAAGAAAGATAAAGTATGCAGAATAAAAGTGCGAGAGGAATAAAAGCGTGAACTGGAATGAAAGAGAAGAATAGCGAACACAGGCTCCGATTATGTTGGAGGTAGAAAAAAAAAAAAAAAATAAAAAAAAAAAAAAAAAAAAAACCTAACCTAACCTAACCTAACCTAACCTAACCTAACCTAACCTAACCTAACCTAACCTAACCTAACCTAACCTAACCTAACCTAACCTAACCTAACCTAACCTAACCTAACCTAACCTAACCTAACCTAACCTAACCTAACCTAACCTAACCTAACCTAACCTAACCTAACCTAACCTAACCTAACCTAACCTAACCTAACCTAACCTAACCTAACCTAACCTAACCTAACCTAACCTAACCTAACCTAACCTAACCTAACCTAACCTAACCTAACCTAACCTAACCTAACCTAACCTAACCTAACCTAACCTAACCTAACCTAACCTAACCTAACCTAACCTAACCTAACCTAACCTAACCTAACCTAACCTAACCTAACCTAACCTAACCTAACCTAACCTAACCTAACCTAACCTAACCTAACCTAACCTAACCTAACCTAACCTAACCTAACCTAACCTAACCTAACCTAACCTAACCTAACCTAACCTAACCTAACCGTATTTACAACAAATGCCTACAACTCGGCTATTTCCCGAACATATGGAAAAAAGCAATTGTAAGAATCATCCCTAAACCTGGGAAAGACGATTATTCCCTACCTAAATCCTATAGACCAATAGGCCTTCTACCGATCTTGGGAAAGGTCCTCGAAAAATTATTCGTCAACAGAGTCTTGTGGGAACTAGGTAGCAGAAACCAACTAAACGGTCGTCAGTATGGCTTTTTGCCCCAGAGGAGCACTGAAGACGCATTGTACGATGCCTTGGAAATCGTCAAAAGGGGACTACACAGTAAAGAAATCATAGTCCTGGTATCCTTGGATATTGAAGGAGCTTTTGACAACGCGTGGTGGCCAGCCATCATAAAAGAACTAGCAAACAAAAATGTCAATAAATCAATGCTTCGACTTATGTGCAGCTACCTATCCAACAGGTCCGTCGCAGTTAATTATGCTGGTACACAAACAGAAAGGAGCACCAACTCGGGGTGTATCCAAGGATCAACATGCGGACCATTGCTCTGGAATATCCTCCTGGACCCCCTACTTGTACTTTGCGAAAACTTCGATGTGCATGTTCAAGCTTTCGCCGACGACATATTCATCATTGCTAAAGGACAAACTGGCCAAGAAATTGAGGACAAACTGAACCCAGCACTGGAAAACATTCGTGCTTGGGGAAAGAAGAATAAAATGACATTTGCATCACATAAAACCCAGGCTATACTCATAACAAGAAAACTTAAGTATGATGCACCTAGGATTAAAATGGCCAATACACAAATAAAATTAGCAGATAGCTTAAAAATCTTAGGCCTCACTATAGACAGAAACATGAACTTTAATAAACACCTAGATCAGCAATGCACTAAGGTAATAAATATCTATAAGATGGTCATAAAAACGGCTAGGGCCCAGTGGGGTCTTAACCCAGACATACTACGAACAATTTATACAGCTGTAGTGGAGCCAACGATTCTTTATGCTGCAAGTGTCTGGACCACCTCAACTAGCAAAGTTTACATAAAGAAAAGACTTGATAAAATGACGCGCCTCTTCGGTATAATAATAAGCAAGGCACATCGTACCACCTCCCTTATATCAAGCGCATTACTATCGAGGATCATTCCACTCGATCTGCGCGCAGCAGAACATAAAGAGATGTACCAGATAAAAAGAGGCAAGCCTTTAGAAACATTACCCGGAAGAGAATTAGAGAAGCGTATAAGCCCTTTCAACCAACCGCACCCAGCTGAAAGATTTGACCTAGGCTTTAAACAAATAATCAGCCAGGAAGATTTGGACACAATACAAAACGACTGGCCAAACATATACACAGACGGCAGTAAGATCGACGGAAAAGTTGGAGCGGCGATCACACTCTGGATCGATGGTGAGGAAAAGCAAAGTGCAAGGTATAAATTAGCCGACTATTGCAGCGTATACCAAGCCGAGCTTGTGGCAATACTAAAAGCAATTAACACAATGATACGAGTTAGCAAGTATAGAAAAGCCAACATCCTGAGCGACTCCAGATCTGCATTAGATGACCTCGCAAATCCAGCTTCGGTCCATCCTCTCACCTTTGAGATCCGGGACCGTATCCAAGATCTCAGGAAACAGAAGGGAGACATCCTGCTGTACTGGATCAAAGCGCACATTGGTATAGCAGGTAATGAAAGAGCTGACGAACTTGCAAAGAGCGCCGCGCTGAATAGCAAACAAACTACTGTCTACAACTGCTTCCCTCTATCCTTCGCCAAACACCTTATCAGGACTTCAACCTGTGCAAAATGGCAAGAACGTTGCGAAGAAGCAACAACTGGAGCAGTCACACGCCGATTCTTTCCCTGCATAAAAGAAGCATACAAGACGCTCTCAAAGATAAAAATAGATAACACAAGGGCACAGATATTTACGGGGCATGGAGGGCTGAGGGCTTATCTTTATAAGTTTAAACTTGCGCAAACTCCATTCTGTCTCTGTGACGACGAAACAGACGAAACAATTGAGCACATACTACTAGACTGTCCAAGGTTTGCTCTTGAACGAACGGAATTAGAGATTAGAATGGGGTTTGCGCTTGACATTAGCACACTTCCTGACTGTGTAAACAACGATGACTGTCGAACAACCTTCCTTACATATGCCGAAAGTTGTTTACGTAAGGCCGCAAAGCTAAATGGGTCCAAAATAAAATAAAACGAGACACAACTATCAGCAAAGGCCACAACTCATGGAAAAATGTAACTAACTGTATGATAAAATGTAACTGTAATATTAGTTAGAATAAGAGACAAAATGTAACTTAATGTAAAAAAAAATATATACAAAAAAAAAAAAAAAAAAAAAAAGATTATTGATACAAGTAAACAAAAGCTGCAAGAATAAAAAGGTGTTGCAAAATAAATAGCAACAGTGAAAAAGAGAAAAATGTTCTGATGTAAAAGTCTCTGGTTCATATCAGAGGAAAACAGAGGAACAGACAAATAAAAAAAAAAAAAAAAAAAAAAAAAAAAAAAAAACCTAACCTAACCTAACCTAACCTAACCTAACCTAACCTAACCTAACCTAACCTAACCTAACCTAACCTAACCTAACCTAACCTAACCTAACCTAACCTAACCTAACCTTTTTTTTTTTTTTTTTTACGATGGGAAATGCGTTACGCATACCCTCGGGCCGGGGAGCCAGGGGGTTATGTTGGACTCCTGCAAAGAAGCAGTCTACCAACTAAAACCCATCGGGTGTCCCCCACCGCCGTGATCTGACGGACTGCAGGACCCGCCAAAGCGATTCTGCTGCAGACCGGCCACGGCCACCCTGACCATCAGACTTCAGGTCTGGGCACATCGCGTGTCTTGCACGTACTCCGCTGGAATGCCCTTGACACCAGGGGGCATTCTGCCTACGCGGGGCCCCTTACCGTTAGGTGACAGACGTCCCCACGTCTGCCACCCGGGGGCCCGCTCATGGCGGCAGACGGCGCTCATGCGCCGCCCGTCGCCGTCCCACGCGACGTCGCCGGATCGGGTCGGAAGAGCTGTTGTCCTCCCGTTCCCTCTCGGCGGCCTCCTTTTGTAAGACGACGGTCTCACAAAAGGACGCCATCCCCTCCCACGCCACCCGGCTGCCGACCATCGCTTTCACGATGGCCGGCAGCGAGAGGTCCGACCCGACGACGTCACGAAGCCGTTCTCGCGGCTCGTCCCACGCCGGGCATTCCGCCAACGTGTGCTGCGCCGTATCGTCGGCGCTCGCGCAGTGGTGGCACCTTGGAGTCGGCTCTCTCCCGATAGCGTGCAGGTAATGACCGAAGCAGCCATGCCCGGTCATCACCTGCACCATCCGGAACGACAAACTGCCATTACGGGAGCCGACCCATTCCACCAATGATGGCCCTACGGCCTCTGCCACCCGATGCCCGGCGGAGGGTGCCGCCAAACGATCTCGCCAGTTGCGCATCAGTATGACGCGCGCCTGGCGACGCCACCTGGCAATGCGTTCGGCGACAAGGTCATCTTCGCGCCGCCTCATTTCGGTGACGCGTCGATAGACCTCTGCGAGAACACCTGCCTCCAAGTCCCATGGTGGGGATCCCGCCAGGGCGCACGCTGCCTCGCCGGCTACTGTGCGGTAACCGCGTATGGCCCTGAGCGCCATGGCACGCTGCGGTCTTCTTAGCAGCGCTTTGTTCGTGGCGCTCAGTGCTCCCACCCACACGGGGGCGCCATAGAGGGCCATCGATCTGATGACCCCCATATACAGGCGGCGACAGACGGACCCCGGTCCACCCACATTGGGTAATAGGCGTCCGAGGGCAGCCACCGCACCCATCAATTTTGGCGTCAGCCGGCGGAAGTGGGCGGCGAACGTCCATCTTCCGTCCAGGACGAGTCCGAGATACTTGATCTCGGTCTTGACTCGGACCTCCACCTCAGCGATGTGAATTGTCGCCCCAAAAGGCGGTATCCTCCGGGGTCCATGAAAGAAGAGGGCTTCAGTCTTCTCCAAGGCCACCCTGAGCCCCAGGTCCCGGATGCGGGACACCACCAGCCCAGCACCCACCGCCGCGAGTCTAATAGCCTCCTCATGCGTCGCTCCGCGGGCGAGTACAAGCGTGTCGTCGGCATAGCAGACGACTCGCAGCCCGCGCAGCAAGGCACCGCGGAGGACACGGTCGTAGCCGATGTTCCACAGCAGAGGGCCAAGGACCGACCCCTGCGGAACACCGCACCACACGTCCCTCCATATGACTGCGCCACCACGCCCCACACACGCCACTCTTCTCCCCCGCAAATACGACGCGATAAGCGCACGCAAGTAGCGGGGAAGTCGGTGGAAGCGCAGGCCATCCTCGATGGCGGCGAACGGTAGGGTATTGAAGGCGTTGGCAATGTCAAGAGACACCGCCAACACCACGCTGCCGTTCGCCGCTTGTTCCTCCGCGAACTCCTTGACGGTGAGGATGGCGTCAATTGTGGAACGCGCTGGCCGGAAGCCATACTGCGCCTCCGACAAATCCGGCCCCTCGCACACCATACGCCGAACGATGCGTGAGGCCACAATTCTCTCCATTAGCTTACCGGCCTCGTCCAAGAGGACAATCGGCCGGTAAGCCGAGGGAGACTCAGGAGAGCGTCCCTCCTTCCGAAGGAGGACAACTTTGCCCTCCTTCCAGCACGATGGGAACTGTCCACTCTGTAAACAGGCGGTAAACAGCTCCCGCAGCTTTTCCTCCAAGGGCCCCAGAGTCGAAACCAGGACTCTGCCGGGCACCCCGTCGGGACCAGGCGCCGCTCTGCGGCCACGAAGGCGAAGAAGTGCGGCACTCATTTCGCCCTCCGTGACTGGGGGTACCGTTTCGGTGGCATCCGCTTCCAACACGGGTGGGATTTCTCCAACCGGCGTCGGGAAAAGCGCCTCGAGCACCCCAGCCAGCTGCCCAGGCGCAATGGACTCAGCCACCGGCGGGCCGGGACAGAGCTTTCCCCGGGTGGCCCTGTAGGGGCGGCCCCATGGGTTGCGGTCTAGCCCCGCAAGAAGCTCCCCCCAGGCGGCGTCCTTCGACTGCAGGATGGCCAGCTGCAAAGACTTTTTAGCGTCGCCGTACACCCTCCGCAGCTGTTCCCCCAGATCCTCCTCTCGAGGCCGTCTCCCACGTTGGCGCTGGAACTGCCGGCGGGCCACGATACAGCGCTGTCTTAATTCCGCGATGGCAGGTGACCACCAATAGACTTGCCTTCCGCGACCCCGATGCCGAACACGGGGCATGCAGGCGTCGCAGATCCGCGTTAGCGCATCGCGAAAATGCAGTGCGCCCCCGTTTGGTGTCGTCTCGATGGGAGAGCCCCAAGACTCCACGATCGCAGCCTCCTCCAACAGATCCCCATTTAGCCCCACGAGGGCCCAGCGCGGAAACGCTGAGCTTCCCACGGGGGGACGGTGATGAGGCCGAACCCTCCCGGAAGAAGAGGAGACGCTGAAACGGACGTATAAATGATTCGACAGCGTCTCCATCTCCTCCTCGACCCGCCAGTCTTGCACTGCCCCCGCGACCGCAGGGGACGCAAAGGAGAGGTCCACAATGGACGACCCCTGCGGGCCAACAAAGGTGTGCGCAGTGCCGCAGTTAAGAAGAGCCAACCCAGTCTCCGCTGCCCACTCCTCAACCACAATTCCTCGCGCATCGGTGGCAGGTGAACCCCAAGCCAAATTCTTGGCATTGAAGTCGCCCGCCACGACTATAGAGCGAGGGGCAGCCCGCCTAACGGCCATCTGCATCTCGCCCAAGACCACCTCGATCTCCGCGAGGGTTCTGCTGGGCGAGAGATACACTGAAAATACAGTGTACTCTCCCCAGTCCACCGCCACAAACCCCGGTCCCCTCTCTCTTGCCAGGAGGGGTGAGCCGCCGCTGGGGACGCAGATGGCCGCCACGCCAGTGGCATCCCCTGCCCAGCTGGCCGGGATGCAGTAGGGCTCTGCTACAATGGCAAGTCCAATTCCCCATTGCGCTAGTGCCTGGAAAAGCAGATCCTGGGCACCAGCGCAATGGTTAAGGTTCACCTGGAGGAAACGGTGTGGATCCCTATCCATCATTGGGATCAACACTCATTTCCTCCTGTCGGGGTAATTCCCGACCCGCCTGCTGTGACACCAGGGCCTGGGCGGTCCTCTTGCCTTTCTTCGGTGGGGAGCAGTCTTTGCCCCCCACCGCATGCTCTGCAGGCTTACCCGCAGCCGCGCACACTATGCAGTGTGGTTTTGCGGAGCACATCGCCGATTTGTGCCCAGGAGCGCTGCAGCGGTAGCACAGATCGCTGCGGTCCACCTCCGAGGGACACTGGAGCCGCGTGTGCCCAATTTCCAGGCATCGGAAACACTTCATTTGGCGCGGCTCCAGTAACTCAACGCGCGCACTGCTCCACCCGACCCTGAGGCTTTTGGCAGCCACTAATGCCTTCGCGGCCGCCACTGGGCACTGCACCCAAAGAGAGCCAGCACCCATGCGGCCCACGCGGATTTCGCCCCCCTTGACATGGTCAATGGGGCAGCCCGTCTGGGCAGCGATTGCAGAGAGGACCTCATCCTTTGTGACGGAGTCATCCAGGCCTGTCAGGCGCAGATCTGCGCACTTAACAGGCCTAGCGACCCGCGCCTCTCCAGCCAGGACCTCACGGAGTTTCGCTGCGAAGCGATCCGCCATTTCTGCCGTGACCGCGGACGGCAGCTCCAGGACCCGAGCTCCCGTGACCGCCTGCCTTATTTTGAGGCCTGCCGGAATATTGAGGGCCGCCAGGTCAAGCCTCTGACGAGCCTTCAGGAGAACATCCTTATACGTGACTCCCTTCTCGACGGCATCATGCTGCAGCGTAATAACTACAGCCGCCGTCGTGGGAGCACGCATTGGGCGCCCGCCACGCTTGCGCCTTTTGCCAGGCTTTCCGGCATTCCCGCCGCTGTTTGCGGGCTTCGGCACCGCTGCAGGTTTTACGCCAGCTGAAGCGGGCTTAGGCACCGAGGCTGGCCTCGACGTTGTAGCAGAGTCGGGCTTTTTGGCCACAGACTTCTTGGCCTTTGCGGCAGTGGGGGCTGGCACCACCGCGCTAGGCGTGGGTGCCGTCTTCTTTCCTTTTCCCTTGCCTTTTCTTCTTGCCACCGCACTCCATGTCGCCACCTCCTCCAAAGAGGGGAAAGAGGGGGGATCCAGCGCCGACGACGATCCAGGCTGGGGCTCGGGCTCTATATTTCGCCTGTCTGCTGCCAGAGGCGGCCTGAGACGTTTCTCAGGCAGCAGGCGCTCCTCGAGCGCCTCAAACCGCGCGCTGATTAACGTCCCAACCCGGGACAGTACATCGCGCGCTATGGCCTCCGTCTGTGAGTGCTGCGCTGACAACTGCTCCGGGACGGGAGGCACGGCGTTCACAGCAGCAGCAGCCACGCTTGCGCGCATGCTGGTGACCTCCCTCCTGAGCGCAGCCAGCTCTTCCCGTAGCCGGTTGTTGTCCGCCTGGAGTCTCAGGGTTTCCTCAGTAGAGGTGTTATTCCTGAGCAGAGTAACTGCCTCTCGAATGGTCGCCGCCGCATCCTTCAAGGCCCTGACAAACGTACCCTTCAGGTTGCTCGACTTGGTGGCAACTTGCGTAATGACGTTCGTGCACTCCTCGACCCTATCTGCCAGGGTCGAAGAGAGGCACGAATCATCATCATTGCCGCCACCTAGGCCCACCACCGGCACCCTCGCAGCAGACACATTCCTCAGACGGACTTCGCGAGCGATTGCGGCGACTTCCTCCTCCGCTTGGAGCTCCAGCTCCTTCCTTCGGACTACTAAGAGCTCTTGCTTGGCTTTCGCCAAACCGACGTACTGCCCCGTCGTCGGCGGGCGCCCACGCCCGCGACGGGCCGGAGAAGATTTGGCAGGTGGCGAATCCTCGCCTTCCGCGTCCTTTCCATCCTCTGGAGCTTTGGGGCGTTTCCGCTGCGTCTCTCGCGAGTTGGAACTCGCGAGGCTCATATCCGAGTCCGACTCGGATATGTAGACGAAGTCAGACGTGGTCCCAGCAGGGGTAACGTCTCTTACGTCATCCTTCATCGAGGCGGGTAATCCGCCATCCATCTCGTCACTTATGCTAAACTTAAAACTAGGCGGGGGGGGGGGTTCAGTGCTCATTTTTGTTCCCACGAGTAGTAGGCGAAATAAGATCGCTCCCCGTTACGCCAATTAGAGGAGGGGCTACATACTGCAGAGGTCGCCAAGTATCCGCAGGTTTTAACGAGGGTTCTCTCGGGTTTTATAGGGTTTACCTTCCCGCGGGTCGGCCAATTAAGGCAAGCCCTCCGGGAGGCGAACACACAACATCTCCTGCTGGAGCCACCAGGCAGGGTCGTTGAAGTGTGCCGCGACTTACGGAACGCGAGACATGTGGCTAGTCATTCTCCTCCAACGGTGGCACGTATGCCTGCCAGACACACCGCAATTGGGCAGTGTGCTGGCCCGTCCCATATTGGCCCAGATCACGTGAGTTCTCTGTTATCAGAGAAACACACGGAGGGCCCTCCTTGTGCTGCTCTTTGTCTGGCCCTTCGCTTCAAGCCTGTCCGGTATGGGAAGCCCTATCCGGTATAGCCCTGAAGGTCATTAGGACACGCAAACCCCCCCACCACGATAAGGTGGCAGCACAACGGGGGAGAACCTAACCTAACCTAACCTAACCTTTTTTTTTTTTTTTTTTTTACGTGGGGAGATCCTCATGGATACCCGTCCGCTGGGGGAGGCCGACGGGTTATGCCGGACTCTTACCGGCTAAAACCCCACGGCACTCCCGCATCGCCCGAGTGGCGGAGGACTGGGAAACTGGCAGAGCCTTTACGTCCAGTCCTCCACCGGCGACTGCCCACCTTTACAGCAGGCCCTTCACGCCCCTCCGCACAGGGAGGGGCCCGGGAATGACCGTGAGTGCTCGGCCATTCCCGTCGGCGAGGGTGGTGATTAGTGTAATGCGGGCGAAAGCGCCCCCACGCCTGTCGCCCGCTAATCACCACCGGCAGGGTGAAGACGGTCGTGCAACCGTCTTCTCCTGCCCCTTCTCCGCCTGCGGAGCGGCGCTGCGAGAGGGTCGTCCTCCCGTGCGCGCTCCGCCGCCTCCTTCTGTGATATAACGTGTTCGCAGAAGGAGGCAACTGCCGCCCATGTCCCCTCGCCCTCCAACATGGCTTTGACCACGCTGGGGAGCGAGAGGTCCCGCCCGACCGCCGCAACTAAGTCGCGACGTGGCTCGGACCACGACGGGCACACTTCAAGTGTGTGCTGCGCCGTGTCCACCGCCGCACCGCATTCGTGGCACGATTGGGTTCCCTCTCTTCCAATCCGGTACAGGTACGATCCGAAGCAGCCGTGCCCAGACAACACCTGCACCAGACGGAACGAGAGGAAACCGTGCCTTCGCTCGAGCCAGTCCTGCAAGACTGGCCCAAGCGCGTCCAGCGTTCGGCGGCCGAATGTCGCGTTAGCGAGGTCCTCTGCCCAGTGCTGGACGATTGCGGCCCTCGCCTCCCGCCGAACGGCCTCCCGTTCTTCCATAGCTGGGCGCTCCCCGAGCGCCCTCCGCCCCGCTGTCCACTCGTACACTCTGGCGAGCACCCACGCCTCGAGCTCCCAGGGAGGTGTACCAGCCAGAGCGCACGCCGCCGAAAAGCTCACCGAGCGATAAGCCCTAGCCACCCGCTGTGCTATGGCCCTTTGGGGCCATCGGATGGCAGCGGCATTCTCCCTCCTGAGGAGGGTGTCCGCCCAGATGGGGGCACCGTAAAGGGCCATGCTCCTCAGGATGCCGGCGTACAGTCGCCGGCATCGCGCGCTGGGCCCCCCGAGGTTCGGGAGGAGCCATGAGAGGGCGTCCGCGGCCTTCAGCAGGCGCGACGACAGTCCGCTAAAGTGCGGACCGAAGCGCCACCTGCTGTCAAGAGTAAGGCCCAGATATTTCATCTGGGCTTTCACACCGATCCTGACGCCCTCCACGAAGATATGGGCGTCAGGCGGGGTGCGCTGCCGAGGCCCATGGAAAAACACGGCCTCGGTCTTGTGTAGCGCCACCCTCAACCCTAGGCGGCGGATCCTCCCTGCGACCAAGGCTCCACCCGCCGAGGCCAAGTTGGCCGCCTCCCTGAAGGTCGCTCCCCGGGCAGTGAGGAGAGTGTCATCCGCATAGCAGATGACACTCGTGCCACGGAGGAGGGTTCCCCGCAGGAGCCAATCGAATCCGATGTTCCAGAGGAGTGGTCCTAGGACCGACCCCTGTGGAACACCGGCCCCGACGCCGAACCGCCGTAGTCGGCCAGTTTTATCAACAACGAGGACCGCCCGATCCTCCAAGTAGCTGGCCAGGAGGTCCCGCAGGTATTGAGGCAGTCCATGGAACCGGAGCGCCTCTAAGATGGTGGAGTGGGGGATGGAGTTGAAGGCGTTGGCTATGTCGAATGACACAGCCAACAATCCATCTCCCGTTTCCATGGCCTCCTTCACCTGGCCCTTGAGTTGGGTCAGGGCATCCACCGTCGAACGCTCTGCCCGAAAACCGAACTGAGCGTCCGACAGGTCCGGTCCAACCCAACGCAGGTGGCTGTTTATGCGGGCGGCGATGATTCCCTCGAACATCTTGCCGACCTCATCGAGCAGGACGATGGGCCGGTATGCCGAGGGGGAGTCCGCCGGGTGCCCCTCCTTTCGAAGTAGGCACAATTTGCCCTCTTTCCATGGTTTCGGGAACCTCCCAGACGTGAAACACGCGTTGAGGAGGTCCCGAAACCTTTTCTCCATTTGAGTGGTGGCGATGGTCACCACCTTTGCGTGGACACCATCCGGACCGGGAGCCGTCTTTTTGGCACGCAGGCGGAGAGCCGCCGCTTCCAACTCCGCCTCAGTGACCGGAGGGACCTCCTCTTCTGGCAGAGCCGCCCCTCGTGGGGGGTCCATTACTGGTGGGGTGAAGTTGTCCCTGCACGGAAACAGGGACTGCACCACCCCGTCCAGCAATGTCGGCTCAAGGGTCTCAGCCAATGGGGGACCAAAGGGGCGCAGCTTGTTACGCGCGGCCTTGTACGGTCTCCCATATGGATCGTTGTCGAGACCCTCCAGCAATTCGGCTCTCGCCGAGTCCTGGGCGGCGCCCATTGCCGACTTGAGCACCCTCTTTGCCTCTACGTATGATTCGTAGAGGCGGTCTTCGTTGGCGGGGTCTCGTGGGTGCCGTCGTCGGCTCCTTGTGTAGGCCCTCCTGGCTGCCACACAGGTGGCCCGGAGCCCGGCCAACTCCTCCGACCACCAGTATACGGCCCGTCGAGGAGGCGGGCGGTGAGACCGAGGCATGCTGGAGTTGCACACCTCGGTCAGGGACTCCCTCATTTGGGCTGCCGCGGCGTCCACGTGCAGGCCATCGACAGGGGGCGAGAACCAGTCCTGTATGAATGCTGACTCTCTGGCTGCCTCCCGGTCCAGGCGGGTGATTGCCCACCGTGGGAACGGGGATCGTCCCGAGGGGGGCATCTCCTGGGGGCTCTGGGTGGAGATATCGAACCGCACGTATCTGTGGTCCGATAGAGTCTCCACTAGCTCCACTCGCCAGTCTACAATGCGGGCGGCTAAAGCAGGGGTAGCGAAAGTGAGGTCCACTATTGACCCTCCCTGCCGCCGCACGCACGTGTGAACTGTCCCTCTGTTTAAAAGGGACAGACCGCTCGACGCCGCCCAAAATTCGACGGCGCGTCCCTGAACATCGGTGGCCAGGTTGCCCCAGACCACCGACTTCGCATTAAAGTCTCCCAGTATGGAGACCTGACGCGGCGCCATCCTACCGGCTACTGCAGCAAGGACTTCGAGAAAGTTCTCGAAGTCCGAAAGGGGACTGTTTGGGGAGAAGTAAACCCCCACCAAGACTATGTCTCCCCATGCGGCGGCCACATATCCCGGTCCCCTCTCTAACAGCGAGAGGGGAGGGGAGTCCGTGGAAGACCGCGCCACTAGTGCCACCGAGCCGTCCCTGTCCCCCAGCCAGCGGCCAGGGACTGAGTAGGGCTCGGCGACTGCCGCCACGTCCACCAACCACTCGGCCATGACCTGAACCAGCAGGTCCTGGGCCGCTTTGCAGTGGTTGGTGTTTATCTGGAGGATGCGATGTACGACTACCATTTATTCGGACATCACACCCCCCTCGTCGGCCGCCGCTGGAGTTGGAGCTGCGGTGGCAGCAGCAGGCCGAGTCGGCACCTGCGCTTTGCCCTTCTTTGTGGGAGGTTTGCACTTCCTCCCACTCATCACGTGGTCTGCTGGGCGACCACTGGCGGCACACACCGCGCAGTGCGGCGTGGCGGCTCTGCAAGAGGCGGCCTTGTGCCCCTCATTCCCGCACCGGTAGCACATGCTCGCCCTGTCCGTTTCGGACGGACAAAGAGCCCGGGTGTGGCCGATCCCGAAGCACTTGAAGCAGCGGAGAGGCTGCTCCTCAAGCGCCCGGACCACAGCCGAGCTGAAACCTATCAGCAGTCGTCCCTTAGCCAGGACGGCCTTGGCTGCGGCTACTGGGCATTCAAGGCGAATGGCACCCATGCCGCCGCGGCCGGGCCTAATGGTCCGGCCCTGTACTGCTGCGACACTGCAGCCTCCCGCTGCTGCTACCGCCTCCACCACCTCTTCTTTGGTGACCGAGTCGTCCAGATCGGTCACCTCCAAGGTCGCGGACTTAACAGGTCTTGCGACCTTGGCCGCGTCCGCGATTACCTCTTGCAACTTTGTTGCGAAGAGGTCCGCTTTGGTGCTGCCTTGTGCCCCCGGGAACTCAAAAATTCGAGCCCCAGTTTGGGTCCGGCGGCACGTAACCCTCTCAATTCCCAATTGAGAGGGATCGGCGTTAGTACGAGCCCGCTTCAGCACGGACTCGTATGTCTCGCCCCGCTCCGCGGCCTCCGGGGTGAGTGTCACCACGACAGCCGCGGTTTTGGGAGGAACTAGTTTCCTCCCACCGGCGGGGGCCCTTTTGGCTGCGGCAGACTTTTTCCCTTTTCCCTTCCCCCTTCCCTTGCCAGTCACTTTGGACTGACCGGGAGGGGCAGTGATGAGAGTGGCGGCCGAAGGCGTCTTTTTAGACTTTCTCTTCCGCCTCCCGACCACCTCCGTCCACGACTGATTGGACGGGGTAGTGGAAGGCAAAAGGGGATCCTCCCTCTGGGAGACATGAGTGACAGCTGACTCAGCCTCCCTTTCCGAGTTCGTGGTCGGGGCCAGTGGGACCGCAGTTTTCTTCCCCTTGCCTTTGCCCTTGGAGGGTTTCGGGTTCTGGGGCTGCTCCATCGTTGCTGGGGCCGCCGACGGCCCCGGCCTGCTCAGCGTCTTGTCCGCCGCGAGTGGCGGTCGGAGACGCCTCTCCGGCAAGAGCCGGTCTTCGATGCCGGCGAAGCAGGCTCTGGTGAAAGCCCTCTCCTCCATGACAACCTTGCGGATGATATCTTCTAGGTTGGAAAGGGGGGCCTCAGCCACCGGTCCTTGTGAGCCCTGAGTAGGCCGGGCCGTGGTTTCAGCCAGCTTCTTGTGCAACTGGCTGACCTCCGCCTGCAGGCGATCTACCTTCGCCTGCAGTTGCTGCGTCTCGTCGGTCGCCGTGCGCTGCACCAGCTCCCGAACGATACCGCACATACTTGCGGCCCGGCATTTCAGGGCCTTTTGGAAAGTCCCCTTTAAGTTGGAGGACCTAGAGGCAACTTGAACAATCTCCTCCTGGTCCTCTTTTGCCATCCGCTCCAGCTCTGCCAGGGAGTGGTCCGCGTACAAGACGCTGGACGCGCCATACCCGGCCCTGGCCCTGTCGGCACGCGCCTGCTGCTCTTTGGTGGCTACCTGCTCCTCCAAATCTTGTTGAAGCTGCACCCGTCTTGCCAGGTTAAGTTGGCGTTGGGCGTCCTCCAAGCCAACATTGTGGGTGACAGCTGCATTAGGTTTTTTAGCCTTTAGCTTCCTTCTCTGCTTACTTTTAACCGAGTCCGAGGAGACCCCGGACCCTTGCCGCAAGTAGGCCCTCTTCCGCGCTTGACGGTCATCTTCTACGACCGTCGAACCCTCGTCCGACGCGTCCCGCATGGACTCGATATCAGACTCCATGTCTAACACCTCGTCCGGCCTTCTAAGTGAGCTAGCCGCAGATGGTGAGCGGCTAGCTTCCGACGCAGTAGCGTCGTCGGGTTGGCCCTGAAAAGGGCCTTTTGGTGTGCCCTGGGAAGGGACTTTAGGTTGGCCCTGAGAAGGGCCTTTTTTAATGAAACGCCCGGAGGCGTCCCGCAAAGGCTCTGACATATTTATCGAACGCAAACTCAAAGTCGTAGGTGCCGCAAGAAAAGCTACGACAGCACAGTGCTCGTTAGCCGCCGGCCTGCCACTCCGTTACGGTGGTCAGGCGCGACGTTGCCCGGGGAACGCTACGAGGAAGCCAGCACTGTGGGGGGATCCCCAACCTAACCTAACCTAACCTAACCTAACCTAACCTAACCTAACCTAACCTTTTTTTTTTTTTTTTTTTTTTTTTTTTTTTTTTTTTTTTTTTTTTTTTTTTTTACCCGGGGAAATGCGTTACGCACCGTCTCTACGCGCGCCGAGGGGACGGCACGCGGAGGTGTGTGGGACTCCCCGACTGTCGGTATACCCACTAAAACCACCGGGGTGTTCCTCCTTGCCGCCATTGCCAAGAACACGGGCACGCTTTCGCATTCTTCCGCGAACTCGACGGCGGTTGCCTACCAGAAAGGCTGGCCCTCCTTGGAGAGGAGCAGAAAGTCTGCCCTCCATTTAGTTCAAGGCGCACCGGAACACCAGGCACGCCTTCCTACTCGGCCTCAAATGTAGTGGCAGCAGACTCCCCCAGTCCATTGCCAAGAGGCCATGGGGGTCGGAAAGCAGGTACTGGGAACTACCAGCCTCCCAAGCCCCTCGACGGAAAAGGTGTCAGGCCCGTCGCTAACCGCAACTTGGCCGCGAAGAAACGAATGATCGGTGTGTGGGGAAAACACCGAGCACCCATTTCCCGCAGCCCCTCCTGTGCCGCATTCGTGGTGCGGCGCTCCACCAGGGCCGCGGAGGGCAGGGAGAGTGGCGCATCGTAATACCAGCACTCCTCTCCCTCCGCGGTCCCGCCCTAACTCCCAAGCCCCACCTCTATGGCCGCAGAGGGCAAACCCTTCCTCTCACAGCCCCACCTGGCCTCCTTTTCTCGTGCACTGTTGCCAGAGCTCGATAGGAGCGCCACCACCTTTCGCATCCTTTTCTCGGGCACTGCATGCAAGCCCGATAGGAGCGACTCCTGGGCGCGCGGCTTATACTCCGTCGCCGCGCGCTTGGGTTCCCATTTAGCTTCGCCGCGTGATGTTGTTCACAGCGAAGAGCCCCCCCGCCACGACAAGGCAAGGAACCCGTTGGGGGGGAACCTAACCTAACCTAACCTAACCTAACCTAACCTAACCTAACCTAACCTAACCTTTTTTTTTTTTTTTTTTTTTTTTTACGTGGGGAGATCCTCATGGATACCCGTCCGCTGGGGGAGGCCGACGGGTTATGCCGGACTCTTACCGGCTAAAACCCCACGGCACTCCCGCATCGCCCGAGTGGCGGAGGACTGGGAAACTGGCAGAGCCTTTACGTCCAGTCCTCCACCGGCGACTGCCCACCTTTACAGCAGGCCCTTCACGCCCCTCCGCACAGGGAGGGGCCCGGGAATGACCGTGAGTGCTCGGCCATTCCCGTCGGCGAGGGTGGTGATTAGTGCAATGCGGGCGAAAGCGCCCCCACGCCTGTCGTCCGCTAATCACCACCGGCAGGGTGAAGACGGTCGTGCAACCGTCTTCTCCTGCCCCTTCTCCGCCTGCGGAGCGGCGCTGCGAGAGGGTCATCCTCCCGTGCGCGCTCCGCCGCCTCCTTCTGTGATATAACGTGTTCGCAGAAGGAGGCAACTGCCGCCCATGTCCCCTCGCCCTCCAACATGGCTTTGACCACGCTGGGGAGCGAGAGGTCCCGCCCGACCGCCGCAACTAAGTCGCGACGTGGCTCGGACCACGACGGGCACACTTCAAGTGTGTGCTGCGCCGTGTCCACCGCCGCACCGCATTCGTGGCACGATTGGGTTCCCTCTCTTCCAATCCGGTACAGGTACGATCCGAAGCAGCCGTGCCCGGACAACACCTGCACCAGACGGAACGAGAGGAAACCGTGCCTTCGCTCGAGCCAGTCCTGCAAGACTGGCCCAAGCGCGTCCAGCGTTCGGCGGCCGAATGTCGCGTTAGCGAGGTCCTCTGCCCAGTGCTGGACGATTGCGGCCCTCGCCTCCCGCCGAACGGCCTCCCGTTCTTCCATAGCTGGGCGCTCCCCGAGCGCCCTCCGCCCCGCTGTCCACTCGTACACTCTGGCGAGCACCCACGCCTCGAGCTCCCAGGGAGGTGTACCAGCCAGAGCGCATGCCGCCGAAAAGCTCACCGAGCGATAAGCCCTAGCCACCCGCTGTGCTATAGCCCTTTGGGGCCATCGGATGGCAGCGGCATTCTCCCTCCTGAGAAGGGAATCCGCCCAGATGGGGGCACCGTAAAGGGCCATGCTCCTCAGGATGCCGGCGTACAGTCGCCGGCATCGCGCGCTGGGCCCCCCGAGGTTCGGGAGGAGCCATGAGAGGGCGTCCGCGGCCTTCAACAGGCGCGACGACAGTCCTCTAAAGTGCGGACCGAAGCGCCACCTGCTGTCAAGAGTAAGGCCCAGATATTTCATCTGGGCTTTCACACCGATCCTGACGCCCTCCACGAAGATATGGGCGTCAGGCGGGGTGCGCTGCCGAGGCCCATGGAAAAACACGGCCTCGGTCTTGTGTAGCGCCACCCTCAACCCTAGAACCTAACCTAACCTAACCTAACCTAACCTTTTTTTTTTTTTTTTTTTTTTTTTTTTTACGTGGGGAAATCCTCATGGATACCCGTCCGCTAAAACCCCACGGCACTCCCGCTTCGCCCGAGTGGCAGAGGACTGGGAAACCAGCAGAGCCTTTACTTCCAGTCCCCCACCGGCGACCGCCCACCTTTCGGCAGGCCCAGGCAGAACCGCGGAGGGCAGGGAGAGAGGCGCATCGTAATACCAACACTCCTCTCCCTCCACGGTCCTGCCTCCAACTCCTCAACCCCGCTCGGCTGCGGAGGATAGGGAGAGCGGCGCATCGCAATACCGACACTCCTCCTCCCCCGCAGTCCCACCTTTTCCGTGAGCTGAGGGCAAAACCCTCCTCTCACGGCCCGCAATGTTTTTTAACGAGGTTGTCTCCTCGCCCGCAATATTTTTTATAGAGGTTGTCTCCTCGCAGCCCGGCCATTTAAGGCAAGGCCCCCGCCCCCGAAGGATTACGGTATACTTCCACGCTACGCCAGCACTCTAAAAGTAGAGCGAGGCGTGCGCCCGTATGCGTGTCTGTGACTTAACCCAGAACACGCATACCTCCCGCTTGTCGGGTATTCGCCGCGAGTCAATTATATCCCACAAGGAGATATAATTGACAAGCGCCCAGGATGCACCGGCCAAAAGATGCTGCTGTTCCCTCCAGACGTATCCAAAGGGACAAGCAGCAGTTTGGCACACGAAGAGGAACCCGACTTGCATCCCAACCTAACCTTTTTTTTTTTTTTTTTTTTTTTTACGTGGGGAAATCCTCATGGATACCCGTCCGCTGGGGGAGGCCGACGGGTTATGCCGGACTCTTACCGGCTAAAACCCCACGGCACTCCCGCTTCGCCCGAGTGGCAGAGGACTGGGAAACTGGCAGAGCCTTTACGTCCAGTCCTCCGCCGGCGACTGCCCGCCTTTACGGCAAGCCCTTCACGCCCCTCCGCACAGGGAGGGGCCCGGAAATGACCGTTAGTGCTCGGCCATTCCCGTCGGCGAGGGTGGTGATTAGTGCAATGCGGGCGAAAGCGCCCCCACGCCTGTCGCCCGCTAATCACCACCGGCAGGGTGAAGACGGTCGTGCAACCGTCTTCTCCTGCCCCTTCTCCGCCTGCGGAGCGGCGCTGCGAGAGGGTCGTCCTCCCGTGCGCGCTCCGCTGCCTCCTTCTGTGATATAACGTGTTCACAGAAGGAGGCAACTGCCGCCCATGTCCCCTCGCCCTCCAACATGGCTTTGACCACGCTGGGGAGCGAGAGGTCCCGCCCGACCGCCGCAACTAGGTCGCGACGCGGCTCGGACCACGACGGGCACACTTCAAGTGTGTGCTGCGCCGTGTCCACCGCCGCGCCGCATTCGTGGCATGACTGGGCTCCCTCTCTTCCAATGCGGTACAGGTACGATCCAAAGCAGCCATGCCCGGACAACACCTGCACCAGACGGAACGAGAGGAAGCCATGCCTGCGCTCGAGCCAGTCCTGCAAGACTGGCCCAAGCGCGTCCAGCGTTCGGCGGCCGAATGTCGCGACGGCAAGGTCCTCCGCCCAGTGCCGGACGATTGCAGCCCTCGCCTCCTGCCGAACGGCCTCCCGCTCTTCCAAAGCTGGGCGCTCCCCGAGCGCCCTCTGCCTTGCTGTCCACTCGTACACTCTGGCAAGCACCCATGCCTCGAGCTCCCAGGGAGGTGTGCCAGCCAGAGCGCACGCCGCCGAAAAACTTACTGAACGGTAGGCCCTAGCCACCCGCTGTGCAATGGCCCTTTGGGGCCATCGGATGGCAGCGGCGTTCTCCCTCCTGAGGAGGGTGTCCGCCCAGATGGGGGCACCGTAAAGGGCCATACTCCTAAGGATGCCGGCGTAGAGTCGCCGGCATCTCGCGCTGGGCCCCCCGAGGTTCGGGAGGAGCCACGAGAGGGCGTCCGCGGCCTTCAACAGGCGCGAGGACAGTCCGCTAAAGTGCGGACCGAAGCGCCACCTGCTGTCAAGAGTAAGGCCCAGATATTTCATCTGGGCCTTTACACCGATCCTGACGCCCTCCACGAAGATATGGGCGTCAGGCGGGGTGCGCTGCCGAGGCCCATGGAAAAACACGGCCTCGGTCTTGTGTAGCGCCACCCTCAACCCTAGGCGGCGGATCCTCCCTGCGACCAAGGCTCCACCCGCCGAGGCCAAGTTGGCCGCCTCCCTGAAGGTCGCTCCCCGGGCAGTGAGGAGAGTGTCATCCGCATAGCAGATGACACTCGTGCCACGGAGGAGGGTTCCCCGCAGGAGCCAATCGAATCCGATGTTCCAGAGGAGTGGTCCTAGGACCGACCCCTGTGGAACACCGGCCCCGACGCCGAACCGCCGTAGTCGGCCAGTTTTTTCCACAACGAGGACCGCCCGGTCCTCCAAGTAGCTTGCCAGGAGGTCCCGCAGGTATTGAGGCACTCCGTGGAAACGGAGTGCCTCAAGTATGGTGGAGTGGGGGACGGAGTTAAAGGCGTTGGCTATATCGAATGACACAGCCAACAATCCGTCCCCCGTTTCCACGGCCTCCTTCACCTGGCCCTTGAGCCGGGTCAGGGCATCTATCGTGGAGCGACCAGCCCGAAAACCAAACTGGGCGTCCGACAGGTCCGGTCCAACCTCCCGCAGGTGGATGTTCAGGCGGGTGGCAGTGATCCACTCAAGCATCTTACCGACCTCATCGAGCAGGACGATGGGCCGGTATGCCGAGGGGGAACCCGACGGGCGCCCCTCCTTTCGGAGAAGGCACAATTGGCCCTCCTTCCATGGTTTCGGGAACCTCCCAGACGTGAAACACGCGCTGAAGAGTTCCCGAAACCTTTCCTCCATTTGCGTGGTGGCGATGGCCACCACCTTTGCGGGGACGCCGTCCGGGCCGGGAGCCGTCTTTTTTGAGCGAAGGCGGAGAGCCGCCGCTTCCAATTCCGCCTCCGTGACCGGAGGGACCTCCTCTTCTGGCAGACTCGCCCGCCGTGGGGGCTCCATTACCGGTGGGGTAAAGTTGTCCCTGCACGGAAACAGGGACTGGACAACCCCGTCCAGCAATGCCGGCTCAAGGGTCTCAGCCACTGGTGGGCCAAAGGGGCGCAGCTTGTTCCGCGCCGCCTTGTATGGTCTGCCATATGGGTCGTTGTCGAGACCCTCCAGCATTTCGGCTCTCGCCGAGTCCTGGGCGGCACCAATTGCCGACTTAAGAACCCTCTTTGCCTCTACGTATGATTCGTAGAGGCGGTCCTCGTTGGCCGGGTCTCGTGTGTGCCGCCGTCGGCTCCTCGTGTAAGCCCTCCTGGCTGCCACACAGGTGGCTCTGAGCCCTGCCAACTCCTCCGACCACCAGTAGACCGCACGTCGAGGAGGCGGACGGCGAGAACGAGGCATGCTGGAGTTGCATACCTCGGTCAGGGACTCCCTCAGTTGGACCGCCGCGGCGTCCACGTGCAGGCCATCGACAGGAGGCGAGAGCCAGTCCTGGATAAATGCCGACTCTCTGGCCGCCTCCCGGTTCAGGCGGGTAAGTGCCCAGCGTGGGAAAGGGGATAGTCTCAAGGGGGCCATCTCCTGGGGGCTCTGGGTGGAGATATCGAACCGCACGTATCTGTGGTCCGATAGAGTCTCCACCAGCTCCACCCGCCAGTCTACGATGCGGGCGGCTAAAGCAGGGGTGGCGAAAGTGAGGTCCACTATTGACCCTCCCTGCCGCCGCACACACGTGTGAACTGTCCCTCTGTTTAAAAGGGACAGACCGCTCGACGCCGCCCAAAATTCGACGGCGCGTCCCTGAACATCGGTGGCCAGGTTGCCCCAGACCACCGACTTCGCATTAAAGTCTCCCAGTATGGAGACCTGACGCGGCGCCATCCTACCGGCTACTGCAGCAAGGACTTCGAGAAAGTTCTCGAAGTCCGAAAGGGGACTGTTTGGGGAGAAGTAGACCCCCACCAAGACTATGTCTCCCCATGCGGCGGCCACATATCCCGGTCCCCTCTCTAACAGCGAGAGGGGAGGGGAGTCCGTGGAAGACCGCGCCACTAGTGCCACCGAGCCGTCCCTGTCCCCCAGCCAGCGGCCAGGGACTGAGTAGGGCTCGGCGACTGCCGCCACGTCCACCAACCACTCGGCCATGACCTGAACCAGCAGGTCCTGGGCCGCTTTGCAGTGGTTGGTGTTTATCTGGAGGATGCGATGTACGACTACCATTTATTCGGACATCACACCCCCCTCGTCGGCCGCCGCTGGAGTTGGAGCTGCGGTGGCAGCAGCAGGCCGAGTCGGCGCCTGCGCTTTGCCCTTCTTTGTGGGAGGTTTGCACTTCCTCCCACTCATCACGTGGTCCGCTGGGCGACCACTGGCGGCACACACCGCGCAGTGCGGCGTGGCGGCTCTGCAAGTGGCGGCCTTGTGCCCCTCATTCCCGCACCGGTAGCACATGCTCGCCCTGTCCGTTTCGGACGGACAAAGAGCCCGGGTGTGGCCGATCCCGAAGCACTTGAAGCAGCGGAGGGGCTGCTCCTCAAGCGCCCGGACCACAGCCGAGCTGAAACCTATCAGCAGTCGTCCCTTAGCCAGGACGGCCTTGGCTGCGGCTACTGGGCATTCAAGGCGAATGGCACCCATGCCGCCGCGGCCGGGCCTAATGGTCCGCCCCTGTACTGCTGCGACACTGCAGCCTCCCGCTGCTGCTACCGCCTCCACCACCTCTTCTTTGGTGACCGAGTCGTCCAGGTCGGTCACCTCCAAGGCCGCGGACTTAACAGGTCTTGCGACCTTGGCCGCGTCCGCGATTACCTCTTGCAACTTTGTTGCGAAGAGGTCCGCTTTGGTGCTGCCCTGTGCCCCCGGGAACTCAAAAATTCGAGCCCCAGTTTGGGTCCGGCGGCATGTAACCCTCTCAATTCCCAATTGAGAGGGATCGGCGTTGGTACGAGCCCGCTTCAGCACGGACTCGTATGTCTCGCCCCGCTCCGCGGCCTCCGGGGTGAGTGTCACCACGACAGCCGCGGTTTTGGGAGGAACTAGTTTCCTCCCACCGGCGGGGGCCCTTTTGGCTGTTGCAGCAGCGGTGGCGGGCTTGGGGGCCGACTTTTTTCCTCTTCCCTTCCCCTTTCCCTTGTCAGTCACTTTGGACTGACCGGGAGGGGCAGTGATGGGGGTGGCGACCGAAGGCATCTTTTTGAGTTTTCTCTTCCGCCTCCCGACCACCTCCGTCCACGACTGATTGGACGGGGTAGTGGAAGGCAGAAGAGGATCCTCCCTCTGGGGGACTTGAGGGGCTGCTTCAGTGGCAGCTGGCTCAGCCTCCTTTTCTGAGCTCGTGGTTGGAGCCGGTGGGACCGCAGTTTTCTTCCCCTTGCCTTTGCCCTTAGAGGGATTCGGGTTCTGGGGCTGCTCCATCGGTGCTGGAGCCACCGACGGCCCCGGCCTGCTCAGCGTCTTGTCCGCCACGAGCGGCGGTCGGAGACGCCTCTCCGGCAAGAGCCGGTCTTCAATGCCAGCGAAGCAGGCTCTGGTGAACGCCCTCTCCTCCATGACAACCTTGCGGATGATGTCCTCAAGGTTCGAGAGGGGGGCCTCAGACACCGGTCCTTGTGAGGCCTGAGCAGGCCGGGCCGTGGTTTCAGCCAGCTTCTTGTGCAGCTGGCTGACCTCCGCCTGCAGGCGATCTACCTTCGCCTGCAGTTGCTGCGTCTCGTCGGTCGCCGTGCGCTGCACCAGCTCCCGAACGATACCACACATACTTGCGGCCCGGCATTTCAGGGCCTTTTGGAAGGTCCCCTTTAGGTTGGAGGACTTAGAGGCGACTACCACAATCTCCTCCTGGTCCTCTTTTGCCATCCGCTCCAGCTCTGCCAGGGAGTGGTCCGCGTACAAGACGCTGGACGCACCATACCCGGCCCTGGCCCTGTCGGCACGCGCCTGCTGCTCTTTGGAGGCTACCTGCTCCTCCAAATCCTGTTGGAGCTGCACCCGTCTTGCCAGGTTAAGTTGGCGTTGGGCGTCCTCCAAGCCAACATTGTGGGTGACAGCTGCATTAGGTTTTTTAGCCTTCAGTTTCCTTCTCTGCTTACTTTTAACCGAGTCCGAGGAGACCCCGGACCCTTGCCGCAAGTAAGCCCTCTTCCGCGCTTGACGGTCAT
>CAMYPC010000035.1:47500-67807 GCA_947284805.1 Coleophora flavipennella | reverse complement strand
GAATTGCACAAAAAATATGCTGAATTTTTACAAGAAATTGTTGATTTGGGTCATGGCCATTGGGTTTCAGATTTCCCTCGTGCAGACAATGGACAGCCAACTTACTACATGCCGACTCTAGCTGTTCTGCGGCCGGACGCCGCGACCACGAAGTTCAGGCTGGTTTTCAATTGCAGTTTCCCCTCTGCGTCAGGTTTGAGTCTGAATAATATACTGTATGTAGGGCCAGTGGTACAACCTGATCTAGTGACAATATTAATTCGATTCAGATGTCACAAATTCGCATTCATATGCGACATAAAGAAGATGTATCGACAGATTAACATCAAAAAGTATCAGTCACTGCAAAGAGTGCTCTGGCGAGATAGTCCGCAAGATGATTTGAAGTGCCTGCAGCTAAGCACGGTCACATATGGAACTGCTCCTGCCAGCTTTCTGGCCACTCGCACCTTGCTGCAGTTGGTAAATGATGAAGGGCACAAGTATCCCTTAGCAGCTGACACAATTAAATCTAATATCTACATGGACGATTGTCTCGGAGGTCATGATGATTGCAAGGTTGCCCAGTCTCTGATCGATGAATTAGTGGAGCTCATGGGTCGTGGTTGTTTTGAACTGCATAAGTTTTATTCCAACTCGGCTACATTGCTCAATCACATTCCAGAGGAAAAGAGACAAATATGCAAGATAAAGTTCTTCGATGATGAAGATTCAGCTCTTAAAACTCTGGGGCTATTGTGGGACCCCACTCATGACAAATTTCAGGTAGTGTGTCCTCAAAATTTGGATAATACCAAAAACACAAAGCGCAATATCCTTGCTTGTATTGCCAAAATATATGATCCTATGGGGTTCATAGGCCCTGTGACTCTTCAAGCTAAATTAATGATGCAAGCAATTTGGCGCGAAAACATCGGTTGGGACGACGACGTTCCAAACAAAATACTCACGCTCTGGAAAGATTTTTGCAGTAAGTTGCATTATCTAAGCAATATTTCCATCCCTCGATTAATGATAAATCCCGATCGTAACAAGCTGGAGCTTCATGGCTTTGCAGACAGTTCGACTAAAGGCTTTGGCTGTGCGGTGTATACGAGGAGCTGCTCTCTCAAGAATACAGTCCACTTGATATGCTCTAAATCCCGAGTAGCCCCCATTAAGCCCGTGACGTTGCCGAGGTTGGAGCTCTGCGCCGCCGTGTTGTTAGCTCAGCTCATGGATTCCATTCGTAAAGCGTTGCAGGTCGACGTAGCCAGCATCCACTATTGGACCGACTCCACGATAACATTGTGTTGGATACGTGGAGATCCGAATAGGTGGAACTTGTTTGTGGCGAATCGCGTCAGCCAAATACAGGAACTATCTGCTATCGATAATTGGCATCACGTGAGTACCAAAGATAATCCCGCCGACTTGGTGTCCAGAGGTTGCGACCCACCGACGCTTGCTCAATCCCAGCTGTGGTTCCACGGACCCGCCTGGTTGACCGAGGGTAACATCGCGCCCGAGCGCGCGACCCCCAGCGAGGGTTATGAATTTGACTTCCCCATTCCGGAGCAGCGAAGCGTGGTTCATACTTCTCAGACTGTCCAAATGTCTTTTTTTGAAACCATATTCGAGAGATTCTCGTCTTGGTCAAAGTTGGTGAATGTCTTCTCCCGTGTCCTGCGTTTTGTAGACAACCTTAAGAGAAGAGTAAAACACGAGAGTATACTTACAGAAAGCATCACTGTCGCTGAACGCGAGGCTGCCGTTCGTGTCATAGTATCTTCGGTGCAACGATCGCACTTTCCTAACGAGTTCAAGCATCTGATGTCCAATTCAGATTTTAGTGGGCACAAAGATTTCACACAGCAACATTTAAAGTACCTAAGTATATTTCCAGACGGTGGTGTATTGCGTGTTGGAGGTCGCTTAAGACACTCCGATCTTCCTTCTCATAAGAAGTTTCCCATGTTGTTGCCAGCTCGATGTCACGTAACAGATCTCGTTCTCAGGTACGAGCACCTCAGGCTGCTGCATGCCGGACCGCAAATGACACTAAGTAGCGTAAGGAGTCGCTTTTGGCCAGTGCAGGCGCGCAATAGAGTGAGACATATCATACACAATTGCGTCACGTGCGCTAAATTATCGAACAAGGCGCACACGCAGCTAATGGCTGATCTACCTAAATATCGCATTACCCCTAACAGACCTTTTCTAATAACTGGTCTTGATTACGCAGGTCCGATTACCATCAAGCAAAGCAGGATCCGCAAGCCCATCATCACCAAAGGGTATGTTTGTTTGTTTATTTGCCTCAGCACGAAAGCCACTCATCTCGAGTTGGTAAGTGACCTCACGTCTAAGGAGTTTCTGAACGCACTGAAGCGATTCATATCAAGAAGAGGTAAGTGTCTGGAGCTGCACAGCGACAACGCCACCACATTCAAGGGCGCACACAAAGAGCTTCACGGTCTTTACGAGATGCTCAAGCGTAATCCCGATTTAGACTCTTTCTTACAAAATGAAAATATTACTTGGAAATACATCGTTCCAACCGCTCCTAATTGGGGAGGTATATGGGAAGCCGGTATCAAGATGGTAAAACATCATCTAAAACGCGTAATGGGTAACACAGCGCTATGTTATGAACATCTCAATACTCTGCTTACGCAAATAGAGGCTATAATTAATTCAAAACCAATTAGTTTTTTAAGTAATGATGCATCGGATTCCGGAGCAGCGAAGCGTGGTTCATACTTCTCAGACTGTCCAAATGTCTTTTTTTGAAACCATATTCGAGAGATTCTCGTCTTGGTCAAAGTTGGTGAATGTCTTCTCCCGTGTCCTGCGTTTTGTAGACAACCTTAAGAGAAGAGTAAAACACGAGAGTATACTTACAGAAAGCATCACTGTCGCTGAACGCGAGGCTGCCGTTCGTGTCATAGTATCTTCGGTGCAACGATCGCACTTTCCTAACGAGTTCAAGCATCTGATGTCCAATTCAGATTTTAGTGGGCACAAAGATTTCACACAGCAACATTTAAAGTACCTAAGTATATTTCCAGACGGTGGTGTATTGCGTGTTGGAGGTCGCTTAAGACACTCCGATCTTCCTTCTCATAAGAAGTTTCCCATGTTGTTGCCAGCTCGATGTCACGTAACAGATCTCGTTCTCAGGTACGAGCACCTCAGGCTGCTGCATGCCGGACCGCAAATGACACTAAGTAGCGTAAGGAGTCGCTTTTGGCCAGTGCAGGCGCGCAATAGAGTGAGACATATCATACACAATTGCGTCACGTGCGCTAAATTATCGAACAAGGCGCACACGCAGCTAATGGCTGATCTACCTAAATATCGCATTACCCCTAACAGACCTTTTCTAATAACTGGTCTTGATTACGCAGGTCCGATTACCATCAAGCAAAGCAGGATCCGCAAGCCCATCATCACCAAAGGGTATGTTTGTTTGTTTATTTGCCTCAGCACGAAAGCCACTCATCTCGAGTTGGTAAGTGACCTCACGTCTAAGGAGTTTCTGAACGCACTGAAGCGATTCATATCAAGAAGAGGTAAGTGTCTGGAGCTGCACAGCGACAACGCCACCACATTCAAGGGCGCACACAAAGAGCTTCACGGTCTTTACGAGATGCTCAAGCGTAATCCCGATTTAGACTCTTTCTTACAAAATGAAAATATTACTTGGAAATACATCGTTCCAACCGCTCCTAATTGGGGAGGTATATGGGAAGCCGGTATCAAGATGGTAAAACATCATCTAAAACGCGTAATGGGTAACACAGCGCTATGTTATGAACATCTCAATACTCTGCTTACGCAAATAGAGGCTATAATTAATTCAAAACCAATTAGTTTTTTAAGTAATGATGCATCGGATTTGCAGTGTTTAACTCCCAGCCATTTTATCATTGGAGAACCATTAACTTCCTTCCCTGAAATCTCTGTAATCGATATGCCTGACAATAAATTAACAGTGTACAACCAAATATGTAAATTCAGACAATTGTTTTGGAAACGTTGGCACCTAGAATATTTAAACTCATTGCAATTACGGTACAAATGGTATAAAACTGAACCTGATGTAAAAATTAACGATATAGTTCTACTTAAAGATGATGACACTCCACCACTAAGTTGGCCATTAGGTAAAATTGAAAATGTTCATAAAGGGAAAGATAATAAAATCCGAGCTGTTGATGTTAAAACCAAAAATGGTATATTTTCCCGTCCAATTACTAAAATTGTACCGTTACCTGTAAAATAACAAATTTAGATGTAGCTTGCCTTTGTTCCGGGGGGCTGAATGTTTGTAAACGGAACGTACTTTATCTTTTTATTTTTCGACGAAAACCTAACTGTCAAATCTATAATAAAGCTCTCTCTGTCATTGGTTTTTCCATGAAGATGACGCAGTTTTATTTAATCTCAAGAAATTAACACTAACCTAACCTAACCTAACCTAACCTAACCTAACCTAACCTAACCTAACCTAACCTAACCTAACCTAACCTAACCTAACCTAACCTAACCTAACCTAACCTAACCTAACCTAACCTAACCTAACCTAACCTAACCTAACCTAACCTAACCTAACCTAACCTAACCTAACCTAACCTAACCTAACCTAACCTAACCTAACCTAACCTAACCTAACCTAACCTAACCTAACCTAACCTAACCTAACCTAACCTAACCTAACCTAACCTAACCTAACCTAACCTAACCTAACCTAACCTAACCTAACCTAACCTAACCTAACCTAACCTAACCTAACCTAACCTAACCTAACCTAACCTAACCTAACCTAACCTAACCTAACCTAACCTAACCTAACCTAACCTAACCTAACCTAACCTAACCTAACCTAACCTAACCTAACCTAACCTAACCTAACCTAACCTAACCTAACCTAACCTAACCTAACCTAACCTAACCTAACCTAACCTAACCTAACCTAACCTAACCTAACCTAACCTAACCTAACCTAACCTAACCTAACCTAACCTAACCTAACCTAACCTAACCTAACCTAACCTAACCTAACCTAACCTAACCTAACCTAACCTAACCTAACCTAACCTAACCTAACCTAACCTAACCTAACCTAACCTAACCTAACCTAACCTAACCTAACCTAACCTAACCTAACCTAACCTAACCTAACCTAACCTAACCTAACCTAACCTAACCTAACCTAACCTAACCTAACCTAACCTAACCTAACCTAACCTAACCTAACCTAACCTAACCTAACCTAACCTAACCTAACCTAACCTAACCTAACCTAACCTAACCTAACCTAACCTAACCTAACCTAACCTAACCTAACCTAACCTAACCTAACCTAACCTAACCTAACCTAACCTAACCTAACCTAACCAAACCTAACCTAACCTAACCTAACCTAACCTAACCTAACCTAACCTAACCTAACCTAACCTAACCTAACCTAACCTAACCTAACCTAACCTAACCTAACCTAACCTAACCTAACCTAACCTAACCTAACCTAACCTAACCTAACCTAACCTAACCTAACCTAACCTAACCTAACCTAACCTAACCTAACCTAACCTAACCTAACCTAACCTAACCTAACCCAGTTGCGCGCCATCCCCCGCGTAGAACGGTCACTGCCAAGGCTGCTCCGCGCATAAAATTATCTTTAAAAATTCGTAAAAATGGTATTCTTCGCGTTAACAGTGAAGTGTCATACATCGTTGGATGCGGAGTAAAAAGTTCTACCATATGGTGCAAAAAGTTTTAGCCGCAAATTGTTTTTTGAAAAGTTATTAGTGAAAAAGTGAAGTTTTTAAAAAAATCTAAACTTTACGTGCGTACGCTGCCAAATCTAGATTTGTGACCTGCACATTTTTTGGTTTCAAAACATTGCTGTTACGAAGACCTATACACCTGGAACTTTTTGGAATTTTCCTACTGCAGAGGGCTGAGTAACAGCCAAAAAACTAAAAAACACGTGACCACGAGGTCGCACTTGCAGAGCCGTGCGGCTGAATTTGGCGATGCAGAATCAAGGACAATTGTAAGCTTAGACATATAGACTTTTTAAAATTTCTAAAAGTGAAAATTTGAGAGTGCTACAAAATTTTTACTAAATTAACTTTTTTTTGAAAATTTATATCTCTTTGGAACGATCTGTGACATATGCTTTTTAAAACGTGTTAATTTGAAGACTAATAAGGACTATATTTGTGCAAATTTTGGAAATTTTTCGCCAAGAGGTTTTTGAGTTATGATTTTATTAATTTTAGGGGATGACACGTGCACCCCTTAGAATAGACTCTTTTAAACTGTTCAGTGCCTTCAAAAATTGAACTTCGTTTTCTGTGTTCTTTGCAATTTAATTTATGTTTTTAACTGTTCCCTAAGATTTTATATGCCATTTTTTCGCAAAATAACTGTGTTTTTTGAAAATAACAAATTGGGGGGTAAATAAATTAAAAGTTTACCTCAATTTCTGAATAGGGCCTAAAAATCCCTATCCAACGAGCCCAAACACGAGACAATTCGGTTCACTGGTTGTGAAGTTGCGATCTTGTCCGCCATATTGGCGGCCATCTTGGAAACTTTAAATAGATCATAACTTTTAGAGTACTGGACCGATTTGAGCGCGGTTTTGGACTTTTGCAAGACCCCAAACATTGCTTTTGAATTCTTCAGCAAAAAACTCTACATAGAGCCGAATTTTTTTGTTCCTAATTAACTGGCTCGAACGAATGGTTTCTCCCTTCTATTGATATCAGTCCAAACCGCGGCTTTCTGGGGCAGGAATTGGCGGAGATACGGAGCTTTTTGCTATCAGTCGCCATTTTGTCCGCCATATTGGTTTTATTGAAAGTCCCGTATCTCCGGAACCCGTGTACCGATTTGGTCGCGGTTTTTTGTATGTTGAAGGACTTGACTAGACCTAACTTTTGAAATGTAGAGACGGACTCTATGTAGAGTCAAAATATAAAGTGTGTTTCTATCATAGTCTGTTTGATTCTAAGTATTGTTTTGTTATTATTAATCGTATCTGATAAGGAATTTTAAAGTTTTCTACATTTTGGAACTCTACATAGTGTGTAACGTTAGAGAGGGCGGTTTATAAAGTATATTGTTTGCCTGGGTATTGTACTGTTTTATTAATCAAAGTTGGCAGGGCATTGAGAGATCCATTGCTTCTCTGTGTTATTCTCTCTCCGTAAATTTTGCTTGAATTAGTGTACCGAAAATGTCCGGAATGGGCTCTGGAAAATCGATTCTCTCAACCAACTCAAAATGTAAAGACAGAACCAAAGGCAGAGCCGAAGCCAATAGCCCTGAGAGGAAAGATGGCTCGTCTTCGAAGAAATCAAAAACATCGAGAGCCGAACTATCTAAGAGGCAAAAGGCAACGGCGTCCAGGGGCTCTTCTGAAAAATCAGCCAAGGCGTCGCGAACAAAGACATTAGGAAGATCGGATCTGAATGTCCCAGCCACTCCGCGGACCGAGTCTCTGACTAAGGAGGACGAAGATCCAGAACTAAGGGACGCGGTTGGGGTTGTTGACAAACTGGAACAGGCAGGCGCCGCCGGGATGACAAAGGCGGTCGAAAGCTATAGCAGCAATGCCCCGAGGGACCCAACCGATGCTCTGGAGAAGCCTCTGGAGGCCTCAACTCCGCTCCACAAAATGGCCTCCCAACCACCACCAACAGCCTCAGTGCTCGCGGGAAACGAATTACCGGCACCACCCAAATTTAAATTCAGGGCACCAAGCTCGGACTCCAGTCTGCTAAGAATCAAAGCCCAGATAAGGCAGGCCAAGACTTCACAGTTAGCTGCGACTCTGGCGGCGCAAACTGAGCCTAATACTGATCACGAGGAATCCATCAAAAGCAGCAGAGACAGCTCTATGCACTCTCTAATAATGACAGGAGGCGGATTGCTGAGCGAACTGCCAAGGCAAGCTAACTCAGTGCTGCAAGAGGCTAAGACGGAACTAGAAAAGTCAGGAAACCTAAAAAGAGACATTCGTGACAATGTGGTCTCGGCTCTACAAACCCTCTATGAGATGGTCCTAAGGCTAGCGGACTCGCGTAATCGCCACATGGCTGAACTCCACAAAAGGTCTGCCCAGTTCGAGAAACAGATAGCGTCGGCGGAAACCAGACATAGCCGTAATCTGGAGGCGGCCATAGCAAAGGTGGAGGACCTTAAATTTCAAAACGAAAGGATCTTGAAGGAGACAGATTCAATCTACCGTTATCTCTCTTTTGAATTACAAGATGTGCCAAAAGATATCAAAGCACTCTTATCAGCATCAGAGGACAAGAAAACTCATAGAAACTACACCACGGTCTCAGCTGAGCGCCCCGACTCTCCGGATCTATCACCTTGCCCAGCAGTTGAAGGCATCCAGCTTATCCAGGACTCAGTGACAAAGCTGAGAGAGGAAGTCAAGGAAAATATAGATGTAGTGTACACCCATTGTTTGAACTGCGTGTCAATACGCGATTCGGACACCAAACATTTTAAATACCCAACCTCCTTATCCAACATTCAAGGAAGTGCCACAACGGATCGACCCTCACCCATGCACGGCGACAAGGACCAGTGCACGAAATATCAGTCCGGAAACGCTGCGCCGTCAAAAGCACCAATATCCTATGCCGACGCACTTAGGAGGCCCAATTTCCCACTTATGGTGGAATCGATAGACCCCAGAGACACAAGCGAAATGGTCCTCGACAAGGTCAAAACCGGAGTTGATCTGGTTGAGCTGGGCATTGGTGTGAACACCGTAAGGAAAGCTAGAAACCAGAAGATTATTTTCGGTTGCGAGTCCGAAGATGACCGAGGCATACTGCACGAGGCAATCAAGCAATTGGAAAAGCTGACCGTCACGCAGCCACAAACAAAGGATCCTCTGCTGAAAATAGTGGGGATAACAAACGACATAACAAACAGCAAAGTCGAGGAAGGTCTCATCAAGCAGAACTCCAGGATGATAGATGGCATCTCCCCGCAGGATGTAAGGATGAAAGTCCTAAGAAGAACCAAAGGTAGAACCAACATAACATCTAACATCATCCTGCAAGTTAGTCCAAAAGTTTGGTGTCGCCTTAAGGACCAAAAAATACGTATCGGTTACCAGGTACTTCCAGTTGTCGACCAGTCACCCGTAACACAGTGCTACCGATGCATGGGTTTCGGGCACCTAGCTCGAGATTGCAAATCACCTACGTCTAGGTGTGGATTTTGCTCAGGTACACACGATACCCGCGAATGCCATAATAGAGATGGGGTACCATATTGCATTAATTGCGGAAACAATAAACACAGGAGTGACGGAGCCCACGCAGCGTACAGCGCATCGTGCCCTGAGTGGCAAAAATGGGACAGATTGGCGCGATCCTCAGTGAGTTATTGCTAAGGGCAACCCAATAGCTTTGAGAGAACCCACAACCGAAGGTAACTGCAAAAGAAAAGTTTACAAATTTGCTCAGATAAACTTGGGTCGAGGACAGGCAGCGGCAGAGGAGTGCTATTCAGCAGCCGAAGCTCAAAAAATCTCTATTATACTACTACAAGAACCATACATTGGCAGTAAAGCACATGTAACATCCCGCCATAGAGTTATTCAAAAATTCACCACTAACGTGGAAAATCCAGTCAAATCGGCAGTCATCGTCGTGGACCCCAATCTTACCATTGTCGAAAATCAAAACCTAATTAGTGAAACCATGGTAGGCATTAAGGTAACTTTAGGTAATCATAACCTAGGCATTGTAAATGTATACCTAAATGGAGACGACGACATTGAACAAGACTTTATCAAGATCTCACAAATCATCGACGGGTTGGACACTGAACAAGTATTACTAGCTGGCGATTTTAATGCCAAAAGCCCCTGGTGGGGCTGCGAGGCGGAGGACAGAAGGGGAACAGTGGTTGTAGAAGCACTGGCAAACATGGGTATGTCGGTACTAAATCAAGGAACAACGCCCACCTTCAGCGTTATAAGGAACAATCGAAACTACACGAGCATAGTGGATGTTACAGCATGCACATATAACTTGCTAAGTAAAGTCACAAACTGGAGGGTTGACACAACGTTCGCTCCGCTATCAGACCATGATGCGGTACTATTTCAGATACACACCCAAACCGAAAAAAGCCCTTCCCAGCCTAGGAAGTCTACTCGCAGATTTAACACCAGCAAAGCAAACTGGGAAAAATTCAGAGAAGAACTTGAGAAGGAAACAGCTATGAGAAATTTAAGCGTTAAATCAATAGACGAAACAGAAACAGCGGAAGCACTAGAGGCCAAAGTAAACCACTTAACTCAATCTATACAAACAGCATGTGAAAAATCAATGACCCAGATATCCGACAAGGTACCAAATAAAAACCCGTGGTGGACAGAAGAATTAAGCACAAAAAAGGAGGCAGTGATAAGATTGAGACGCAAAATTAAACACGCTAACCCCAGGAGGAAACCTTACGTAATTGCGGAGTATCTAGACACAAAAGAAGAATATAAACGGCTAATCACGGAAACTATTACGAGTAGTTGGAAAGACTTTTGCACTAAGCAGGAAAAGGAGAATATGTGGCAGTGCATATACAGAATAATAAGGAAAAGTGGAAAGAACGAAGAAGATAAGCTCCTAAAGCCAAGGCCAGGCAGCGATATCCTCACACCAGAAGGATCAGCAAAACTACTCGCCGATGTGTTCTTTCCATGTGATTCTCCACTGACTGATTCCGACGAACATAAACAAATCAGAGACGAATCTGAGGAAATCAAAAGGAACCTAAAAACTGAAAACATTGATGATCCAATTAAGTTCACTGCTGTCGAAATCTCAACTATCTTCAAAAACATGAGCCCCAAAAAAGCACCTGGAGGCGACGGTCTTACATCGGACATCTGCAATAAAGTATTTCTATCACAGCCTGACCTATTGACTTGTATCTTCGATCGTTGTCACCAAATGGGATACTTCCCTAAAACCTGGAAAAGTGCAACAGTGAGAGTAATCCCTAAACCAGGGAAAGACGACTACTCCCTACCCAAATCATATAGACCCATTGGACTACTACCAATATTGGGGAAAGTCCTTGAAAAACTCTTTGTAAACAGAGTTCTATGGGAACTGGGAAGCAGGAATAAGCTCAGCCGTCGGCAATATGGATTTATGCCTCAGAGAAGCACAGAAGACGCCCTTTTTGACGCTTTTGATCTGGTAAAACAGGGACTAAGGACCAAGGAAATAATTGTACTGGTTTCACTGGACATTGAAGGCGCGTTCGACAACGCGTGGTGGCCTGCAATCATAAAACAACTTGCTTATAAAAACATCAACAAGGCCACTCTTAACCTGATATGTAGTTACCTATCTAACAGGACAGTGGTATTAAATTATGCGGGTCATCAAACGCAGAAGAGCACAAACTCGGGCTGCATACAGGGCTCAACATGTGGACCACTACTGTGGAACATACTCCTGGACTCCCTACTTTGTCAATGCGAGAATATTAATGTACACGTCCAAGCTTTTGCTGACGACATTCTCATAATTGCAAAAGGACATACAGGACAGGAAATTGAGCACAAGATCAACACAGCCTTGCAAAATATTTGCTCGTGGGGCAAAAAGCACAAAATGAACTTTGCCTCACATAAAACCCAAGCAATCTTGATCACGAAAAAACTCAAATATGACGCACCACGACTCGTAATGGACGGAACTCAGATAAACTTTAGTGATCATCTAAAGATCCTAGGCCTGACAATAGACAGACAGGTCAATTTCGTCAAACATATCGAAGCGCAATCCACCAAAGCAATCAATATCTATAAAATGGTAATAAAAACGGCTAAAGCACAATGGGGACTAAACTCCGACATACTTCGAACTATATACTTGACGGTAATAGAACCTACAATTCTTTATGCAGCCAGTGTCTGGACAACGACAGCTAGTAAAGCCCTAATCAGGAAAAGACTGGATAAAATCACACGACTATTCAGCATTATTATTAGCAAGGCTCACCGCACCACCTCGCTAATCTCAAGTGCAATCCTTTCTAGAGTATTCCCATTAAACCTCAGAGCAATAGAACATAAAGAATTATATCAGGTCAAAAGAGGCAAGCCGTTGGAAGAACTACCAGGTCGCAAGTTAGAAACACGAGTCAGCCCATTCAAACTTCCACATCCTGCCAATCGAATTGAAATTAGTTACAGACTGGTAAACAGCCAAGACGACATTGAGAAAATTGAAAACGACTGGCCGCGAATTTACACAGACGGCAGCAAAATTGACGGGAAGGTGGGAGCAGCAGTGACCATATGGGTAGATGGCCTAGAGAAAAACAATAATAAATACAAACTGGCAGATTACTGCAGTGTATACCAATCCGAACTAGTAGCGATTCAAAAAGCACTGGAAATAATGATCAAGACCCACAAATATCGCAAAGCAAATATCCTCAGTGACTCTAGATCGGCGTTAGATGATCTATCAAATCCGCAATCACTGCACCCTTTAACATTTGGGATCCGAGAGCGGATCCAGGTACTAATGGATCAAAATGGAGAAATAAACTTTTTCTGGATCCGCGCACACATAGGAATAACAGGCAATGAAAGAGCTGATGAATTAGCCAAAACCGCCGCAAATAAGAGTAAACAAGCTCCAGTATATGATCGTTTCCCTCTGTCTTACGCCAAACACCTCACCAGGAACTCCACTTGCAATGAATGGCAAAAACGCTATGAAGAAGCATCAACAGGAGCAGTTACACGAAGATTTTTCCCCAGAGTCAAAGAAGCCTACAAAACACTATCAAAAATTAAAATAAACAATATAAGGTCTCAAATACTTACTGGACACGGTGGAATGAGAGCCTATTTATTTAAATTCAAACTCGCGCCTGCCCCGTTCTGTCCTTGCGATGACGAGACAGAGGAATCCATTGAACATCTAATAATAGACTGTCCTAGATTCGCCTCAAGGCGCATGGATCTCGAGTGCAGAATGGGGTATGCAATTACTCCTAAGTCACTCAGCAAGTGTGTAAACGACGATGACTGTCGGGCTATCTTTCTAACATTTGCGGAAGACTGCCTACGTAGAGCTGCAAAGTTGAATGGGTCGAAAATAAAGGATTAACTAATGTTTCACAAAACAATCCTTAAATGTTTACTAGCATAAGTTATTCTATGCATTTGGTATACTTTTTGTTTAAAATTTTGAAGCTAAATATGTAACCCATAGAGTAAAGCCATATGCATTGACTTTTAAAATATTAAAATGTTTACTAGCTTTGGGTAATACGTCCTTCCTCACTTGCATAGTCAGAAATGGCTTTTGTAAACAGCATAGTAATACTGTATAATGTTAAGTTACAATGTATAAAAAAAAAGAGAGAAAAAAAAAAAAAAAAAAAGAAAAAAAAAAATAATAATAAAAATATATACATATATATTAAAAAAAAAAGAGAAAAGAAAAAGAATATCACATGAAAAAAAAAACAGTATAAAGAATGTTGAAAAATAAATATCAACAGTTAAAGCAGTAAAGGTTTAGTCAGTACAAGTCTGACACTGCCTGGGTCCTCCCTTCCCAGGCGTCCATGAGGATTACCCTGACTGCCTAATTTAAAAAAAACCTAACCTAACCTAACCTAACCTAACCTAACCTAACCTAACCTAACCTAACCTAACCTAACCTAACCTAACCTAACCTAACCTAACCTAACCTAACCTAACCTAACCTAACCTAACCTAACCTAACCTAACCTAACCTAACCTAACCTAACCTAACCTAACCTAACCTAACCTAACCTAACCTAACCTAACCTAACCTAACCTAACCTAACCTAACCTAACCTAACCTAACCTAACCTAACCTAACCTAACCTAACCTAACCTAACCTAACCTAACCTAACCTAACCTAACCTAACCTAACCTAACCTAACCTAACCTAACCTAACCTAACCTAACCTAACCTAACCTAACCTAACCTAACCTAACCTAACCTAACCTAACCTAACCTAACCTAACCTAACCTAACCTAACCTAACCTAACCTAACCTAACCTAACCTAACCTAACCTAACCTAACCTAACCTAACCTAACCTAACCTAACCTAACCTAACCTAACCTAACCTAACCTAACCTAACCTAACCTAACCTAACCTAACCTAACCTAACCTAACCTAACCTAACCTAACCTAACCTAACCTAACCTAACCTAACCTAACCTAACCTAACCTAACCTAACCTAACCTAACCTAACCTAACCTAACCTAACCTAACCTAACCTAACCTAACCAGTCGCGCGTCACCCCCCGCGCAGAACGGTCACAGCCAGTGCTGCTCCGCGGCCAAATTTTTCTTAAAAAATTACTAAAAATTGGATTTTTGAACGCAATAGTGACTTGTGATACATCATTGTGAGCGTCTTAGAGTGGCGCATCTTTGTGTTAAAAAAGTTTTGATCGGACGCAAAAATTGGAGCCGCTATTTTTAAAAAAAGTGCGTTTTTGAAAAATTTTAAACTTTGAGTGCGTACGCTGCCCGATTAGTCGGCGCGACATACATATTTTTTGACATCGAAGCAAAGGCATTGTGAAGACCTGCATTTCTGCAAGATTTTGGATTTTTGTCGGCGAAGGGGGATGAGCTACACCGAAAAAACTGCTAACCACGTGGCAACGTGGTCCCAGAACGAGAGGCGTGCGGCTGTTTTTGACTAGCGGAAAACGTTTGAGCAGCTGGGCGAACTTTTTCAGCATTTGGATTTTTGATCTAAGTTAAGTGGTTTTTGAATAACTGCATTTTCAAATTTTTGGTCTTTTTCAAAATTAATTATCTATTTTTTAGCAGTGGTGACCCTATGTTTTTATTAGCCTTAAAAATTGTACGTTTAGAGTAGAATAATTGGTCAAAAAATTTTGATAACTTTAACTTAAAAAATTTCGAGATATGAATTTTTGAAAATTTTTAACAAACACGTGGTACAAGATAAAAGACTGCGAGAACTTTCGAAATGCATCTTAAAATTAAGTCTATATTAGTTTAAGCCATCTTAGTTTTAAAAAGTGACTTTTTATCATTATTTTAGTTTTTAGTGTGTTTTTCGTAAAAAATTTTGTATTTTTTGTGTTTTAAAAATCGGGTTTCCATAATATTGCTTTTGCTTTGTGCCCATTGAACAGCTCTTTTCAAGCCCGATTCAACGATACCAAACACGACGATATTCGGCCCACGGGGACCAAAGTTAGAATTTCTGTCCGCCATCTTGGACGCCATTTTGGAATTTTGTTTTCAAGATTACTTGGAAAGTACTGATCGCAGAAAGACGCGGTTTTTCAATCTTAGCTCGTAAGAAGAGACTCTAGCCTATGATAGAGCAAAACTCTAGGTAGAGTCGAAATTTTAAGACCTTCTTTTTAGTGGCTTATATAGTAGTCCTCGCCGCAAAAATATCGTAGCTCTTTTTCCCGTCTTTCTGCGATTAAAATTGACCTCAGGAATCTTATTTTAAATTCACGGCGGCCATTTTGGACGCCATATTGAAAAATTTGTCTTTTACGTAACTCGGGAACCGTGGGTCGTATCGAATCGCGGTTTTCACTGTTGGAATTGGCACGGTAAAGACTCTTACATCGAATATCTCCAACTGTAAAATTGGACAGCGGCCATCTTGGAAGCCATCTTGTATAGTTAATTTTTAAGATAACTCTGGCTGTACTACCGATATCGAGGTACGGTCTTTGCCAAAATAGTTATAATTGATAAGACTTTCCTTTATTTACACCCGATAGACTCTACATAGAGTCGGCCCTATATTTTTATCTATAATTGTTAATAATTTGCTAGATTTAAGACAAAACTTTATTTTTATTGTTGTATTTGTAAATATTGACACTTCGAAACTGACTGAGCCTACTGTGACTCTACCTGACCAATTAAGAATTCCTATCATTCTTTCCCTATTTACAACTTATACAAATTTATTAGAGTAGGTTTTATTGATAAATTTGACGCACACCTCCATAAAGATGTTCGGATTCCGGACTCCCACCAATCAATCGGAAGACAATGTAGAGTCAAAGAAGTCCCCTCCTAAAACCCAGACTCTAAACTCAAAGGTTAGGCGCAGTGTTGGTGAATGGGAAGCGGCTGGGGCCGAATCAAATTCCACCCCAACAACTGGTAAAACAGCTCTTAAAACTAAACCTAGCTCATCAGTACGACCACCTGCCGAGGCTACCTCCCCAACCAAACCGGCTTTCCCAGACCGCACCGCAGAGGCTCGAGCTTGTCTCAACAAGGCGAAATCACACTTAAACAATTCCAGGAATCTTAGGCTAGATATTAAGACTGGAGTTGTAGAGGCAGTAGACCGGCTCTATCAAATTGTTAAAGAGATTGAGCTAGAGCTCAAAAGTGGAAAAGGAAAGTTGAGAAAGGAAAATACTCTTGTCAAAAGTGTAGACATACAGGAAATACCAACATCATTGGATAACGAAACTACAAAGAAAGAACATGACTTAGTGACGAAACTAGAAGAGCACAGCAGATTACTTAAAGAATGTAATGAAAGAACAGACAGGTTGAACAACATACTAAAAAGACAGGAAGAATTATTCGAAGGAAAAGCCACATACGCTAATGTGACTGCCGGAATGATCGGGAGGCAGTCCCTAGAGCTACCGACGGCCATGCATTCAGTGATAGTAACATCGAAGGACGAAAAGGAAACGGGAGAACAAGTGCTCGACAAAATAAGGCAAACGGTCAACGCTAAGGAAGATGGAGTCCAGATCGACAGAGTCCGGAAGGCCAAAGACCGAAAAGTGATCGTCAGCTCAAGATCTGCAGAAGAAATAAGGAAAGTCAAAGAAAAACTAAAAGGTAGCGAACAACTCAATGTAGAGGACATTAAAAATAAAGACCCCCTTATCCAGCTTAAAGACGTCCTTAATTATAACACTGACGATGATATAAAGAAAGCGTTAACAAATCAAAACAAGGCCATTTTCCGGAACCTGGGAGATGGGGACCGAATGGAAATTAAATATAGGAGGAAGACAAGAAACCCACATACAGCCCATGTGGTAATGAGGGTGTCACCGACGCTGTGGAGACGAATGATACAGGCTGAAATTGTACATATCGACCTGCAAAAGATCAGAGTAACTGATCAGTCACCACTGATTCAGTGCTCCCGCTGCCTGGGATATGGACATGTAAAACGCCTGTGCACAGAAACACAAGACGTTTGTAGCCACTGTGGAGGCGAACACCTAAAAACTGAGTGCGCTGATTGGATAGCGGGTGAAACTCCTCAATGTGTGAATTGCCTGCATGCAAAACATGAAAAAAGCAACCATAATGCCTTCAGTGAGGAATGTCCCATTCGAAGGAAATGTGAAGCCCTTGCGAGATCAACAGTGGCATATTGCTAAAGTTGCCACAGGCACACATAAGAACAGCACAAAAAAGGGGAATAAAAAACAACTAAGGATTGTACAAGCAAACTTACAAAGGAGCGAACTTGCCACCGCCGAACTTATAATAGAAGCATCAAAAAAGAAAATTGACATTGCACTCATCCAAGAACCGTATATAGGAAACACCGGGTCTATGAAAAACTATCGCGGAGTAAGACTGCTCCAATGTGACAAGGCTGGGAAAGCAGCTAACAAGGCAGCAATCGCAGTGTTAAATGGGACTATTGACATAATACAATGCCAAACACTGACAAGTGAAAATATAGTCGTGGCCAATATAAAAATGGGACCCACAGACATAGGCATAGTGTCAATGTATCTTGAAGGTGATAACCCAATAGAACAGGATGCAGTGAAACTTAAAAACATAGTTGACAAAATAGGAACTGTCAATTTGGTAGTTGGCGGTGACAGTAATGCCTGGAACTCGTGGTGGGGGAGTGTTAAAACTGACCATAGAGGAGAGACTCTGGCGGGCGTATTAGAGGAACTAGACCTGCAAATTCTGAACACGGGGACCGTGCCAACTTTTGAAACCATAAGAGGCAACAAAAGGTATCAGAGCCATGTCGACATCACAACATGCTCCATAAGTATGTATGGAAAAATTAATAACTGGACAGTAGACACGAGTCTGACGAGTTCTGACCACAATGCCATTCTCTTTGATATGGACTTGGATAAGGCGAAAGGTCAGCAAATATCGAGAACCACCAGAATTTATAAAACCAAGAATGCAAATTGGCCACTATTTAGGAAAAAACTAGAACAACGATTAGAAGAGGAAAAAGTCAATACAGAAGAAATCAAAAAATGCAAAGAAGTAACTGAAATAGAGGAAAAACTAGCCTTGTATATTGATGCTGTTACCGGATCCAGTGATCAATGCTTTCCAAAGTTAAAATCCAGTACAAAGATTGAGCTGCCTTGGTGGAATGAGGAACTCGCCAGACTCAAACATGATGTAGCTGTCAAAAAACGCCGAATAAGAAATGCAGCCCCAGTAAGGAAACAATGGGTGGTCGACCAATACCTAGAGGCCAAGGCAGAGTACCTACAGGAAGCCAAAAATGCACAAACATCCAGTTGGAAAGAGTTCTGCACGAGACAAGACAAAGAAGGAATGTGGGATAACATTTATAGGGTGATAAGTCGGACTACAACCAGAAAGGAAGACGTGCCTCTAATCCAAAACGGAAAACAACTAGACGGGACAGAATCGGCCAAAATTCTTGCCGAAACCTTTTATCCCACAGACGAAACTAGAGAAGATACCGCAGACCATACCCTAATACGAAAGAAAGCCTTGCAGGTAAATGTGAGACAGCAAAATGAACCTTGTGATCCACCATTTACAATTGAAGAGCTCGAATGGGCGGTCTCTAGTTTCAATCCGAAGAAGGCACCTGGTCCCGATGGACTTACTGTCGACATCTGTACTGAAGCCATAAACACCAATCCAGAAACGTTTCTTGAAATAACAAACAAATGTTTAGAACTGGCATACTTCCCCAAAAGATGGAAAGAGGCAATAGTCGTCATCCTACGGAAACCAGGGAAAAGCGACTATTCACACCCTAAATCCTACAGACCAATTGGTCTACTTGATGTCATGAGCAAAATCCTGGAAAAAATGCTGCTTCGAAGAATTAAGTGGCACACTCTTCCCATAATGAGCCATCGGCAGTATGGCTTTATGCCACAAAAAAGCACCGAAGACTCCCTCTATGACATGATGCAACATATCAACATGGAGCTCAAAGGCAAAAAAGTCGTCATTGTGATATCATTGGACATAGAGGGAGCCTTTGATAGTGCATGGTGGCCAATAATAAGATGCAGATTGGCAGAAAGTGGCTGCCCCGTGAATCTGAGAAGGTTGGTGGACAGTTACCTTGAGGACAGGAAAGTACGACTAAGATACGCTGGAGTCGAATACACAAAAAACACCACCAAGGGCTGTGTACAGGGATCAGTGGGGGGCCCCATGTTTTGGAATATACTACTGGACCCATTGCTAAAACAACTCGATGCTAGGGGAGACTACTGCCAAGCATTCGCTGATGATGTCGTTCTGATTTTCTCCGGAAGCTCCACTGCAGAAACTACGATGCAGGCGAACTCCGCCCTCGCGCTTGTTCAGGAGTGGGGTGATAAAAACAAATTAAAGTTTGCACCTCACAAAACGAAGGCAATGCTTATTACGAACAAGCAAAAAGTTGACCAACCACTTCTGAGCATGGGCGGGACGGACATTGGCCTGTCTGATGAAATAAAAATCCTTGGGCTAACGATAGACCGAAAGCTGACTTTCAACAGCCATGTAACAAACGTCTGTCGAAAGGCCCTGGGATTGTATAAACAGATAGCAAAAACAGCAAAAATCCAGTGGGGACTACATCCGGAGATAATTAGAACGATATACACAGCAGTAGTTGAACCCACAGTAATGTATGCGTCGAGTGCATGGGCACCTGCAACAAAAAAGCTGGGAGTCAGAAAACAACTAGATATAGTGCAGCGAGGCTTTGCACAAAAGATTTGCAAGTCATACAGGACAGCGTCCCTAAGCTCTGCACTGCTCCTTGCAGGATTGCTTCCCTTGGACCTGAGAATCCAAGAAAGTGCCCTCTTATATGAAGTCAAGAAGGGTAAAAACCGACTAATAGAGATGGCAGACCGAGAAATAGAAACACCGGTGCCCCACACAGAGCTACCACATCCAGCAGAACAGGTAAAATACGACTATCAATGCATCGATAACGCGGACAAACTAGCGGAGAAAG
>CAMYPC010000035.1:0-42500 GCA_947284805.1 Coleophora flavipennella | reverse complement strand
AGTTTTAAGTATATTGACTACAGTTACCAAATAATATTGAATTATAGCTTTCTAGATACTGACCAGATAGAGTCTATAAGTAGAGTCTATAAAATTTTTTTACTATTATCTTAATCGATTATCGATTATTTATTTTATTAAATCTTTTATCAAACGGACGCATACCTCGACATATCTAAGATGTCGACTACTGTGAGGACTCCCTTGAAACCGACTAACGCCGAGCACAAAAAATCACCGACGAATAAATCCGGATCAAAGGACAATGTCAGACGTAGCATTGACAAATGGGAATCCTCCAACCCTGGATCGACAAGGCCGTCTAATACTACAAGTCAGGCTGCGAAACCTACTGAAAAATGTAGAGCCTCCCCGGTTATCAAAGTCAAAACATACGAGAGCCGCACAGCCGAAGCCAAGGCTTGCCTAGTGACTGCAAAATTGAGCTTGAGTGCTTCTCGAAACCTCAAAACCGATATTAAAAATAACATCACCGAGGCCCTTGACCGACTCTACCACCTGGTTAAGGAAGCAGAGGTTGCCTCCAAAATGCCGGTGGTTGAGGTGGTCGGGGAAGCCTCGGGGACGCAAAAAGAAGGGCGGAGGGTGGCCGGGGTAGAGCCGGAGGCGTCTACCTCCGACGCTACCTTTACGGTCAACTCCGACCCCAACATCGTCGCACGTCTCGAGGAGCACTCAAGGCTCTTGCTAGAAAATACAAAAGCGATGGAGAAATTAAAGGAATCCTTGGAGGACCACAAAATGACTGTAGAGCAGGTGAAAACCTATGCGAGCATAGCCGCTACTAAGAGTGGCAAACCGCAACCCGAACACAAAACTCTGCACTCCATCGTGGTCACCTCCAAGGATGACCAAGAAACCGGGGAGGAGGTATTGGACAAAGTCCGGAAGGCAGTCGATGCCAAGGAAGGATGGATCAAGATAGAAAGAGTCAGGAAGGCTAAAGACAGGAAGATAGTAATGGGGTTTGAGTCAAAAGAGGACAGGAATAAGATCATGGACCGGCTGGGGAGAGAGGAAATGGCCCTCAGCGTCGAGACGATGAAGAATAAGGACCCGCTAGTGGTTCTCAGGGATGTCCTTCAATCCAACACGGATGAAGACGTTATCAAGGCCCTGAGGAACCAGAACCGGGGCATTTTTCATGGGCTCGGCGCGGAGGATGATCGGTTGGAGATTAAATACAGGAAGAGAGCCAGAAACCCTCACACTTGTCACATAGTGGTATGTGTATCGCCTACCATCTGGCGAAGGGTGACAGAGGTAGGGCTCGTCCGTATCGATCTCCAACGGATCGTCGCCAAGGACCACTCCCCGCTGGTCCAATGCACGCGCTGCTTGGGTTACGGGCACGGCAGACGGTTCTGCAAAGAGCCGGCTGACCTGTGCAGCCACTGCGGCGGCCCCCACCTTAGCGCTGAGTGTGAGGACAGAATAGCCAATGAACCGCCGAGCTGTCGGAACTGCGTTAGGGCTAAACTAGAGTGCACTGAGCACAACGCCTTTAGCCCGAACTGTCCAACACGCAGGAGATGGGATGAGATAGCCCGGCGGTCAGTGGCTTACTGCTAAGGGCGTCCAGGGCGAACAGAACTACTACAAAATGCTGCAAGCAAACCTCCAGCGTAAGAAACTAGCCACCTTCGAACTGCTTACTGAAGCGAAGAATCGCAAAGTTGCAGTTGCGCTCCTCCAAGAGCCATATGTGGGCGGGGCAAAAGGTATGAGGAGCTACAAAGGAGTGAGGATCTTCCAGAACACTGGCACAGGAGAGGGTACTGTAAAGGCGGCAATAGCCGTCTTTGATCCCGACATAAATGTCATCCAGTACCCAAAACTCACCACTAACAACATCGTAGTGGTGGGGATCCAAACCAGTGCCTGGGAGATCACACTCGTCTCCCTCTACTTTGAGCCGGAACCGGAGCCCATGGACTCTTACTTGGCACATCTAAAAAAGGTGGAGCGCAATATCAATACCCGAAGGTGGATCGTTGGAGGTGATGCAAATGCGAAAAGCATTTGGTGGGGAAGTCCGTCCTGTGATCGCAGGGGGGAGGATCTGATGGGAGCTCTCGGTGAGTTGGAGCTTCATATTCTTAACAAAGGGGAAATTCCTACCTTCGACACCATCCGGGGAGGGAAGCGGTACAGCAGCCACGTCGACTTAACAGCTTGCTCGACCGATCTGCTGGATTTGGTGGACAACTGGGCTATCGACGAGGGACTCACGAGTTCGGACCACAACGGCATCGTCTTTAACATCAGACTTAAAAAATCGAAAGGCATAAAAATCTGCAGGACAACAAGAAAATTTAACACCAGAAAAGCTGATTGGTCCAAGTTTCGTGAGAGGCTTGTCGACTCCCTGCTCCAGTACAATTTCACAAAAACTGAAATAGATAAAATAAGAACTGCAGAGGAGATCGACACAGCTGCGAACAACTGGACCAAAGCAATCGAAGAGGCTTGTTCTGCAGCTATGCCAATTAAAAAAGCTAAAGAAGAACTGACGCTGCCGTGGTGGTCCGAAAAACTCGCAACTATGAAAAGATCCGTTGCCACCAAAAAACGTAGAATACGCTGTGCCGCCCCAAACCGCAGGTCGAAGGTAGTCGAAGAGTACCTGGAACAGAAAAAGGAATATGAGTTAGAAGCATCCAAAGCTCAAACCGAGAGCTGGAAGGCTTTCTGCTGCAAGCAGGACAGGGAGGGGGTCTGGGAAGGTATTTACAGAGTAATTGGCAGAACGACGCGCAGGGAAGAGGACTTACCACTAGAACGGAATGGGGAGACATTAGACGCAAGGGGCTCCGTGAGACTACTCGCGGAAACGTTTTACCCCGAAGATCTCACATCCGGTGATAGTGCCTCGCATTGCAAAATAAGAACTAAAGCGGATAAAGTGAACGATGGGGAGCAAGATGACTCTTGTGACCCACCGTTCACAATGGCTGAACTGCAGTTTGCCAGCGCGTCGTTTAATCCAAAGAAAGCACCAGGGGTAGACGGCTTTACCGCCGATATATGCTGCCACGGTATAAATGGTGACCCTGAGCTCTTCCTAGTGTTCCTCAACAAGTGTTTTCAGTATCACCACTTCCCAAAGCCCTGGAAGAGGGCTATTATAGTAGTTTTGAAAAAACCCAACAAAGAAGACTACACCAACCCAAAGTCTTATAGACCAATCGGACTACTATCAATAATGGGAAAGATCTATGAGAAGATGTTGGTGGCCCGCCTCAAATTTTACCTGTTGCCGAGGATGAGTACTCGCCAGTACGGATTTATGCCACAGAGGAGCACCGAGGACTCCCTCTATACCCTATTACAACATACCCGCTTTATGCTGGACCAGAAGAAAATAGTCACACTGGTATCATTGGATATAGAGGGGGCTTTCGACAGCGCCTGGTGGCCGGCCATAAGAGTCCGACTGGCTGAGGAAAAGTGTCCTCGGAATCTGGGGAGGGTCTTCGACAGTTACTTAAAGGACAGGGAAGTAACGGTGAGGTACGCTGGAGAGGAATATAGGAAGAGCACCAACAAAGGTTGTGTACAGGGCTCCATCGGAGGCCCAATACTGTGGAACCTTCTACTGGACCCTCTCCTGAAAAGCCTAGATAGTATGGGGGTTTACTGTCAAGCCTTCGCTGACGACATTGTCCTGGCCTTCGATGGTGGTACAGCTTTAGAAATTGAGAGGCATGCCGGTGCCGCTCTCGCGCATGTTCTGGCGTGGGGTGTCGAGAACAAACTTAGGTTTGCTCCCAACAAAACTACAGCAATAACTATAACTAAGAAGCTGAAATACGACACACCGCGCCTGAGCATGGGGGGGGTCGACATCGGCATGTCTAAAGAAATGAAGCTTCTCGGTCTTACCATCGACGAGAAGCTAACGTTTAATACCCATGTGTCAAACGTTTGTAAAAAAGCTATAGGCGTGTATAAAAAACTAGCAAAGGCTGCTAAGGTGAGTTGGGGACTGCATCCAGAGGTGATCCGTGTAATTTACGTGGCAACTATTGAACCTATTGTATTGTACGCCGCCAGCGCCTGGGCCCCTGCTGCAAAGAAGCTAAAAACTATAAAACAACTTGCAACACTGCAGAGAGGAGTCGCTCAAAAGCTGTGTAGAGCCTACCGCACGGTCTCCCTCAACTCGGTATTGGTACTGGCTGGAATGCTCCCTCTGGACCTCCGAGTCCATGAGGCGGCTTCCTTATACCAAGCCAGGAAAGGAGTTCCTCAGCCGAGCCTGGGAGACCGGGAGGTCGAGCGGATGGCCCCAGCAATAGAAGCCCCACATCCTGCAGAACGCGAAAACCTGGAGCTCGTGAGCCTGGTGAACCAAGAAGAAGTAAATAAGTATAGTGAACTTGACGTACAAATTTTCACAGATGGGAGCAAGATTGGGGGCAGGGTCGGCGCCGCGCTGTCTGTTTGGAGTAGTGGGGTCGAGACCAAGGCCCTCAAACTTGCTCTACCAACGTACTGTACGGTTTACCAGGCAGAGCTCCTGGCAATAAATAGGGCTACGAAGCTGATATTGCAGCACGGGGCATACTCTTCTTTTGGAATCTTCAGCGACTCCATGGCAGCACTCTTGACCGTTAAAAACCCCAGCTGCCTCCACCCCCTGGCTGTTGAAGCCAGACATAACATCAAAATGGCTTCTCACCAGGGCAAAGTTGCTACTTTGTTCTGGGTGAAGGCTCATGCGGGACTGGAGGCAAATGAGAGGGCAGATACACTGGCCAAGGAGGCCGCTGAAGGTTCCAAGAGAAAACCTGACTATGACTTGTGTCCTGTTTCATTCATCAAGCGATGCATAAGAACAGCGACGCTTGATGAATGGAACCATAGGTACGACATAGGCGAAACGGCATCAGTTACGAAGATCTTCTTCCCTGATGCCGTGGCGGCGTACACTATAGTACGGAAATTAGAAATCAGCAGTATTACCACACAGGTTATGACGGGGCACGGTGGGTTCTCTGAATACTTGAACCGTTTCAGGTGTAAGGAGAGCCCATCGTGCATCTGCGATCCAGAAATGGAGGAATCAATTTCACACATTTTGTTCGAATGCCCCGTACATGCCACGGATCGCCTCAATGCAGAAATAGAACTAAATATCAAATTGACACCAAATAACGTCAACGAAGTAATGCAAAGTAAACAAAGAGAGAAGTTTATAAACTATTGTGTAAAAGTAGCAGAAAAAGTAGTTTTAAGAAATAAAAATAGATGAAGAAATTATGCTGTCATAATATTGTGTAATATATTAGAGAATAGCATAAAAATAAGTGTAAAAATAAGTAAGAAAATATAGTTGTAACATTAGTTTATAAATAGATTGCCTAGATAAGAAAATGTGTAAAATAAAGGAAAACTAAATGTGTTATTGTCACCCCAACAAATAAAACAAACAAAATGGATAAAAGTAACCTAAATAAATAAAAACAACAAAATGGATAAAAGTAGCAAAGTAGATTAGGTTAAATTAGATGGGAGTCCCACCCATAATGGCAGTGAAAGATGATGGATGAAAGAAAGATCAAGTATGAGGAATAAAAGTGCGAGAGGAATAAAAGCGAGAACTGGTATGAAAGAGAAAATTAGATAAAAACAGGCTCTGATAATGTCAGAGGTAGTAGAGATTATAAAAAAATAAAAAAAAAAAAAAAAAAAAATAAAAAAATAAAAAAAAAAAAAAAAAAAAAAAAAAAAAAAAAAAAAACCTAACCTAACCTAACCTAACCTAACCTAACCTAACCTAACCTAACCTAACCTAACCTAACCTAACCTAACCCAGTCGCGCGCCACCCCCCGCGCCGAACGGACACGCCCAAGGCTGCTCCGCGCTCGAAATTTCCTTTTAAAAATCGCTAAAATAAGTAAAAGTATTTTAATTGTCGCGTGTGATATACCAAAATTTGCGGAAGGATGTGTTCTATCTTCTAGTGAAAAGTGTGTTAGCCGGACTTTATCGGTTTAATAGATATTGTTAAAAGAGTGCATTTTTCAAAATTTCTGGAACTTGAAGTGCATACGCTGCTGGATTAACCGCTGTCACCTATTTGTTTTTTGGTTGAAGAAGATGACTCTTAACAAGATCTACCAGAGGACACCAATTTTGAATTTTTGCCATCAAAATTGACGGAGCTATAACCAAAAAAACAAAAGCCACGTGACCACGAGGTCACAGTTCCAGGCACGTGCGGCTGAATTTGGCGATGCAAAAAAAGGACCAATTGTAAGCTTAGTTATAAACAGTTTTTAAAAATTCTCTAAGTGAAAATTTGTGGTCGCTACAATTTTTTAAAAAAAGACACTATTTTCGTTAATTTATAACTCTTTAAAGCGATCGGTGACATATACTTTTTAAAATTTATTAATTTGAAGACTATTAAGGAGAACATTATTGCAAATTTTTAAAATTTTCCGACAAAGGGTTTTGGAGCTACGATTTTTTGAATTTTAGGGGATGACACGTGCTACCCTTATAATTGCCGCTTGTGAACTTTTGTAAGCGTCAAAAAATTGGACCATATTTTCTGTGTTAACTGTATTTTATTCTGTGTTTCTAACTGCTTTCTAAGATTTTTTGTGCAATTTTTTCGTGAAATAACTCTGTTTTTTGCAAATAACAAATCGGGGGGCCAACCGTCTTTATCTTTTCTAAGCTCAATCGATAGAACTCTTCAAGCCCGATTCAACGAGCCCAAACTCGGGCAAATTCGGTCAAAAACAGAAGAGTTGCGGTCACTTTCAATTTTTGGCCGCCATCTTGGCCGCCATTTTGTAATTGTTAAAACACCCATAACTTTGTTATTTGTGAGCGGATTGAGACGGGGTTTTCGGCGCCGACACTGTCATTGCTCTCCCCACTTTGTGAGCAACTTAAAACTCTACATAGAGTCGAAATTTTTAAACAACAGTTTTACAGTGTAGACAGGTAGGCGGTGCCGGGCTGAACACCCTGGAAAAAACCGCAGCTCTCTGTGACCAAAATCGGGACTTCTGGAACCTTTTTAGTGTTGCGGCCGCCATATTGGCCGCCATCTTGTAATAAACAAAACATCCATAACTTCGGTAATTGTGAGCGGATTGAGACGGGGTTTTCGGTGCCGGCATTGTCATTGCTCTCCGCACGTTGTGAGTAACTCAAAAACTCTACATAGAGTCGTAATTTCAAACAGCAGTTTTACAGTGTAGAGGGGTAGACGGTGCCGGGCCGGACACCCTGGAAAAAACCGCAGCGCTCTGTGACCAAAATTGGGACTTCCAGGACTATTTTGGTATTGCGGCCGCCATATTGGCAGCCATCTTGTAATTAACAAAACGTCCATAACTTTGTTATTTGTGAGCGGATTTGGACGGGGTTTTCGGCACTGGCATACCCATCGCTCTCCGCATGTTGTGAGCGACTCAGGAACTCTACATAGAGTCGAAAATTTTAAAACAACAGTTTTCCAGTGTAAAGGGGCAGGTGGTGCCGGGCTGAACACCCTGAGAAGTACCGCAGCGTTGTGTGACCGAAACTAGGACTTTTAGGACCATTTAGTGTTGCGGCCGCTCTACTTGCTGCCATCTTTGATTATTTTAAACACCTGTATATTCGGAACGGATCATCGCACAGATTTCTTGTTCTCTTTGGATCAACTGGCATTAAAAACTCTACCTTAAATCTACCTCTGTGTAAAGTCCAACGCAACTCTACATAGAGTCTCCTGCAGATACATAACATGTCTTCAGATATGGGCTCGGGCAAATCTATCCTCTCTAGCAAGAGCGGAGTTAACTCCGCCGTAACTTCTAAGACCAAGAAGCCTACCTCCAAGTCTTCCACCAAGTCGTCCACTAAGCCGTCAGCTGCAATAGCTAAAACCGGGAAACCAGGATCTAAGGGCTCGGCGAGGTCGACAAAGGACGCCAAGTGTATCTCTGCTGCCGAAACTTCGGATTCGGGTCACGATAAAGCAGCCGAGATTCTTTATGGCTCCATCTGCGCAAATCAACGTGATTCACACCTTGCTGGCCTCAAGGAAACTACTTCAACCTCTACTCCAATATTGACCATGAATCCGACCGCGCCCAAGTTTATTTACCGAGCCCCGAAATCCGACTCAGCCCAACTGAGAGCTGATAGTCGCAAGGTTACGACAGGCTTGAACCTGCACGCCGCTCCGGGCCAAGATAAACTGACGATAGAGCACCCTGCGGAGGGTGTCCCTGCTGTTGGATCACAGGAGCAACAGCATAATGAAAACAGAGACATGGATGCTTCTGACGTGCAAAAACCCCCTCTGCCGCTTCTGGCGACACAGTCAGTAGCTAACACAACGAATCGTCCAAGATCGGATTCCAGCCTCCTAAGGATAAAGGCTCAAATACGGCAGGCTAGAGCAGCAGAGATTACTGAAGCCGCCAGAAACACGCCTGAGCCATTCGAGGATATATACATAGAGGGAAACGAATCTGTTGCTTCAGCCACAGCGGATGAGTCTATCCACTCCATCGCGACTGCGGGCGGAGGGTTACTGAGCGAGTTGCCAAGACAGGCAAACTCTGTACTGCAGGACGCAAAAAAGGAATTGGAGAGATCTGGAAACTTGAAGAGGGACATTCGTGACAATGTTGTCTCAGCCCTTCATACACTCTACGAGATGGTTCTCAGACTTGCTGACTCGCGAATGCGTCATATGGCGGAGCTGCACAAGAAAACTGCACAATATGAAAAAAGACTTTCTACTACAGAGAGTCGTCATAGCAGAAACTTGGAGACCGCACTTGCAAGGATTGAGGATCTAAATAACCAAAACTCCAAGATCCTGAAGGAAACAGACTCTATATACAAGTACCTATCATTTGAACTCCAAGACGTCCCTAACGACCTTAAAAAACTCGTCCAGCATACACAGGGAAAAAATACTGAACTGGTCAGCACCGCCCAGACACAGCGCTCGGATACCCCGGATCTAACACCTTGTCCTGCTGTGGAGGGCATTCAGTTGATCCAAGAATCGGTCTCAAAGTTGCGAGAAGAAGTAAAGGAAAACATAAACGTTGTGTACACCCATTGTCTGACATGTGTCACGAATCGAGACACTGACAGACAACAGTTCGGGTATCCTTCGCAACCTACTAACATCGACCCAAGAGGTTCCTCAACAGAAACAGAACCGATCAGGGAAACTCGGGCACCTTTGCGCTCTTACGCGGAGGCGCTGACGTCTCCTAAGCCCAATTTTCCAATATTGATCGAATCGATAGATCCCCGCCACACGAGTGACGAGATCATTCAAAACGTCAGAGACAAAGTGGATGTAGTCTCCTTGGGGATCGCGGTCAATAGAGTAAGGAAAGCGAGGAACCAGAGGGTAGTAATAAGCTGCGAGTCGGAAAAAGATAGAGCCACACTGCGAAAGGCTCTAAACACACCCGAATCGAAACTCACTATTACACAGCCACAGGAAAGGCACCCTCTCTTGAAGATCACTGAAATTATTGCTGATTTAAGCAACAAAAGAATCGAGGAGGCGATTGTGAAACAAAACAATAAACTCCTCTCAGACTTACCTACAGACCAGATTAACGTAAAAGTCTTACGCAGAACCAAAGGCCGTACTAATCTGACCAGCAACGTTATAGTGCAAGTCAGCCCACAAGTATGGAACAGGCTACGTGATCAGAGGATTCATGTGGAATACCAGACAAGATTTGCACTTGACCAGTCTCCTGTAATGCAATGTTACCGCTGTCTGGGCTTCGGACACACAGCGCGGGATTGCCAAGCTGAAAAGTCCAAATGCGGGTACTGTTCGCTAGAGCATGATACCAGAGAGTGCCCACGAAGAAACGGCGCACCACAATGCGTGAATTGGTCTTCCGGAGGACATTCTCGACATGAGGACTCCGCACATCCCGCCTACAGCTCATCCTGCCCAGAATGGCAGAAATGGGACAAAATAGCGAGGGCAGCGGTAACCTATTGCTAAGGGCACCCCAGAGACCACAACAGGATCACGTGGACCTATAGTTACAGGTACCCAGTCCCAGCCACCAGTCCACCTGGCCAGCATTCTCAGGTTTGCCCAGATGAACTTAGGAAAAGGACATGCAGCTGCAGAGGATTGTTACCGCGAAGCTCAAAAACAAAAAATCTCCATGTTACTTTTGCAGGAACCATATGTGGGGTCAAAAGCCCACGTCACATGTAGATATAGGGTGATACAGAAATTCACAACAAACACTGAAAAACCAGTAAAATCGGCAGTCATCGTTGTAGATCCTACCCTCACTATTATCGAAAATGTCAATTTAATAAGTGAAAGCATTGTAGGAATAAAAGTTACCTTAGGTACCCTCAGCATAGGTATTATTAATGTGTATATACACGAAGACGACGACATCACACAAACCTTCGCAAGGATATCAAAAATCATAAACGACCTTGACGTGGATCACGTGATACTGGCAGGTGATTTCAACGCCAAAAGTCCCTGGTGGGGTAGTGAGGTTGAGGATCAGAGGGGAATAGATGTAATGGAAGCTCTAGCAAGTCTGGACATGTCAGTTGTAAACCAGGGGAACACACCCACGTTCTTGGTCTACAGAAATAACAAAATATGCTCGAGCATTGTAGACGTAACAGCATGCACAAATAATCTTCTAAACAAGATCACAAATTGGAGAGTCGACACATCGTTTGTAACTCTGTCCGATCACAGGGCGATATTATTCCAACTTAAAGACCTATCGGAGAAAGATACACCCCAAATAAGAAGATCGACTCGAAAATACAACACACAAAAGGCGGACTGGGCCAAATTTGGAGATATTTTACAAAGCGAGATGGAAAATAGGAATTTAAGTGAGATAACCATAGCCCAGACAAATACAACTGAGGCACTTGAAGCAGCGGTTACTAAACTTATGGAAATTATTAACAATGCATGTGAGAAATCCATTCCTACATTGTCAAAAAGAATACCAGTAAAAAATCCATGGTGGACTGACGAACTCACTGCAAAAAAGCAAGAGCTAATAAAAGCAAGGAACAAGATAAGATTCGCTAACCCAAGAAGGAAACCATTCGTAATCGAAGAATACCTTAAAATAAGAGCTGAGTACAAGCGCGAAATAATGGACACCATGACCAGTAGCTGGAAAGAGTTCTGTACTAGACAAGAAAAGGAGAACATGTGGCAATGCATCTACAGAGTTATACGAAAAAACGAGAAAACCGGGGAAGATAAACTCTTGAGACCAAACCAAGCGAGCGATGTATTGCCACCTGATCAATCTGCACAACTACTTGCCAAATTATTTTTCCCACATGACACTCCAGCCGGCGACTCAAGTGAACAACATGCAACTAGAGAAGAAGCGGACCACATCCGCAACGATTTGGCTAACATAAATGAAGACCTAATAGAATTTTCGAGCCTTGAAGTCGAAACGGTTTTTAGACATATGAGCCCTAAGAAAGCGCCTGGAGACGATGGGCTTACGTCGGACATTTGCTTTCGAGTATTTCTCTCGACACCGAGAGTACTGATGAGTATTTACAACAAATGCCTACAACTCGGCTATTTCCCGAACATATGGAAAAAAGCAATTGTAAGAATCATCCCTAAACCTGGGAAAGACGATTATTCCCTACCTAAATCCTATAGACCAATAGGCCTTCTACCGATCTTGGGAAAGGTCCTCGAAAAATTATTCGTCAACAGAGTCTTGTGGGAACTAGGTAGCAGAAACCAACTAAACGGTCGTCAGTATGGCTTTTTGCCCCAGAGGAGCACTGAAGACGCATTGTACGATGCCTTGGAAATCGTCAAAAGGGGACTACACAGTAAAGAAATCATAGTCCTGGTATCCTTGGATATTGAAGGAGCTTTTGACAACGCGTGGTGGCCAGCCATCATAAAAGAACTAGCAAACAAAAATGTCAATAAATCAATGCTTCGACTTATGTGCAGCTACCTATCCAACAGGTCCGTCGCAGTTAATTATGCTGGTACACAAACAGAAAGGAGCACCAACTCGGGGTGTATCCAAGGATCAACATGCGGACCATTGCTCTGGAATATCCTCCTGGACCCCCTACTTGTACTTTGCGAAAACTTCGATGTGCATGTTCAAGCTTTCGCCGACGACATATTCATCATTGCTAAAGGACAAACTGGCCAAGAAATTGAGGACAAACTGAACCCAGCACTGGAAAACATTCGTGCTTGGGGAAAGAAGAATAAAATGACATTTGCATCACATAAAACCCAGGCTATACTCATAACAAGAAAACTTAAGTATGATGCACCTAGGATTAAAATGGCCAATACACAAATAAAATTAGCAGATAGCTTAAAAATCTTAGGCCTCACTATAGACAGAAACATGAACTTTAATAAACACCTAGATCAGCAATGCACTAAGGTAATAAATATCTATAAGATGGTCATAAAAACGGCTAGGGCCCAGTGGGGTCTTAACCCAGACATACTACGAACAATTTATACAGCTGTAGTGGAGCCAACGATTCTTTATGCTGCAAGTGTCTGGACCACCTCAACTAGCAAAGTTTACATAAAGAAAAGACTTGATAAAATGACGCGCCTCTTCGGTATAATAATAAGCAAGGCACATCGTACCACCTCCCTTATATCAAGCGCATTACTATCGAGGATCATTCCACTCGATCTGCGCGCAGCAGAACATAAAGAGATGTACCAGATAAAAAGAGGCAAGCCTTTAGAAACATTACCCGGAAGAGAATTAGAGAAGCGTATAAGCCCTTTCAACCAACCGCACCCAGCTGAAAGATTTGACCTAGGCTTTAAACAAATAATCAGCCAGGAAGATTTGGACACAATACAAAACGACTGGCCAAACATATACACAGACGGCAGTAAGATCGACGGAAAAGTTGGAGCGGCGATCACACTCTGGATCGATGGTGAGGAAAAGCAAAGTGCAAGGTATAAATTAGCCGACTATTGCAGCGTATACCAAGCCGAGCTTGTGGCAATACTAAAAGCAATTAACACAATGATACGAGTTAGCAAGTATAGAAAAGCCAACATCCTGAGCGACTCCAGATCTGCATTAGATGACCTCGCAAATCCAGCTTCGGTCCATCCTCTCACCTTTGAGATCCGGGACCGTATCCAAGATCTCAGGAAACAGAAGGGAGACATCCTGCTGTACTGGATCAAAGCGCACATTGGTATAGCAGGTAATGAAAGAGCTGACGAACTTGCAAAGAGCGCCGCGCTGAATAGCAAACAAACTACTGTCTACAACTGCTTCCCTCTATCCTTCGCCAAACACCTTATCAGGACTTCAACCTGTGCAAAATGGCAAGAACGTTGCGAAGAAGCAACAACTGGAGCAGTCACACGCCGATTCTTTCCCTGCATAAAAGAAGCATACAAGACGCTCTCAAAGATAAAAATAGATAACACAAGGGCACAGATATTTACGGGGCATGGAGGGCTGAGGGCTTATCTTTATAAGTTTAAACTTGCGCAAACTCCATTCTGTCTCTGTGACGACGAAACAGACGAAACAATTGAGCACATACTACTAGACTGTCCAAGGTTTGCTCTTGAACGAACGGAATTAGAGATTAGAATGGGGTTTGCGCTTGACATTAGCACACTTCCTGACTGTGTAAACAACGATGACTGTCGAACAACCTTCCTTACATATGCCGAAAGTTGTTTACGTAAGGCCGCAAAGCTAAATGGGTCCAAAATAAAATAAAACGAGACACAACTATCAGCAAAGGCCACAACTCATGGAAAAATGTAACTAACTGTATGATAAAATGTAACTGTAATATTAGTTAGAATAAGAGACAAAATGTAACTTAATGTAAAAAAAAAATATATACAAAAAAAAAAAAAAAAAAAAAAAAAAAAAGATTATTGATACAAGTAAACAAAAGCTGCAAGAATAAAAAGGTGTTGCAAAATAAATAGCAACAGTGAAAAAGAGAAAAATGTTCTGATGTAAAAGTCTCTGGTTCATATCAGAGGAAAACAGAGGAACAGACAAATAAAAAAAAAAAAAAAAAACCTAACCTAACCTAACCTAACCTAACCTAACCTAACCTAACCTAACCTAACCTAACCTAACCTAACCTAACCTAACCTAACCTAACCTAACCTAACCTAACCTAACCTAACCTAACCTAACCTAACCTAACCTAACCTAACCTAACCTAACCTAACCTAACCTAACCTAACCTAACCTTTTTTTTTTTTTTTTTTAACCCGGGGAAATGCGTTACGCACCGTCTCTACGCGCGCCGCGGGGACGGCACGCGGAGGTGTGTGGGACTCCCCGACGCATGACCTGTCGGTATACCCACTAAAACCACCGGGGTGTTCCTTCGCGTCGCCATATGCCGGGGTCGCGGGGTCACCGAAGCATTCAACCGTGGCCCCGACGGCGGCGGCCAGCCGAATTTCGGCTGGCCAATCTCTACAGGAGGGTTCACCCTGCAAGTCCATCGCAGGAAGGCACATGGGAACACCACGTGCGCCTTCTCATGAGGCCCATTATACGGTGGTCACGCCCCCGTTTAACCGCCCGTGGGCCCCATCAATTGGGAGGGTGGAGTGAACGGATGTTCCTCCGCTGGACCCCGGCTCTCCGTCGGCGGATTGGGTGAGAGGCAGAATCCATCTCCCTCTCCCGCTCCGCCGTCTCCTTCATTGAAATGACGTTCTCGCAGAAGGAGAGTACAGCTTTCCATGACCTCTCACTTTCGACCATATTTCGGATGACGGCCGACAGTGAGAGGTCACTCCCCAATACAGCAACGAGTTCTTGGCGCTGTTCATCCCAGGCGGAGCATATCTCCAGCGTATGCTGAGCTGTGTCCTCCGGGCAACCATCACAGTGGTGACATTGTGGCGTTGATTCTCTTCCGGCGATCCGATGCAGGTACTTGCCGAAGCATCCATGCCCTGACAAGACCTGCGTCATGCGAAATGTGAGAACGCCTTTTCGTCTATCCACCCAGTCCTCAAGGACCGGTCTTACCGCTTCAGTGGTGCTAGCACCATATGTGCACTGCACCAATCGCGCTTTCCACTTGAGGACCATCGCTGTTCGTAGTTCCAGCCTCCGCCCCTCCACTTCTCTTTGCGCTGGCATTTGGCCTCGGGCATTTTCCTCCTCGCGCCAAAGGTGTATTGACGCGAGGATTGACGCCTCCAAGTCCCATGGGAGAGATCCTGCCAATACGCACGCCGCATCGTACGAGATCGTCCGATAACCCCGTATCAGTCTGAACCTAACCTAACCTAACCTAACCTAACCTAACCTAACCTAACCTAACCTAACCTAACCTAACCTTTTTTTTTTTTTTTTTTTTTTTTTTTCCGTGGGGAAATCCTCATGGATACCCGTCCGCTGGGGGAGGCCGACGGGTTATGCCGGACTCTTACCGGCTAAAACCCCACGGCACTCCCGCTTCGCCCGAGTGGCAGAGGACTGGGAAACTGGCAGAGCCTTTACGTCCAGTCCTCCACCGGCGACTGCCCGCCTTTACGGCAGGCCCTTCACGCCCCTCCGCACAGGGAGGGGCCAGGGAATGACCATGAGTGCTCGGCCATTCCCGTCGGTGATGGTGGTGATTAGTGCAATGCGGGCGAAGCGCCCCCACGTCTGTCGCCCGCTAATCACCACCGGGAGGGTGAAGACGGTCATGCAACCGTCTTCTCCTGCCCCTTCTTCGTCTGCGGAGCGGCGCCGCGAGAGGATCGTCCTCCCGTGTGCGCTCCGCCGCCTCCTTCTGTGATATAACGTGTTCGCAGAAGGAGGCGACCGCCGCCCATGTCCCTTCGCCCTCCAACATGGCTTTAACTATGCTTGGAAGCGAGAGGTCCCGCCCGACCGCCGCAACCAAGTCGCGACGTGGCTCGGACCACGACGGGCACACTTCAAGTGTGTGCTGCGCCGTGTCCACCGCCGCACCGCATTCGTGGCACGATTGGGTTCCCTCCCTTCCAATGCGGTACAGGTACGATCCGAAGCAGCCGTGCCCGGACAACACCTGCACCAGACGGAAGGAGAGGAAACCATGCCTTCGCTCGAGCCAGTCCTGCAAGACTGGCCCAAGCGCGTCCAGCGTTCGGCGGCCGAATGTCGCGTTAGCGAGGTCCTCCGCCCAGTGCTGGACGATTGCGGCCCTCGCCTCCCGCCGAACGGCCTCCCGTTCTTCCATAGCTGGGCGCTCCCCGAGCACCCTGCGCCCCGCTGTCCATTCGTACACTCTGGCGAGCACCCACGCCTCGAGCTCCCAGGGAGGTGTACCAGCCAGAGCGCACGCCGCCGAAAAGCTCACCGAACGATAAGCCCTGGCCACCCGCTGTGCTATGGCCCTTTGGGGCCATCGGATGGCAGCGGCATTCTCCCTCCTGAGAAGGGAATCCGCCCAGATGGGGGCACCGTAAAGGGCCATGCTCCTCAGGATGCCGGCATACAGTCGCCGGCATCGCGCACTGGGCCCCCCGAGGTTTGGGAGGAGCCATGAGAGGGCGTCCGCGGCCTTCAACAGGCGCACCGACAGTCCGCTGAAGTGCGGGCCGAAGCGCCACCTGCTGTCAAGAGTAAGGCCCAGATATTTCATCTGGGCCTTCACACCAATCCTGACGCCCTCCACGAAGATATGGGCGTCAGGCGGGGTGCGCTGCCGAGGCCCATGGAAAAACACGGCCTCGGTCTTGTGTAGTGCCACCCTCAACCCTAGGCGGCGGATCCTCCCTGCGACCAAGGCTCCACCCGCCGAGGCCAAGTTGGCCGCCTCTCTGAAGGTCGCTCCCCGGGCAGTGAGGAGAGTGTCATCCGCATAGCAGATGACACTCGTGCCACGGAGGAGGGTTCCCCGCAGGAGCCAATCGAATCCGATGTTCCAGAGGAGTGGTCCTAGGACCGACCCCTGTGGAACACCGGCCCCGACGCCGAACCGCCGTAGTCGGCCAGTTTTATCTACAACGAGGACCGCCCGGTCCTCCAAGTAGCTGGCCAGGAGGTCCCGCAGGTATTGAGGCACTCTGTGGAAACGGAGTGCCTCAAGTATGGTGGAGTGGGGGACGGAGTTAAAGGCGTTGGCTATATCGAATGACACAGCCAACAATCCGTCCCCCGTTTCCACGGCCTCCTTCACCTGGCCCTTGAGCCGGGTCAGGGCATCTACCGTCGAGCGACCAGCCCGAAAACCAAACTGGGCGTCCGACAGGTCCGGTCCAACCCCCCGCAGGTGGATGTTCAGGCGGGTGGCAATGATCCACTCAAGCATCTTACCGACCTCATCGAGCAGGACGATGGGCCGGTATGCCGAGGGGGAACCCGACGGGCGCCCCTCCTTTCGGAGAAGGCACAATTGGCCCTCCTTCCATGGTTTTGGGAACCTCCCAGACGTGAAACACGCGCTGAAGAGTTCCCGAAACCTTTCCTCCATTTGCGTGGTGGCGATGGCCACTACCTTTGCGGGGACGCCGTCCGGGCCGGGAGCCGTCTTTTTTGAGCGGAGGCGGAGAGCCGCCGCTTCCAATTCCGCCTCCGTGACCGGAGGGACCTCCTCTTCTGGCAGACTCGCCCGCCGAGGGGGCTCCATTACTGGTGGGGTAAAGTTGTCCCTGCACGGAAACAGGGACTGGATCACCCCGTCCAGCAATGCCGGCTCAAGGGTCTCAGCCACCGGTGGGCCAAAGGGGCGCAGCTTGTTCCGCGCCGCCTTGTATGGTCTGCCATATGGGTCGTTGTCGAGACCCTCCAGCATTTCGGCTCTCGCCGAGTCCTGGGCGGCACCAATTGCCGACTTAAGAACCCTCTTTGCCTCTACGTATGATTCGTAGAGGCGGTCCTCGTTTGCCGGGTCTCGTGTGTGCCGCCGTCGGCTCCTCGTGTTAGCCCTCCTGGCTGCCACACAGGTGGCTCTGAGCCCTGCCAGCTCCTCCGACCACCAGTAGACCGCACGTCGAGGAGGCGGACGGCGAGAACGAGGCATGCTGGAGTTGCATACCTCGGTCAGGGACTCCCTCAGTTGGACCGCCGCGGCGTCCACGTGCAGGCCATCGACAGGAGGCGAAAGCCAGTCCTGGATAAATGCCGACTCTCTGGCCGCCTCCCGGTTCAGGCGGGTAAGTGCCCAGCGTGGGAAAGGGGATAGTCCCAAGGGGGCCATCTCCTGGGGGCTCTGGGTGGAGATATCGAACCGCACGTATCTGTGGTCCGAGAGAGTCTCCACCAGCTCCACCCGCCAGTCTACGATGCGGGCGGCTAAAGCAGGGGTGGCGAAAGTGAGGTCCACTATTGACCCTCCCTGCCGCCGCACACACGTGTGAACTGTCCCTCTGTTTAAAAGGGACAGACCGCTCGACGCCGCCCAAAATTCGACGGCGCGTCCCTGAACATCGGTGGCCAGGTTTCCCCAGACCACCGACTTCGCATTAAAGTCTCCCAGTATGGAGACTTGACGCGGCGCCATCCTACCGGCTACTGCAGCAAGGACTTCGAGAAAGTTCTCGAAGTCCGAAAGGGGGCTGTTTGGGGAGAAGTAGATCCCCACCAAAACTATGTCTCCCCATGCGGCGGCCACGTATCCCGGTCCCCTCTCTAACAGCGAGAGGGGAGGGGAGTCCGTGGAAGACCGCGCCACTAGTGCCACCGAGCCATCCCTATCCCCCAGCCAGCGGCCAGGGACTGAGTAGGGCTCAGCGACTACCGCCACGTCCACCAACCACTCGGCCATGACCTGAACCAGCAGGTCCTGGGCCGCTTTGCAGTGGTTGGTGTTTATCTGGAGGATGTGATGTACGACTACCATTTATTCGGACATCACACCCCCCTCGTCGGCCGCCGCTGGAGTTGGAGCTGCGGTGGCAGCAGCAGGCTGAGTCGGCACCTGCGCTTTGCCCTTCTTTGTGGGAGGTTTGCACTTCCTCCCACTCATCACGTGGTCCGCTGGGCGACCACTGGCGGCACACACCGCGCAGTGCGGCGTGGCGGCTCTGCAAGAGGCGGCCTTGTGCCCCTCATTCCCGCACCGGTAGCACATGCTCGCCCTGTCCGTTTCGGACGGACAAAGAGCCCGGGTGTGGCCGATCCCGAAACACTTGAAGCAGCGGAGAGGCTGCTCCTCAAGCGCCCGGACCACAGCCGAGCTGAAACCTATCAGCAGTCGTCCCTTAGCCACGACGGCCTTGGCTGCGGCGACTGGGCATTCAAGGCGAATGGCACCCATGCCGCCGCGGCCGGGCCTAATGGTCCGGCCCTGTACTGCTGCGACACTGCAGCCTCCCGCTGCTGCTACCGCCTCCACCACCTCTTCTTTGGTGACCGAGTCGTCTAGATCGGTCACCTCCAAGGCCGCGGACTTAACAGGTCTTGCGACCTTGGCCGCGTCCGCGATTACCTCTTGCAACTTTGTTGCAAAGAGGTCCGCTTTGGTGCTGCCTTGTGCCCCCGGGAACTCAAAAATTCGAGCCCCAGTTTGGGTCCGGCGGCACGTGACCCTCTCAATTCCTAATTGTGAGGGATCGGCGTTGGTACGAGCCCGCTTCAGCACGGACTCGTATGTCTCGCCCCGCTCCGCGGCCTCCGGGGTGAGTGTCACCACGACAGCCGCGGTTTTGGGAGGAACTAGTTTCCTCCCACTGGCGGGGGCCCTTTTGGCTGCGGCAGTAGCCGTGGCAGGCTTGGGGGCAGACTTTTTCCCCTTTCTCTTCCCCCTTCCCTTGTCAGTCACTTTGGACTGACCGGGAGGGGCAGTGATGAGGGTGGCGGCCGAAGGCGTCTTTTTAGATTTTCCCTTCCGCCTCCCGACCACCTCCGTCCACGTCTGATTGGACGGGGTAGTGGAAGGCAGAAGAAGATCCTCCCTCTGGGAGACTTGAGTGACAGCTGACTCAGCCTCCCTTTCCGAGTTCGTGGTCGGGGCCGGTGGGACCGCAGTTTTCTTCCCCTTGCCTTTGCCCTTAGAGGGCTTCGGGTTCTGGGGCTGCTCCATCGGTACTGGGGCCGCCGACGGCCCCGGTCTGCTCAGCGTATTATCCGCCGCGAGTGGCGGTCGGAGACGCCTCTCCGGCAAGAGCCGGTCTTCGATGCCGGCGAAGCAGGCTCTGGTGAAAGCCCTCTCCTCCATGACAACCTTGCGGATGATATCTTCAAGGTTGGAGAGGGGGGCCTCAGCCACCGGTCCTTGTGAGCCCTGAGTAGGCCGGGCCGTGGTTTCAGCCAGCTTCTTGTGCAGCTGGCTAACCTCCGCCTGCAGGCGATCTACCTTCGCCTGCAGTTGCTGCGTCTCTTCGGTCGCAGTGCGCTGCACCAGCTCCTGGACAATACCACGCATACTCGCTGCCCGGCATTTCAAGGCCTTTTGGAAGGTCCCCTTTAGGTTGGAGGACTTAGAGGCGACTTCAACAATCTCCTCCTGGTCCTCTTTTGCCATCCGCTCCAGCTCTGTCAGGGAGTGGTCCGCGTACAAGACGCTGGACGCACCATACCCGGCTCTGGCCCTGTCGGCACGCGCCTGCTGCTCTTTGGAGGCTACCTGCTCCTCCAAATCCTGTTGGAGCTGCACCCGTCTTGCCAGGTTAAGTTGGCGTTGGGCGTCCTCCAAGCCAACATTGTGGGTGACAGCTGCATTAGGTTTTTTAGCCTTTAGTTTCCTTCTCTGCTTACTTTTAACCGAGTCCGAGGAGACCCCGGACCCTTGCCGTAAGTAGGCCCTCTTTCGCGCTTGACGGTCATCTTCTACGACCGTCGAACCCTCGTCCGACGCGTCCCGCATGGACTCGATATCAGACTCAAAGTCTAACGCCTCGTCCGGCCTTCTAAATGAGCTAGCCGCAGATGGTGAGCGACTAGCTTCCGACGCAGTAGCATCATCGGGTTGGCCCTGAAAAGGGCCTTTTGGTGTGCCCTGGGAAGGGACTTTAGGTTGGCCCTGAGAAGGGCCTTTGTTAATGAAACGCCCGGAGGCGTCCCGCAAAGGCTCTGTCATATTTATAGAACGCAACTCAAAGTCGTAGGTACCACAAGATAAGCTACGACAGCACAGTGCTCGTTAGCCGCCGGCCTGCCACTCCGTTACGGTGGTCAGGCGCGACGTTGCCCGGGGAACGCTACGAGGAAGCCAGCACTGTGGGGGGATCCCCAACCTAACCTAACCTAACCTAACCTAACCTAACCTAACCTAACCTAACCTAACCTAACCTATCCCCAGCTCGCCTTTGCCGCCCTGGCTAACTGCTTGTGAATTCTTATCGCCTTCTGCCAGACACCCGCGACGTGTGCGTTGAAGGTTAGTTTCTGGTCTATGGTGACGCCGAGTATTTTAAGCTGGTTAGTTAATTTTATGTCACACCCGCCCATGCTCAGACGGGGGGTGTCGTATTTGAGTTTCTTAGTTATTATCATAGCGCTGGTTTTATGAGGTGCGAACTTCAGTTTGTTAGCGACACCCCACGTCCGAACATGTTCGAGGACATCGTTTGCACGACTCTGGATATCAGATGTTTTCTCGGCGTCAAACATCAACACAACATCGTCCGCAAATGCCTGACAGTTGACTCCCATTGAATCCATATCTTTGAGGAGTGGGTCTAATATAAGGTTCCACAGTATGGGACCTCCGATGGAACCCTGAACACATCCTTTATTGGTGATCCTGCTGCACTCCTCCCCGGCATATCTAACCAAGACTTCACGGTTACTGAGATAGCTGTCTATAACACGCCTAAGGTTCACAGGACATTTTTCTTCCGCCAATCGGATTCTTATTGCTGGCCACCAGGCACTATCGAAGGCGCCCTCTATGTCCAGAGATATCAGCAGTATGATCTTTTTGTCTTCCAGTTTACTGCGGATATTCCGCATTAAGTCATAGAGGGCGTCCTCGGTGCTCCTCTGCGGCATGAAACCATATTGGCGTAGGCTCATCCTTGGAATGAGGTGGAACCTCAGGCGTGCTACCAACATCTTCTCGTAAACCTTTCCTAAGACGGGTAACAGTCCTATGGGTCTGTAGGATTTTGGTGTATTATAGTTGTCCTTCCCGGGCTTTTTTAATATGACAACTGTTGCCTTTTTCCAAATTGAGGGGAAGCAGTGCAGCAGGAGACACTTATTCAACAAATTTAAAAAGAGTTCGGGGTCACAAGCAATAGCACGCTGGCAGATGTCGGCGGTTAATCCGTCTCCTCCCGGAGCCTTTTTGGGATTAAAGCTTTTGAGCGCAGTGTCGAGTTCGGTTCTGGTGAATGCGGGATCACAATGATTATTTTGTTCACCCTCGTTCACCAACCTAGCATTTTCTCTGACACGGCGGTGCTCGTCGTTGTCAGTACTCTCGAGGTCTTCCGGGTAGAAGGTGTCGGCCAGCAGGTTTACAGAGCCTTTAGCATCTAGGATGTTACCCTCCCTTTCTAACGGCGCGTCCTCTGATCTCCTGGCCGTTCTGCTAATAACTCTATATATTCCCTCCCAGACCCCCTCACGATCTTGTTTGGCGCAAAACTCTTTCCAGCTCTCTACTTGTGCTTTAGCTGCTTCTTTTTCATAGGCTTCCTTATGGTGTAGGTAGTCTTCAATTACTTTTTGTCTCCTGATGGGGGCTGCGCATCTTATTCTGCGCTTTCTGGTGGCCACCTCCTTTTTCATCCTCTCGAGTCCTTCGGACCACCACGGCAGTTTAATTTCCTCATTCACCTTCTTTTTTGGTATACTATAATTTGCCGAAATGTTAATCGCTTTAGTGTAGTCTTCTACAAGTTTTTCTAATTCATTATTTAGTTTAATTTCCCCTATTTTCTGAGTATTTATGTTGTAACTGTTAAATTCTTCTAATAATTATTTGCTAAATTTCTCCCAATTTGCTTTTTTGGTATTGTAAATCCTAGTAGTTCTATTGATCTTGATTCCTATAGGCTTCTGAAGGCGAATGGAGAAAGTAATGCCGTTGTGGTCCGAGCTCGTGAGTCCCTGGTCGACCTGCCAGTCATCCACTAGATCCAATAAGTCGGTAGAGCAAGCTGTGATGTCCACGAAGCTGCTATACCGCTGTCCTCCCCTGATAGTCTCGAATGTGGGAGTATCGCCATTGTTCAAGATGTTTAAGTTTAGATCTAGTAGATGACCGAGCAGTTCGTCTCCTCTATGGTCAATCTCCGTGCTACCCCACCATGAACTTTTTGCGTTGACGTCCCCTCCAATTATCCATTTGCCCCCCCCCTATTTCGCTATGTATGCGTCTTAGGTGTTCGAGATATGGGGCTATTGGCTGGTCGGGCTCAAAGTATAGGGAAACAATAGTCATGTTCCATGCTCTGGTCCTGATCCCCACCACGGAGATGTTATGTGTGGTGAGTTTCGGGTACTGTATTACGTTTTTTTTTTGGTTAGGTTAGGTTAGGTTAGGTTAGGTTAGGTTAGGTTAGGTTAGGTTAGGTTGGGATTGGCGCGGTCTTCCACGGACTCCCCTCCCCTCTCGCTGTTAGAGAGGGGACCGGGATACGTGGCCGCCGCATGGGGAGACATAGTTTTGGTGGGGATCTACTTCTCCCCAAACAGTCCCCTTTCGGACTTCGAGAACTTTCTCGAAGTCCTTGCTGCAGTAGCCGGTAGGATGGCGCCGCGTCAAGTCTCCATACTGGGAGACTTTAATGCGAAGTCGGTGGTCTGGGGAAACCTGGCCACCGATGTTCAGGGACGCGCCGTCGAATTTTGGGCGGCGTCGAGCGGTCTGTCCCTTTTAAACAGAGGGACAGTTCACACGTGTGTGCGGCGGCAGGGAGGGTCAATAGTGGACCTTACTTTCGCCACCCCTGCTTTAGCCGCCCGCATCGTAGACTGGCGGGTGGAGCTGGTGGAGACTCTCTCGGACCACAGATACGTGCGGTTCGATATCTCCACCCAGAGCCCCCAGGAGATGGCCCCCTTGGGACTATCCCCTTTCCCACGCTGGGCACTTACCCGCCTGAACCGGGAGGCGGCCAGAGAGTCGGCATTTATCCAGGACTGGCTTTCGCCCCCTGTCGATGGCCTACACGTGGACGCCGCGGCGGTCCAACTGAGGGAGTCCCTGACCGAGGTATGCAACTCCAGCATGCCTCGTTCTCGCCGTCCGCCTCCTCGACGTGCGGTCTACTGGTGGTCGGAGGAGCTGGCAGGGCTCAGAGCCACCTGTGTGGCAGCCAGGAGGGCTTACACGAGGAGCCGACGGCGGCACACACGAGACCCGGCAAACGAGGACCGCCTCTACGAATCATACGTAGAGGCAAAGAGGGTTCTTAAGTCGGCAATTGGTGCCGCCCAGGACTCGGCGAGAGCCGAAATGCTGGAGGGTCTCGACAACGACCCATATGGCAGACCATACAAGGCGGCGCGGAACAAGCTGCGCCCCTTTGGCCCACCAGTGGCTGAGACCCTTGAGCCGGCATTGCTGGACGGGGTGGTCCAGTCCCTGTTTCCGTGCAGGGACAACTTTACCCCACCAGTAATGGAGCCCCCTCGGCGGGCGAGTCTGCCAGAAGAGGAGGTCCCTCCGGTCACGGAGGCGGAATTGGAAGCGGCGGCTCTCCGCCTCCGCTCAAAAAAGACGGCTCCCGGCCCGGACGGCGTCCCCGCAAAGGTAGTGGCCATCGCCACCACGCAAATGGAGGAAAGGTTTCGGGAACTCTTCAGCGCGTGTTTCACGTCTGGGAGGTTCCCAAAACCATGGAAGGAGGGCCAATTGTGCCTTCTCCGAAAGGAGGGGCGCCCGTCGGGTTCCCCCTCGGCATACCGGCCCATCGTCCTGCTCGATGAGGTCGGTAAGATGCTTGAGTGGATCATTGCCACCCGCCTGAACATCCACCTGCGGGGGGTTGGACCGGACCTGTCGGACGCCCAGTTTGGTTTTCGGGCTGGTCGCTCGACGGTAGATGCCCAGTAGTGTAAATATAGCGGTTCTGGCTCACCAGTGCGAGTGAGAGAGAGAGAAGATACGAAATCCTATGTGTTAGAGCGAGATAGAGCGATGGTGTGAGTGAGAATGACGTCATACAGTGCGAGTGAGTGAGGGGTAAGATGCGATACCGCATGTGTTAGAGCGAGACAGAGCTATGGTGTGAGTGAGAATATGCGTAGGCGTAGTGGGCGTGGCCACCCATCAACCTTGGCATCAACCAATCACAGCTCGCAACGTTAAACTCAATGTCAGCTGTCACAACCGTCAACTGTCAACATGACAGCTGTCACAACTGTCAACATGACACCTGTCATTGGACTGTTATGTCAGCTCTCACCATAGCAGCAAAGTTAGCGAATGTGTGAATATAGATGGCGTTAGTGAGAAAAAAAACATTCGTTTGGTTAGATTTGAATCCACTGCGGCGGCGGCTCTGAAGCGACGCGAGTAGCCACACCGCAGAGCCACAGCACCTGATAACGTTAGCAATGAAATAATGCTATCCATGGCTGGATATGACGTCATGGCGGGTGCCCAAGGGGGCGGGGGCGGGGGCGCTGTATGATGCAGGCAAACATGGTACTACTATCAGCTGTGTTTAACTCCGATGATGGAATACGATGGCGGCGCAGTACCAACACTCTAGTAGATGATAATGTTACACACACACGCCGCTAGATGGGGTGTACTAAGCAAAAATCCATTGACATTGTCAGGAATCGAACCTGTGCTCTCCATATTATATAGTGCGAGCATATCATTCAACCTCGGCACCGGCACGGCGGCGGGGGCCGGACCGAGTCTTATCAACGTGCACGCCGCTCGCAGGCGGATGTGGGTAGCAGCTAGTATATAAAGTTTAATAGAATTTTATGTACTTAGTTAACGAGAAGAAACACCTTTTTAGGGTTTCGCATGTGAATCTTAAAAATAAAAAACCATTTTCATATAATAAGTATATACTTGTTTTTTTTAATTCATCAACTTATAAAATAGGTATTAAACAAAAATTCGAGACAAAAACATGCTATTTCACAATCGATAATAGACGTTTTATCACACACTTGATCTAGAATAGCACTCGTTTCCTGTAGTGTAAGCGGTTGCCTATGTTTCAGATGTCTCTTGAACAAATTAATTCGATTTTCATAGGTAGCCCCGAGTTTATGTAATCGTTGCATCTGTACACTAATACACCCCATAAGTTTCTCAATGTTTCTCCAATCCTCATGACTTAATACGACATATTTTTCCGGCTGGGTTACTCGTGTTATTAATAAATCTGCGCAGACATCCGGCCGGGGTGGTAAGTTGAAAACAGCTAGATTTCCAAAGCAGGTTATTTCCATCGGCATCTCGGGAGATGTAGGTGAGCTGGTGAAGAAATTTCTCAAGATATCAGCTTTCTCCACGAATAGTCCAAACCACTCTCGTTCACTTAGTTCCAGCTTCCCATCGAGGTTCACACAAATTGATAAATCTTGCGGTTTGTTCCCCGCACCCGCCTCCATATTATGCTGTGATAGTTGTAGATTTAGGTATACGTATACGGAAGATAATTTCTGCTGCCCAGCTGCTGTTGGTACTAGACTGAACTGACTCTTACTTAGTTCACACTTCCGCCAAACCATAGATGGCGTGTACGAGGGAAATAAACCCAACATTTTTTTATATTTAGAAAATTTGAAGACGTATGTTATCTGCACTGCACTCTTCAAGAGACCGAGGGTAACTGACTTATTTTTTACTGTGTTATCTTTCGCACACTTCCGGTGAGTGCGGTATACTCAAACATAGAGTCATTGATGATAAGACAGTAGGCTGTAGTGTTACCAGGAACATTCTTTTTAAAATCCAGCTCAACTTTGATATCGATAGCGCCACCAGCGTTGTAGGTATCGCACTGTCGCGATGTATCGATAACCACTAACGCACATTTAGTTTTATAGTGCGCAACGTCCACTTGTGGGCTACTATGTAAGCGATGATAGTAGTTTTGTTGAAAATTGGCGAATGCATCATACAATAGGGGGTAGGAGCCCTTTTCAAAATCAGCTGAAAATGAGTCGTATGGGTAGTACTGAGAGTTCAAGTACACTTTACAGTTTGTTAGATTGCAGTGGTCGAATAGACTCATATCCTTCATCTCCTCATTTTTCTTGCCCGTTTGCAGTCCAATGATGACATAGCGAGGTTTCTCCAGTTGTGAGGTGGTTTTAATTGTCCACACATGTTTTTGAGCGGATGGCAACACCGGATACTCGTACAGGTCCCAGGTGCGGAATGCGATAGGGATAGGTATATTTCTCTCTACATAGGTTAGAAGTCGTAGTTTTTCCTTATCAGACACCTTAATGATTGGCACGCGCCAAACAAGACGAGTGATTTCTATTTCCGGATGCTTGGCAACTTCCTTGGTGATTGCAGCATTGATGTTTGTATTGGCTCTATTTAAAACCAATTCATGTTTAGCATTCATTATCACCCGTCGATAGTCCTCAGCGAATCCAAGCAGGTGTGAGAGTGGCACCGTAAAGCTAAAGTCTCCATCTTCAATCGCCTTTATCGCACCGGTATTCCACCCAGCGTTCTCCAAGGCGTTCTCCGTCTCTTTAGCGTATGAGATTAGACCCTTCATGGTGGATGTGACACCGCAATTCTTGGTCCTATCAATTTCCACTCCATTCAATTCGTAGCGTATGTCTTGAAACAGGTAGGCTAATCCATTGTTGATGAAGGTGCACTCCTTGTTAATAGTGCCTTCTATTAAAATTTGGCTATCGCACGGCAACACTATCAAATCTTGGCGGTTGATGCAAATACGAATCTCATCGTTGTTTTTGAAAGAGTTATTGTATGGGTTAAAGGTGTGATATTCAATACTCTCTATGCTATCATCAAACACCACACTCTCAGCTATATCTAAGATAGTGGATGACGATGACATGGTGGTACTTTAAACCCAATCGATTGCAAAAATAAGATATTTTCTTTAGATAATTTTTTAACAGCTGCAGCAGTAGTAGGTGGTGGATGTCTCCACTCACGATGATCACTACTTAATGTAGGTGTCACCTGCTTGCTCTCACTTTTATACACAATCATCGCAGTACCTTTCTAATGTGCAATCGTAGCGATATATTTTCACCTTGAAAATTAACCAGATCTCCGCGTTCGTTGACAATGCGCACCTTAATTTCTTGTATAGTGTTTCTCTTGATTGGTAAATAGATAATATTCGAAGGGGTCTCCACTATCTGATAGCCAGGTGGGACAGTAGGTGAAAACTCATGAATCACATGCGATGGCTCGTTATTGATGAATGAACCCTCCACTATGCTGCACTCTATTCTTATAGTATGCGTTATCAGTATATCAATCTGCTTATCGGACCAGTGCATCATCTTGGGGTTGAGAACTCGCGGCGAGAAGCCTAAAAGTGGAGCGATAGAGTTCTTTTTGTTGAAATAAACCTCATATTTAGGTGAGTACACTAAGCATTTCGCTGTGTTTACATTCGCCTCCAACTCGAGTATACCTCCACTCTTCGCATCTCCATCGATTTGAGCCTGAGCAATCATTTGCTTGTACAGGTTCTTGATGATATCGCGCAGTTCATAAGTCCCCTCGGGCACCTTAAGTATTTTATCACCATAATGAAATAAATTATTACTTTTATCCACATTAGGTATGGAATTGAATGTCTTAAAATAGACCAAAGCACATTCATAGTCCCCATTGTCTAGTTCTAGCGGTGTAAGAAAATCCGCAGACAACTCTGAGCTATTACTGTTAAGGGAAATTGTAAAAGAGTGCGGCATGTTTAGGTATTTGCGTGGTAATGATCAATAATAAACTTTAACATCGGTTTATATATAGATATATTTTGAACTTACTTATTAAACATTCTATGGGTATAGGTGGTTAAAAACTTTAAACATAAATGACCACAGTTTTTAGCGGTGAAACGTTGAACTCTATCATAATTATACTCTATATGTATTTTGTTCATATAACGAACAAACTCCAACGGTGGCCTCAAGTCTCCATAGCTATCAAAATACATGCAAATATTGTCTTTTTTCACATAGGCAACCCAATGTGTTCCGGGTCCTTCTCGATTATCCAAGTTGATAACACCTGTTTCGCAGCGATGTGGAGCGGTGTTTGGTAGACTGTCTCTCATGAAAACACCTCTGAAGAAAGGTATTCCCACCTTTTTAACATACTCTCGGATATCATTATCGGTGAGCACCACCGATGCTCTTAGTAGTTTTTTGGGGGTGCTAGGTAAAGCCCCATCCCACGCTTGTAAGGAGCCACATACAATCCTTTTCCAACCTTTCCCCCATCACCGCTGCCGCTTTTTCTACTCGCCATTTCATAAATGTTTTTAGCTGCGGTGGTGACACCTCCTGCAAGGGTTCCAGCAGCTGCTAGTGCGCCTAATAGAGGAATAAGCGGTAAGAACCCTCCTCTTTTAGACGACGGCACGGGTATGACCCTTGGCATCTGAATCGTTTTTCCTCTAGCGTATTGCTTGGCGACTTTCACGGCGGCACTCAATAGCGAAGCAGCGGTAGATGTTGTATTTTTCTTTTTAATTTTATTCTTCATAGCCTTGCGGGTAGCACTAATGACCCGGGATATGGGAATCCCCATCCCACGCTTGACTTTGAACTTCATTGCTTTATTCACAGCAAGGCCGGCCAGTCGCTCTGATAAATTCGATGATTCACGCCAACGTTTTTCAGCGGCGGTTGCTAGCTCCAAATCGGCCTTATGTCTCGCCTCTAAGGATGAATTTTGCGCGTATGCAATATCGTGTAATTTACAGGCTTCGTCGAGCAGGTTGATGCCCCTATCACCACGTGATAACCGTTTCTTTAGTTTGGTTCCTGGTCCACAATAGTTATAACCAGGTATGTGGAGTTCAAACGGAAGATTATTGATAACACTATTTAAGAGTCCCGATCCACGTTTGACCACTTTAACTTTTCGTTTCATAATGCACTAATATGATGTGTGTAATCGCCTTAAATAGAAACATTTATTAGTCGTGTGCAGGTGAAGTGATTACAACAGCAGCAGCAAGGTGGTGGTGGTGAGTCATCGTTGTTGTTATCATCTTTCTTAGCCTGTTGCTCACAGCTAGTTTCCGATTGCTTCTTCTTCTTCTTCTCACCCTCTTGTTGTATGCAGTACGGGCAACTCTTCCTCAAAAACCAAGGTGAATCAATTTGAGTGGCGTTCGGATCCGGATTGACGGGATGCTCTGTACAGATAAAATACTTTCGAATATCCGGGTCGTTTCGCAGGTAATCCGGAAGAATATCCTCCAATTCCATCACCCACTCAAAAGGATGTTGGTAGGTACTAAGGATTTTTTTCAACTCATTTTTTATTTTTTCTTTATCAACAGGAGACATGGTTATGGAGTCTATCTATATACTAGTATATATAACACGTTCAACTCGAGCGGGTTCTCACAACGTAATGAAACTTAGAAAGCAAAGCTCGTGTCTTAAAGTGAAGGATTGGGGTGATTATTGTTGCGATGGCAGCAGCAGTACATCAATGGCCAACTCAAAAAATGGTGTGTTGCTATCAAACAGTATAAGATGTCTTATCTGTGGTCCCTCAAACTGTGGGAAAACCAACGTTCTCCTAACACTACTGCTCGACCCAAACGGAATCAAGTTTTCCAATGTGTACCTGTACTCCAAGTCGCTCCATCAACCAAAATACCTATTTCTTGATAGGGTGCTGAAGAAAGTAAAGGGTTTAACGTTTTATGCGTACAATGATAAGAGTCAAGTGGTGCCACCGAATGAAGCTCAAGACCATAGTGTTGTAATTTTCGATGACGTGGCTTTAGAGGATCAAGACGCTATACGTCAGTACTTTTCTATGGGACGTCACAAGGGGTTGGACTGTTTTTACTTGTGTCAAACCTATAGTAAAATACCAAAACAGCTGGTTAGAGACAATGCAAACTTGATACTGCTGTTTAAACAGGATGATTTAAATCTAAGACACTCGTACGATGATCACGTAAACACCGATATGACTTGGGAGCAATTTCAAGACATTTGTCGCAAGTGTTGGGAGGAGAAGTACTCTTTTCTGGTGATTGATAAGGATAGAGATATAAGTAAAGGACGCTATCGGAGAGGATTTGATACATTTATTACATTATAAATTGATTCGTCACCCACTTGTGTACTTCATTCGGCAAAATGTCATCATCAAAGGTGCAGGTCTTTGGTGATAAGGAGTTGAAACGTAAGCTTACGCAATCCATTGATGCTGTAAGGAAAAAAGTTAAGGCGCTACAATCAGATAAACAGATGCTTACAACACGATTGGAGGAAACATTTGAACCCATCACGAAACCCTTAAAAGCTCTATCATCAGATCTGATGACGATAAAGCCGGAACCATCACCATCGCAGGCGGCTTATTTACAAACAAAAACCTCTACACCCTATAAAATGAGTTTTAAAAAGGAAATGGATGATGCTGATGCTGATGCTGATGAGGACTTGGGTGAAGACTATTCAATAGAACCCGAAGAGGAGGAAGAAGCAGAAGAAGAAGATCCTGCAGATATATCTGCGATACCATCGGAATTTATGGTGGCAGGGGAAGAAAGTGGTGCTAGCATGGATGAAACGAGTATGCTACCATATTTGGCGAACCTGTTTAAACGAGAGAAGATTCCATTCGGTGTTCACATACAACGTGATAAGATGTATGTAGGAGATAGCCCGCTCAAAATTGAAAACAATGAAATTAGTGTTAAGGGGAAAACGTTTGAAAAAACACTCGGTTTATTAGAGCTTCTCTTCAAAAAAGTTCCTAATAAAGAAGTTGTTCTCAAAGCTGATATCGATAACTACTTAAACATTCTAAACTTAACCAATGCTTATCGACGTGGGTATTTACCTGAAGGTCAAGTGCAAGGGACAAAAGGTATCAAGTATAATACATACATTAGACGTTATTTGGGTAATATGAGACCGCAGCAGCAGCCAAACAAGGCTGGTGGTGGTTGCCTTCTCACACAAAAATCCTACTACCCCACCACTGATTACATTTATTGGGATGATCCCAATGAGCTTGTAGATCGTCTGCGACTACTGATTGCATCTCAGAACGCTGGTAACACTGGGCACACCAATGAAATCAACGCTATTACAGAGGAGCTCATAGAAGCTGGTATTGTATTGAAGAAGAAGAAGAATACCTACCTTAACCACTAGACCTCTAATAGCCGATAATATGAGGTCTTGTAGCTAAAAAATATGAAACAGGGTCTATAGCTAAACAGATGAGATTAGCTCTGATAGCTGATGATATTAGATCAGGTCTGTAGATTATGAGGTCTATAGCTGATGAGATTAGATCAGGTCTGTAGATTATAAGGTCTTGTAGCTAAAAAGATAAGATTAGCTCTGATTTAGGTCTGTGTCAGAGTCTAATAAAAGCCGCTATAACTTTCACCTATACATCATAACTAAAATGCCTGTCCACAAGTTCGGACATCACCTCCACTCTGGGGGAGTGCTTATAAATAATCTAAGATCAAGTATACGAGAAATCGATTGTGAAAATAAGCGATTGACAGAGGTTGATAGGGGTACGAGTAAAAGTGATGCAGTGATAAAGGAACAGCTGGACGAGGTGTTCGAGCAATGTCTCACACATACTCGTAACACAGCTATAGCGCTTGAAGCGCTTCAAAAATCTATAGATTTGTTAAATAAAAGGTTCACTGCACCATTAAATAAAAGCAGCAGCACTAGTGCAGAGTCTAATCCAGCTAAAATCAGACGTGTCACCCCACAAAGTATAGTGGGCAAAAAAAACAACAAAAGAATCCCCTAGTAGCACCAAAAACACACAATGAGTAAGGCGCAAGTTGTTAGAGAAATACATAGATACGCAAGAAAGAACTTCCCCCGCAGACGTTTCATACAAAAGGGTATTGATGACACCTGGCAAATTGATCTGATTGATATGCAGAAACACTCTAGAGATAACGGCGGGTATAAGTATATTCTATTGTGTATAGACACCTTTTCAAAATTTATTTGGACTCAACCATTGAAGAGTAAAAATGCTGATGACGTCACGAGAGCTATGCAAGAGATTTTGAGTGGGCGAAGAAAACCGAAAAACCTTCAATCTGATCAAGGAAAGGAATTTTTCAATAGCAAGTTTGAAGCGCTCATGAAACGTTATGCAATCAGCCATTACTCCACTTATAGCGTAATGAAGGCATCTATAGCAGAGCGGGCGATAAGGACCCTCAAACATTGGTTATGGCAAAATTTTAGCTTGAATGGCTCCTACAATTGGACTAAACACATACGCGAGATTGTAGAGCGATACAATAGTAAAAAACACTCAACCACAGGTATGGCACCATCCGATGTGAGCAAATCAAACTCTCAGGAAATCCTCCATAGAGTGTACAACAATATCAAGATTGCACCACAAGCTAAATTCAAGGTTGGAGATCATGTTCGTATAAGCAAGTTTAAGACGATATTCTCTAAAGGTTACACCGGCAATTGGTCAGCGGAAATTTTTAAAATTATCAAGGTGCAAATCACAAATCCAGTTACATATTTACTTGAAGATTCGAAGCAAGAACCGATATTGGGGGCATTCTATGAGTCTGAGTTGCAAAGAGTGAAATATTCAGATGTTTACCTTATTGAGAAAGTGTTAAAACGTAAAGGTGATAAACTATATGTTAAATGGTTGGGTCTTAACGAAAAAAATTGGGTACCTAAGGCGAACATTGTTTGATTAAAATAAATGTTGATTAAATATATTATTTAGTTTTACTATCCTTCTTCCCCTTAATAAGTACTGCCCCTTAAATAATATCATTCTTATCGGCTGTAACCGCTACTCGCATGAATCATGTGAGGACCTAACTATACCTATTATTCACACCACTCTGTTATCACTCAGTGGCGTGAGTGATGGATATGGTTTTGTGCGAACGAGGGGTAGTGGGTTTGACTCCCGCGCAAGTTAAATAACAAAAATAGGTAGGTATACCTAGCTCAGTATATAACCTTCACCACATCCGGTTAGAACTAGATATTTCACAATATTTCATAGGTATTGCATCATCACTCAAGTCTTAACCACAGCTTCTGTTAGACTCTTATCAGCGTGTGACCAGCATCCTATAACCTTCACCACATCCGGTTAGGTGGGTGTGAAATAGAACATTCTAGAAACCATCCACTTTATGCGCATGCGCACAAACACACCCTAGGTATATTATAAATAGGAAGGATCGGGTTATTTACGCTCACTCATCCGTAAGTTGTTGCCACTACCGCTACGCTACCACTATACCTATTTTTTACTAATATACCAATAAAAATGGAGGGAGTTAAATGTGAATATTGTGAGAGGAGTTTTAAAAGAAACGGAGATGTGTTAAAACACTATAAATTCTGTTCAGCGAGAGAAGACCAGCTGCTATCTAACAAGCAGCTACAGCAGTACTTGTACTGTTCAGTGTGTGATGTGTCAGTTAAAAATCTCACGGCGCATAGGAGAAGTGTAATGCATAAAGAAAAAGAGGTGCGTGAGGTTTATGGCGAGGGGGTGGAGATAGTGGAATCATCGTTTAAGTCCCGCATAGCCACCTACCGAGTGTTTTCGATGGAGAAAAAATTACTGCCTGAAGATTTCATGGAAAATATTAAAGAGCGCATGATAAAACTAACAGAGGGCAAACTCGAAGAATATAAATCCATAAAAATTAATATTGAACTTTTCGCTTTATATAAAAAAACGACGTTGATGCAGGATGGAGAGGAAAATGTCATGGAGGAGATAAAATCGTTTAATACAAAGAATAAAGGTGTATTTAAAAGTGATGACTTAAGTGAAATATATAACTTATTTATTAATGAAATTAAGAATAAGGCTGAGGAGTTCCAAGAGCGGGACAGCGGTTGGGCCCTCTCAGAAGTGTTATACTTAGAGGTAAATATCAATAAATACACACCTCTGAGAGGGTCCAGCTATATACCACTACCCAAGTGGATCCTGGATAAGCATGCTTGCGTAAATGTGAAAAATCAGGACGAGGCATGCTTCGCTTGGGCAGTGGTTAGCGCCCTGTACCCCGCTGCAGCTAATGGGGATAGGACCTCCTCTTACCCTCACTACCGGGAGGTGTTGAGGTTGGAGGGGGTGACTTTCCCCACATGTGTAAATAGAGACATTAAGTGCTTCGAACAATTAAATGATATTAGTGTTAATGTGTTTGAGGTGAGTGGGCAGGAGATCACAGGTCCGCTATACCATACCCGAGTGAAACGAGGGGTGCATGTAAATCTTCTCCTCATCGAAGATGGGGAGAAACAACATTATGTATGGATAAAAGACCTCTCGAGGTTGATAAGATCACAGCTCACCAATTATGAGCATAGAGTATGGATCTGTGATGGCTGCCTGCTCACCTTCGTGAGTAACCGAAACTATGAGGAGCATGTAAAACATGATTGCTCACATGTAAAAACAATCTTGCCGGAACAGGGGGACAAAGTTAAATTTAAAAATCATCAAAATAAAATGCCTGTTCAGGTGATTGTTTACGCTGATTTTGAAGCAATATTAAAACCTATTAGTTCTTGTCAACCAGACAAGGCTCACTCCTATACTGAGAGCCGCCATGAGCATGTTCCTCATAGTTTTGCTTACTATATAAAGTGTTCATATGATGATTCATTAAGTAAGTTTGTGTCATACAGAGGTGTAGAGTGTGCTAAAACTTTTTTGAAATCTCTAGAAGATGAGCTAAAACCGTTTTGTGAGGCTTTTTCGAAAGTAGTGCCAATGACCCCCCTCACCACAGAGCAGGAGCAAGCTTATAGCACGACTCTGAACTGTCATATATGTGGTGAGGAGATGGGAATAGATAGAGTACGAGATCACTGTCATTTCACAGGTGAGTTTAGAGGTGCTGCTCATTCCTCGTGTAATTTAAATTATAAGCTTAAACGCACCATCCCCATAGTATTTCATAACTTATCTAAGTATGACGCACATTTTATTATTAAAGCTCTAAAAGATTATAATGTAGAAGTGTTACCTAAAAACAAGGAGAATTTTATATCTTTTACAATCAAAAGTAAGGAGCTTAACTTTAATCTTAGATTTATTGATTCATTTAAGTTCATGTCATCCAGTCTTGATAGATTAGCGAAAAATCTTAAACCGGAACAATTCAAAACAATTGAAAAAGTTTTCCCACAACATACATCTTTGTTGACTTGTAAGGGTGTGTTCCCCTATGAGTATATCACTTCGATGGAGAGATTAGAGGAAACACGCCTGCCATCACAAAACTGTTTCTATAGCACTCTTAACAAGTGCGGGTGTACTGATGTTGAGTACAGTCGCGCCCAAAATGTTTGGAGTGTTTTCAACATAAAGTCTCTGGGCGAATACAGCGACTTATATCTAAAAACTGATGTTCTTCTTCTCACCGATGTGTTTGAGAATTTTAGAGATGTATGCTATAAGACGTATGAGTTGGACCCAGCACACTATTACACCGCACCTGGATTGAGCTGGGATGCTATGTTAAAGCATACTAAAATAGAGTTGGAACTGTTGACAGATCTCTCTATGATCAAGTTTATATCACGGGGTATACGAGGTGGTTTGAGTCAATGTAGTGGGAAGTATGCTGAAGCAAATAATAAATACCTAAAAGATTATGACCCTAGTAAAGAGGCTAGTGTAATATTCTGGGCTGACGCAAACAACCAATATGGGTGGGCAATGTCTCAAACCCTCCCATACAAAGACTTCCGGTGGTTGGGTGAAGAGGAGATCGCAAACTTTGATTTGAACGCAATAAGTTTAGATGGGGGAAAGGGGTACTTCTTGGAAGTGGATTTAGAGTACCCCCAACATTTACACGATCTCCACAACGATTACCCCTTTTGTCCTGAAAATAAGATCCCTCCAGGTGGTGGTGGTGGTGGTGGTAAAACTTGTAAATTATTAGCTACGTTAGATGATAAGAACCATTATGTAATTCACTATGTAAACTTACAACAAGCCCTCAAGCATGGATTAATATTGAAAAATGTGTATAGGATTATTGAATTTTCACAGTCATGCTGGCTTAAGGTGTATATCGATCTGAACACATCTAAACGTGCACTCGCTGAAAACACATTCGAAAAAGAGTTTTTTAAACTCATGAACAATAGTGTTTTCGGTAAGACTATGGAAAACGTAGATAAACGGGTGGATGTACGTATCACCAACAGTTGGGATAGTCATGGTAAACGTTTGGGGGCGCGGGCTCTTATAGCTAAATTAAATTTTCATAGTCGCACAATATTAGATGAGGATCTAGTTATAATTCAGATGTATAGAAATAAAGTTGAATATAATAAACCGATTTATATTGGATTCAGCGTCTTAGAGTTAAGCAAGACGTTAATGTATGAATTTCATTACGATTACATGAAACCAAAGTTTGGAAAAAATATAGATTTATTATACACCGATACCGATTCGTTTATATATAATATAAAAACGAATGATTTTTATGATAACATCAAACCAGACCTTGAGGCTCGGTTTGATACTTCAGATTATTCTATGGATAATGTTTATAATTATCCTCAAGTCAATAAAAAAGTTGTGGGTAAATTTAAAGATGAATGTTGTGGGGGGTTGATAAAACAATTTATAGGTATACGATCAAAGTGTTATTGTATAGTTAAAGAGAATGATGATGATGAAAACTGTGTGAAGAAAATTAAAGGTATTAAAAGGAAAGTTGTTACCGATGAGATAACGGTACAGAACTATTTAGATTGTTTAAAAGATAACAGTGCTTTATTACTAAAGCAGATGGGTGTAATAAGAAGTAGAGCTCATCGCTTATACACCCAAACTTTAAATAAAGTAGCTTTAAATAATGTAGACGATAAGAGATTTTATATAGGTAATTATAAGACGTTAGCTTGGGGGCATAAGGATATAATGAATTAGACATATGATTAGTTTTTAAAAACATCTGTGTTTGTATATAAAAAGTGTTATCTAGGTTAAGGTTAAAATTATATGTTGCATCTAGCAAATAAATATTTTTTACACATTTTATTTCATTAAGTTTTTTTATTAAATACTAATCCCAACACTTTTGCTCTCGCTTGTACTGCACATAGCGTGCGGTGGTTAGATAACATGCTCGCACTATATGAACAGCAGGTTCGATCCCTGCGGCGCGCACGTTGATAAGACTCGGTCCGGCCCCCGCCGCCGTGCCGGTGCCGAGGTTGAATGATATGCTCGCACTATATAATATGGAGAGCACAGGTTCGATTCCTGACAATGTCAATGGATTTTTGCTTAGTACACCCCATCTAGCGGCGTGTGTGTGTAACATTATCATCTACTAGAGTGTTGGTACTGCGCCGCCATCGTATTCCATCATCGGAGTTAAACACAGCTGATAGTAGTACCATGTTTGCCTGCATCATACAGCGCCCCCGCCCCCGCCCCCTTGGGCACCCGCCATGACGTCATATCCAGCCATGGATAGCATTATTTCATTGCTAACGTTATCAGGTGCTGTGGCTCTGCGGTGTAGCTACTCGCGTCGCTTCAGAGCCGCCGCCGCAGTGGATTCAAATCTAACCAAACGAATGTTTTTTTTCTCACTAACGCCATCTATATTCACACATTCGCTAACTTTGCTGCTATGGTGAGAGCTGACATAACAGTCCAATGACAGGTGTCATGTTGACAGTTGTGACAGCTGTCATGTTGACAGTTGACGGTTGTGACAGCTGACATTGAGTTTAACGTTGCGAGCTGTGATTGGTTGATGCCAAGGTTGATGGGTGGCCACGCCCACTACGCCTACGCATATTCTCACTCACACCATAGCTCTGTCTCGCTCTAACACATGCGGTATCGCATCTTACCCCTCACTCACTCGCACTGTATGACGTCATTCTCACTCACACCATCGCTCTATCTCGCTCTAACACATAGGATTTCGTATCTTCTCTCTCTCTCACTCGCACTGGTGAGCCAGAACCGCTATATTTACACTACTATGCCCTGACCCGGCTCAAGGGCCAGGTGAAGGAGGCCGTGGAAACGGGGGACGGATTGTTGGCTGTGTCATTCGATATAGCCAACGCCTTTAACTCCGTCCCCCACTCCACCATACTTGAGGCACTCCGTTTCCACGGAGTGCCTCAATACCTGCGGGACCTCCTGGCCAGCTACTTGGAGGACCGGGCGGTCCTCGTTGTAGATAAAACTGGCCGACTACGGCGGTTCGGCGTCGGGGCCGGTGTTCCACAGGGGTCGGTCCTAGGACCACTCCTCTGGAACATCGGATTCGATTGGCTCCTGCGGGGAACCCTCCTCCGTGGCACGAGTGTCATCTGCTATGCGGATGACACTCTCCTCACTGCCCGGGGAGCGACCTTCAGAGAGGCGGCCAACTTGGCCTCGGCGGGTGGAGCCTTGGTCGCAGGGAGGATCCGCCGCCTAGGGTTGAGGGTGGCGCTACACAAGACCGAGGCCGTGTTTTTCCATGGGCCTCGGCAGCGCACCCCGCCTGACGCCCATATCTTCGTGGAGGGCGTCAGGATTGGTGTGAAGGCCCAGATGAAATATCTGGGCCTTACTCTTGACAGCAGGTGGCGCTTCGGCCCGCACTTCAGCGGACTGTCGGTGCGCTTGTTGAAGGCCGCGGACGCCCTCTCATGGCTCCTCCCAAACCTCGGGGGGCCCAGTGCGCGATGCCGGCGACTGTATGCCGGCATCCTGAGGAGCATGGCCCTTTACGGTGCCCCCATCTGGGCGGATTCCCTTCTCAGGAGGGAGAATGCCGCTGCCATCCGATGGCCCCAAAGGGCCATAGCACAGCGGGTGGCCAGGGCTTATCGTTCGGTGAGCTTTTCGGCGGCGTGCGCTCTGGCTGGTACACCTCCCTGGGAGCTCGAGGCGTGGGTGCTCGCCAGAGTGTACGAGTGGACAGCGGGGCGCAGGGTGCTCGGGGAGCGCCCAGCTATAGAAGAACGGGAGGCCGTTCGGCGGGAGGCGAGGGCCGCAATCGTCCAGCACTGGGCGGAGGACCTCGCTAACGCAACATTCGGCCGCCGAACGCTGGACGCGCTTGGGCCAGTCTTGCAGGACTGGCTCGAGCGAAGGCACGGTTTCCTCTCGTTCCGTCTGGTGCAGGTGTTGTCCGGGCACGGCTGCTTCGGATCGTACCTGTACCGCATTGGAAGGGAGGGAACCCAATCGTGCCACGAATGCGGTGCGGCGGTGGACACGGCGCAGCACACACTTGAAGTGTGCCCGTCGTGGTCCGAGCCACGTCGCGACTTAGTTGCGGCGGTCGGGCGGGACCTCTCGCTTCCAAGCATGGTTAAAGCCATGTTGGAGGGCGAAGGGACATGGGCGGCGGTCGCCTCCTTCTGCGAACACGTTATATCACAGAAGGAGGCGGCGGAGCGCACAAGGGAGGACGATCCTCTCGCGGCGCCGCTCCGCAGGACGAAGAAGGGGCAGGAGAAGACGGTTGCATGACCGTCTTCACCCTCCCGGTGGTGATTAGCGGGCGACAGACGTGGGGGCGCTTCGCCCGCATTGCACTAATCACCACCATCACCGACGGGAATGGCCGAGCACTCATGGTCATTCCCTGGCCCCTCCCTGTGCGGAGGGGCGTGAAGGGCCTGCCGTAAAGGCGGGCAGTCGCCGGTGGAGGACTGGACGTAAAGGCTCTGCCAGTTTCCAAGTCTTCTGCCACTCGGGCGAAGCGGGAGTGCCGTGGGGTTTTAGCCGGTAAGAGTCCGGCATAACCCGTCGGCCTCCCCCAGCGGACGGGTATCCATGAGGATTTCCCCACGTAAAAAAAAAAAAAAAAAAAAAAAAAAAAGGTTAGGTTGGGATGCAAGTCGGGTTCCTCCTCGTGTGCCAAACTGCTGCTTGTCCCTTTGGATACGTCTGGAGGGAACAGCAGCATCTTTTGGCCGGTGCATCCTGGGCGCTTGTCAATTATATCTCCTTGTGGGATATAATTGACTCGCGGCGAATACCCGACAAGCGGGAGGTATGCGTGTTCTGGGTTAAGTCACAGACACGCATACGGGCGCACGCCTCGCTCTACTTTTAGAGTGCTGGCGTAGCGTGGAAGTATACCGTAATCCTTCGGGGGCGGGGGCCTTGCCTTAAATGGCCGGGCTGCGAGGAGACAACCTCTATAAAAAATATTGCGGGCGAGGAGACAACCTCGTTAAAAAACATTGCGGGCCGTGAGAGGAGGGTTTTGCCCTCCGCTCACGGAAAAGGTGGGACTGCGGGGGAGGAGGAGTGTCGGTATTGCGATGCGCCGCTCTCCCTATCCTCCGCAGCCGAGCGGGGGTTGAGGAGTTGGAGGCAGGACCGTGGAGGGAGAGGAGTGTTGGTATTACGATGCGCCTCTCTCCCTGCCCTCCGCGGTCCTGCCTGGGCCTGCCGAAAGGTGGGCGGTCGCCGGTGGGGGACTGGAAGTAAAGGCTCTGCGGTTTCCCAGTCCTCTGCCACTCGGGCGAAGCGGGAGTGCCGTGGGGTTTTAGCCGGTAAGAGTCCGGCATAACCCGTCGGCCTCCTCCAGCGGACGGGTATCCATGAGGATTTCCCCACGTAAAAAAAAAAAAAAAAAAAAAAAAAAAAAGGTTAGGTTAGGTTGGGATGCAAGTCGGGTTCCTCCTCGAGTGCCAAACTGCTGCTTGTCCCTTTGGATACGTCTGGAGGGAACGGCAGCATCTTTTGGCCGGTGCATCCTGGGCGCTTGTCAATTATATCTCCTTGTGGGATATAATTGACTCGCGGCGAATACCCGACAAGCGGGAGGTATGCGTGTTCTGGGTTAAGTCACAGACACGCATACGGGCGCACGCCTCGCTCTACTTTTAGAGTGCTGGCGTAGCGTGGAAGTATACCGTAATCCTTCGGGGGCGGGGGCCTTGCCTTAAATGGCCGGGCTGCGAGGAGACAACCTCTATAAAAAATATTGCGGGCGAGGAGACAACCTCGTTAAAAAACATTGCGGGCCGTGAGAGGAGGGTTTTGCCCTCCACTCACGGAAAAGGTGGGACTGCGGGGGAGGAGGAGTGTCGGTATTGCGATGCGCCGCTCTCCCTATCCTCCGCAGCCGAGCGGGGTTGAGGAGTTGGAGGCAGGACCGTGGAGGGAGAGGAGTGTTGGTATTACGATGCGCCTCTCTCCCTGCCCTCCGCGGTCCTGCCTGGGCCTGCCGAAAGGTGGGCGGTCGCCGGTGGGGGACTGGAAGTAAAGGCTCTGCCGGTTTCCCAGTCCTCTGCCACTCGGGCGAAGCGGGAGTGCCGTGGGGTTTTTAGCCGGTAAGAGTCCGGCATAACCCGTCGGCCTCCTCCAGCGGACGGGTATCCATGAGGATTTCCCCACG
>CAMYPC010000034.1:42500-69051 GCA_947284805.1 Coleophora flavipennella | reverse complement strand
ACGGCACCGACGCTCGTCGATTATTTCCTCTTTTTCTTGTTATTGTATATTGTATAATTGAAGTTAAGACTACTGCGTCAGCGTATTGTATATTGATAGACAGCGACTCTACGTAGAGTCAAAACTTGAATGACGCAAAAACTCTAAGCTCATTTTCTTGTGAGAATTATACTTTGATTGCGGTCTTATTGGGCCTTAACTTAACTCTACCTTGTATTCGTAATATAATTATATTGCTCCTGTCATTTTTGTAAATATTATTAGCTTAAGTTATTAGATACTATAGATAGACCTTGGGTCACTACAAGTAGTCCCAAAAATCTCTAGTTTTTTTATTGACTGCATTTATTGGCCGTGCCCCTATTTTATTCTTTATTATAAATATCACTCTACCTTGACTATTTTTGACAAACAAATTTTCTTGTTTTCTATATTTTACAATTTTATTAATTTTAAGTTCATTTATAAAGTGTTGATTTATAGAGTTTGTCACTCTAGACAGACTGAATCTTATTAGACTAAACGTTATATTAACGTTTATTTTAAAATATACAAATTGACTATACTTTATTATACTTACGACGCACACCTCCGATATGTCGACTATTAGGACACCCCTAAAGACCTCTGACGCCGATAGTAGGAAGTCGCCCGCGAAAATAGTAACCGAGACCCAAAACGTTAGGCGCAGCATAAATCAGTGGGAGGCATCTAATACTGATACGACGCCAGTCTCAGCAAACGGGACAAGTCAGACCGTTCCGGCCAAACCGAAGTTGCGTAGGACGATGTCGCAAGACATAAAAAACGCTGACAAACAGAGAGCTTCCCCTGATAAACGTGCTGCATACGAGAATCGTACGGCTGAGGCAAAGGCCTGCTTAGTCAAAGGCAAACTAAACCTAAATGCGTCGCGGAATATCAAGACCGAGATTAAGCATAGTATTGCTGAAGCGCTGGACCGCCTTTACCAACTCGTTAAGGAAGCGGAAACGGCCTCACGGGCGACGGGGGCAGGGGCTAGGGAAGACGAGAAAACTCCAACAGCCTCTATTACGCCTGACGCTACTTTTGTGGTTGGTCCAGACCCAGGCCTGCAGTCACTCCTTGAGGAACATTCTAAACTTATTTTAGAAAACACAAGGAAAATGGAAGAGCTCAAGGAAAAGCTGGAAAAACATGAAGACCTTGTTACAGCTAAAACATATGCAAGCGTGACAGCAGGCCTGACCGCGGAACCGTCCCCCAGAAAAAGGGTCCTGCACTCTGTAGTCATCACATCCAAAGATGAAACAGAAACGGGAGAGCAGGTTCTCGCCAAGGTAAGGGAGGCGGTGGACGCGAAAGAGGGATGGATACAAGTGGAAAGGGTCAGGAAGGCCAGAGATAGAAAAGTTATAATGAGCTGTAGATCTAAAGAGGAACGACAGAAAATTAAAAATCGTTTAGAAGAGGCTGGAGACCACCTTGTGGTTGAAGAAATGAAAAATAAAGACCCGCTCCTGGTGCTTAGGGACGTTCTGGCGGTTAACACCGATGGGGACGTCCTAAAAGCACTCAGGAACCAAAACCAGGGTGTGTTTACCGGCCTTGACGAGGCAGAAAATAGGATAGTGATAAAATACAGACGTAGAGCCCGGAACCCACACACTTGCCATATCGTCGTCTCTACTTCCCCCGTCATTTGGAAACGGGCGCTGGAGGCAGGCATGGTCCATATCGACCTGCAGCGAGTTCGGGTCTTGGACCAGTCCCCATTAGTGCAGTGCTCCCGCTGCCTGGGTTATGGGCACACTAAGAAGTTCTGCAAGGAAGCGGTGGACTTATGTAGTCATTGCGGTGGTCCTCACCTGAAAACTGAGTGTGCGGACTGGATCGCAGGAGAAACACCCACTTGTAGAAATTGCACCAAAGCCGAATTGGAGGCGGGACGCACTGAGCACAATGCCTTCAGCCAGGACTGTCCGGTAAGGAAGAGATGGTTAGGTTAGGTTAGGTTAGGTTAGGTTTTTTTTTTTTTTTTTTGTTTTTGTTTTTTTTTTTTTTTTTATACTGCTACTTCTGACATCATCAGAGCCTGTTCTAATCTAATTTTCTCTTCCATACCAGTTCCCGCTTTTATGCTTCTCGTACTTTTATTCTGCATACTGAGTCTTTCTTTCATCCGTCACCTTTCATCACTTATATGGGTGGGACTCCCATCTATGTCTTCCTACACTGCTACATATTTCAACTATTTAGTTTTCATTTATTTAGGGATTTATTAACTTAGTCCAACCAGTTTACTTTATTTTACAGTTATCAATTTTAACATAATAAATAGATTATTTACAAACTAATGTTTACATTCATATTACTTTTTAGAACTACAATTTTTATGCTAGTCTATAATATATTTACACTATACTATGACAGCATAATTTCTTTACCTCGTTTTATTCCTTTTTATCACTTTATTTGCTACTTTTGAACAGAAGTTTATAAACATTTCCCTTTGCTTACTTTGCATTATATCCCTCACATTTGCTTGTGTTAATTTAATGTTCAGTTCGATTTCTACATCAAGACGCTCTGCAGCGTGAACAGGGCATACGAACAGGATGTGCGGCACTGTCTCCTCCATTTCCGGGTCGCAGACGCATGATGGGCTCTCCTTGCACCTGAAACGGTTCAAGTATCCGGAGAACCCACCGTGACCCGTCATAATTTGCGTGCTGATACTATTTATCTGCAGTTTTCGCACTATGCTGTACGCCGCCACCGCGTTGGGGAAGAAAATCTTCGTCACGGATGCTGTTTCACCCGTCTGGTATCTACGGTTCCACTCGTCAAGCGTTGCAGTTCGTATGCTTCGCCTGACGAATGAAACGGAACAGAGATCGTAATCGGGTTTTCTCTTGGAACCTCCAGCGGCCTCCTTGGCCAGTGTGTCAGCTCTCTCGTTCGCCTCCAGTCCTGCGTGGGCCTTCACCCAAAACAAAGTAACAACTTTGCCTTGGCGAGATGCAGATTTTATATTTTCTCTGGCTTCCACGGCTAGGGGATGGAGGCAGCTGGGGTTCTTGACAGTCAGGAGGGCTGCCATGGAGTCACTGAAGATTCCAAAAGAAGAAGCTCCGTGTTTTGATATCACCCCAGTTGCCCTATTAATAGCCAAGAGCTCCGCCTGGTAAACTGTACAGTACATCGGTAGAGCAAGCTTGAGGGCCCTTGTCTCAACCCCTCCACGCCATATAGATAGCGCGGCACCGACCCGGCCCTCAATCTTGCTCCCGTCAGTATATATTTGCACGTCAAGCCCACGATGTTGATCCACTTCTTCTTGGTTCACCAGGCATACAATTTCCAGGCTCTCACGCTCTGCAGGGTGTGGGGCTTCAATTGCTGGGGCCATCCGCTCGACCTCCCGGTCTCCCAGGCCTGGCTGTGGAACGCCCCTCCTGGCTTGATATAATGAGGCCGCCTCACAAACTCGGAGGTCAAGAGGGAGCATTCCAGCCAGCACCAATACCGAGTTTAGGGAGACCGTGCGGTAGGCTCTGCATAGCTTTTGGGCTACTCCGCGTTGGACTTGCGCTAGATGCTTAATGGTTGTCAGCTTTTTTGCAGCTGGGGCCCAGGCACTGGCGGCGTACAGCACTATAGGTTCCATGGTCGCTACATAGATCACCCTGATCACCTCCGGATGTAGTCCCCAACTCACTTTTGCGGCCTTTGCCAGGCTTTTGTACACACCAATTGCTTTTTTGCAAACGTTTACAACATGGGTATTGAATGTCAGCCTGTCATCTATAGTGAGACCCAGGAGCTTCACTTCTTTAGACATGCCAATGTCAGTCCCCCCCCATGCTCAGACGTGGTGTGTCGTATTTAAGCTTTTTTGTTATTGTTATCGCCGTTGTTTTGTGCGGAGCAAATTTAAGTTTGTTCTCGACACCCCACGTCAGAGCATGTGCGAGAGCGGCATTGGCACGTCTCTCCACTTCTGTTGCTGTCCCACCGTCGAATACCAAGACCACATCGTCCGCAAAAGCCTGACAAAAGTTCCCGTTTCTCTCCATACTTTTTAGAAGAGGGTCCAGCAGGAGATTCCATAGTATGGGGCCACCAATAGAACCCTGAACACAGCCCTTGTTTGTACCCTTGACGTACTCCTCACCAGCGTACCTCACCGCCACTCTCCTGTCCCTCAGGTAGCTATCGAAAACCTTTCTCAAGTTCCGAGGACACTTTTCCTCAGCCAGTCGGACTCTTATGGCTGGCCACCAGGCGCTATCGAAGGCCCCCTCTATATCCAATGATACCAAGGTAACAATTTGCTTTTGGTCCAGCTTGTTACGGATGTGTTGCATTAGGGTATAAAGGGAGTCCTCGGTGCTCCTTTGTGGCATGAATCCATACTGGCGAGTACTCATCCTCGGTAACAGGTAAAACTTGAGGCGGGCCACCAGCATTTTTTCATAAATTTTTCCCAATATTGGCAGTAATCCAATAGGTCTGTATGCTTTGGGATTGGTGTAATTTTCTTTGCCCGGTTTCCTAAGAACCACTACGATAGCTTTTTTCCAGGGTACAGGGAAGTGGCAGCACGCCAGGCATTTGTTCAAGAAGGACAGGAAAAGTTCAGGGTTACTATTTATGCTGTGACAGCATATGTCGGCCGTGAAGCCGTCGGCCCCCGGAGCCTTTTTTGGGTTGAACGACTCGCTTGCAAACTTCATTTCAGCCATTGTGAATGGTGGGTCACAAGAGCCATCTTGTTCTCCGTCATTCACTTGTTCCGCTTTCCTTCTAGTTTGACAATGTGAGGTATTGTCGCTGGATGAGAGGTCTTCGGGGTAGAACGTTTCCGCTAGTAATTTCACGGAGCCCCTTGCGTCCAGTACCGAACCATTCTCCTCCAGCGGCAAGTCCTCATCTCTGCGAGTCGTCCTACTGATAACCCTATATATCCCCTCCCAGACCCCCTCCCTATCCTGTTTACAGCAGAACTCCTTCCAGCTCTCGGTTTGAGCTTTGGCTGCCTCTACCTCGTATTCTTCTTTCTGTTTAAGGTACTCTTCGACAACCTTCGACCTGCGGTTCGGAGCAGCACACCGTATCCTGCGTTTCTTGGTGGCAACTTCCTTCTTCATGGCATAGGTTAGGTTAGGTTAGGTTTTTTTTTTTTTAATACTTCTACCTCCAACATAATCGGAGCCTATGTTCTCTATTTTTCTCTTTCATACCAGTTCACGCTTGTATTCCTCTCGCACTTTCATTCCGCATACTATTTCTTTCTTGCATTCATCTCTTTCTTTCATGTTCGGGTGGGACTCCCGTCTATTACTGGCCCTAGGGTAACTAAATTTTGTCTTTTTTATTGTTACAAGGAGGCGGGGTAAATAATTGGACTCTAATACAATTTTTTTATAATTTTTGGATACACTTGTGTCTAAAGCTCTATGCGAAAAACGTATTTCTATTCTAATATTTCTTAGGTCTCTATATAATATATACTTATCCTTATTAACTATGCTTATCTCTAATTTTTTTATACAATACTAAGATAGCATATTTCCTTATGTCTATACTGTTTATATTATCATCCTTATACTCTATGCTTATCAGTAATATACAACAAGATACTACGATTGCATATTTTCTTATACATTTTTTATTTTGTTTTATGATTGTACTGTATTTATTTAGACAACTTTCCAAGAATACGTGTACAATGCATGTTTGCTTGGTCTGACAGAAAATCGAACACAAGTTACATTTTTGCATCCTCCCGGAACCCTCAGCGGTTTCCGTGGTAAGTAGGTCAACTTCCTTGCCGCGATCCAGTCCAACATGGGTCCTCTTCCAGTACAAAATAATTTTGTTCTGGCGAGATTTGTTAGTATCTCTAAGATTTGCCACAGAGGGATGGGGGCACTTTGGATTGATGACTCCCGAGAGTACCGCTGTTGTATTAGTGAAGGTTCCAGGAGAAAGGGTCTCAATCGCATCCACTAGTCTGGCTGCCATTAATTGACACAGACAATTTATTATTGCAGTAAAACCAACCAGGGCGCCCTCAGCAGTACGCTACTGACATTCGGGCCAGCCCATCCCACTTCAGACGCACTGGGCAGCTGAAGCTAAAGGCGTTATGGTCAGTAGAGTCCAATTTGGCCTTTACACAATTACGACAGGAGGGTGGGTCGCCGGTGAGCTTGTCCGCACACGCTGCACTGAGGTGGGGGCCGCCGCAGTGGCTGCACAGGTCAGCCGGCTCCTTGCAGAACCGCCTGCCGTGCCCGTACCCCAGGCAGCGCGTGCACTGGACTAAGGGGGACTGGTCTTTTACGACGATGCGCTGGAGGTCAATATGGACGAGCCCCAGCTCTGTCACTCTTCGCCAGATGGTCGGCGAAGTGCTTATCACGATGTGACAGGCATGGGGGTTCCTGGCTCTCTTCCTATATTTGACCTCCAGGCGATCTTCCCCAGTGTCGAGGCCGTGAAAAACACCCCTGTTCTGGTTCCTCAGAGCTTTTAAGACGTCTTCGTCTGTGTTGATTTGCAACACGTCTCTGAGGATGACCAGTGGGTCCTTGTTCTTGACTTCCTCGACACTGAGGGCCGTTCCTTCCCTTTCCAGTTTTTCCACGACTTTATTTCTCTCTTCGGTGTTCTGGAAGCCCATGACAATTTTTCGGTCTTTGGCTTTCCTGACCCTCTCAACCTTGACCCAGCCCTCCTTCGCGTCGATCACTTTCCTAACTCTATCCAGCACCTCATCCCCGGTCTCCATCTCGTCCCTGGAGGTTACCACTATGGAGTGGAGTGTTGCAGGCCTAGGTAGCGACTTGTCGCTTGTGGTGGCGGCTACGGTTGCGTAACTCCTAGCCTGCTCCATAGTCGCCTTCTGGTTCTCCAGGGACTCCTTTAAGTCCTCCATCATTTTGGTGTTGTTAGCTAAGAGTCTAGAGTGCTCCTCGAGACGGGTCAATAGATTGGGGTCGGAGTTGACCATGAAGGTGGCGTCGGACACAGAAGCCTCCGGCTCCACCCCCACGGTCCCCTCCTTATCACCAATCAATCCTGAAGCCCCCCCTACCTTTCCCATTTCCGGCGTTTTGGAGGCCTTCTCTGCCTCCTTTACCAATTGGTAGAGACGGTCTAGGGCTTCAGTGATGTTGTGTTTGATCTCCGTCTTGATGTTGCGAGAAGCACTCAGACTCAGCTTACCGGAGATCAGTAAGGCCTTTGCCTCAGCCGAGCGACTCTCGTAGGTTTTTCCCCTGTTTTCTGTGGAGGCTCTACTTTTGTCAATTTGTGACTGCGTCGGCCGAGGTTTGGTGCTGGTAGAGCCGGTCTGTCTAGTTGTGGTCGAGTCCGTGTACGAGGACTCCCACTCGTTAATGCTGCGCCTAACATTTGTTTTTTGCGCAAGCTTGGATGGGGACTTCTTGGCGTCGGCATCGGTCTCTTTCAGGGGAGTCCTGGCTGTATACATGATGATGGAGGTATGCGTTAAAACAGTAAGACAATAAAAACACGATAGTAAAATTAAAAGTTATTGACCATAAAAAGTAATAAAATAAAATTATGTTTTGACTCTACCTAGTCACTAGGTATATAGTGGTTATTAAAGAATTTATTAAAGAATTTATAAACTAACACAATTTTTTGAAAGTCAATTACTTACTAAACACAGTATTAAACAAGAAATAAAAATATAAATTTATATAGAGTCATTAAGTGGGGCCCAATAAGACCCAGTCAAAACAAAAAAAAGAAAAGGTCAAAAATAATAACAATACAATATGAATAACCTAATAGGCAACAGTCGATTTATAGCAAACTTAAATAATAAAACTAAAGTAAAACAAATAAGACCTAAAACTAAAACTAAAAATAATAGTTTATAAAAATGAAAAATGTTTTGCTCTTAGTAGAGCGTGTCTCGTCAATGGGTGCTGAAATATACCAATCTATGATCCTTGTCAATTATTGATTATTGATTGAAGTTTATTCTAATGAACTCTACCTTAGGCTCTACATAGAGTCCATCTCTACATAAAGACAAATAGCTCCAACAAAGCCACACAATATACAAAAAATTCCGTCTAAATTGGTCAACGGGTTCGGGAGATATAGGGCTTTAAAGAAATCCAATATGGCGGACAAAATGGCCGACAATAATTAAAATAGCGATCCTGACGTCAGATTTGATCCTAGGAAGATGCGGTTTGGATTGGGAACATGGGCAATGCGTGGCCCTTCACTTCCAGTTGTTAAATTAGGTCAAATTTTTTGGGACTCTATGTAGAGCTACTACTGCAATTTATGATAGAGTCAATGGTGCCTTCACCAGTACCCCAAACCCCGTTCGAATCGGACCAGTCCTTACGGAGATATGGCAATTTTAAAGATTTCAAAATGGCGGCCAAGATGGCCGCTCAAAACTCAACTTTGGCTGTATATGGCCGAATATTGGCGTGTTTGGGCTCGTTGGATCGGGCTCGCAGAGCTCTGTCTTATTAACAAAGAAAAATATAAAAACAATAAACCCCCAATTTAATATTTCCAAAAAACTACTAAAAATACACAAAAATACACAAAAAATTCTAAAACTCAAAAATACCTATTCGAAAAATTCAGATTTCCTCAAAAACTACGTTCACCCAACCCGTCCTCGAGATACAAACTCAAAATTGCTTTTTGGACACCAATCCAAAAAGCAATTTTGAGTTTGTACTTATAAATGCAACTTTATATTTGCACCTGAATGAAAAAGTGTATTTTTATTAAAAAATTTATATCTCGAGTTCGGGCAAGCGTAAAAATTTTGCAAAAGATTTAAAATAAGGAGGAAGAGTTACTTAACTAAATACTTAAATAAAATTTTGTGGTCGCCGCGCAGAATTTTCCGGGAACGCAGCGGGGAATCCAGGGAAAAATTTTAGCAACTTCGGATGGTTGTTTCTCAGCCAGTTATGGCCCGATTTTCAAAATCTTTTCGTTGTTAGGCTCCTACATGCATGCCCCTCCAGATGGCATCACAGAATTTTGCAGGTCTTCCAGATCTTGAAAAATCGGCCACGTGGTGATTACTGAAATTCCCCGTTTTCACCGGAACGCATGGCCAGAAAAATCCAATTTTTTGCACAGGTGTGGGCACCCCTGGGAGACATCCAATGGCAACATAAAAAAGTGGGGGTACAGATCTGTATCTTGCAGCGTATGCGGTTTTCTGCTCCGAGCACGTGGCCAATCCTGGTGCACGTTTGAAATAAGCTGAAAATCACTGAAAGTGGCACTTTTTACACTGAGAACCAAGAGATTTTTGTATCCAGGGATCACTTAAACTTGACGTCACAATTCACGAAAATTTTAGAAAGATCCGAGCACTTTTGCTATTTATAGTGATTTTTTGAGCGTGGAGCTGCTCTAAAGACGATCCGCGCGCTGCGGGGGGTGCCGCGCGACTCGGGTTAGGTTAGGTTAGGTTAGGTTAGGTTTTTTTTTTTTTTTTTTTTTTTTTTCCTTCAACCTCCAACATAATCGGAGACTTTTTACAGCTAATTTTCTCTTTCATTCCAGTTCCATCATCTATGCCTCTCGTACTTTTATTCTTCATACTATTTATCTTCTTTCATCCATCATCTTTCTTAACTTTTATGGGTGGGACTCCCATCTAGTAATCTCTCTATGTTTCTAATCTGCTACTTCATGTTATTTGTTTGTTTTAGGGATCAGTAATAATAGGGTACAACACTTTATTTATTTACAATTTCCGTTTTTGTTACTTGGTACATTTTATACTAAATTACTACAACTATACTTATAACGATATTTTTTTATTTTCAACTTATTATCTATGCTATACTATAATATGCTCAGGATACTAAGATAGCATATTTTCTTACACTATTTATTTCTTTTCTTTTAACTATACTAGCTTTTTTATCAAAATATTTATATACAGTTATAATAATAATATTGCTGATTTTGTTCTTCTCCATCTCTGGGTCAAAAGAAAACAACCTGGCCATCGACGCGATTCCTCTCCCCCCGGAACCCCCGGCAGCCTCCCTGTCCAGTGTATTTTTCCCACCTGCCCCCATTCCTTTGTAAGCTTTTAACCATATCAAAGTCACAGCTTTGCTAGGGTGAGATAACGATTTAGTTTTATCTCTAGCTTTGACGTTCATGGGGTGGATGCAGTTGGGGTTCCCGCCATTCAATGGGGCCACTATGAAGTCACCGGAGGCTCCAGAAGATGGGGCTCCGCGCCGCAAAATCCTCCTTGTTACCCTATTTATCACTCTGTTTTGAGTGGGGTCGCCCGGGACGCCCTCAGCAATAGGCTACGGACGCCCGGGCTAGCCCATCCCATTTGAGGCGTACTGGACAGTTTGTACTAAAAGCATTGTGGTCAGCGTGATCGAGTTTAGCTCTGATACAATTTCGGCATTCGGGAGGTGCTCCTGTGATTTTGTCGTCACATTCCGCGCTGAGGTGGGGGCCGCCGCAGTGGCTACATAGGTCGGCTGGCTCTTTGCAGAGCCGCCTGCCGTGTCCGTACCCCAGGCAGCGCGTGCATTGGACCAGCGGGGATTGGTCCTTGGCGACGATGCGCTGGAGGTCGATGCGGACGAGCCCCACTTCCGTCACCCGTCGCCAGATAATAGGAGAAACACTTATCACAACGTGGCAGGTGTGCGGATTCCTTGCTTTTCTCCTATATCTTACCTCCAGACGATCTTCTCCAACGCCGAGGTCGCGAAAAACATCCCTATTTTGATTCCTTAAAGCCTTAAGGACGTCCTCGTCTGTATTGACTTGTAGGACGTCCCTGACCAGCTGGTAAAGACGATCTAGAGCCTCGGTGATGCTGTTTTTAATATCCGTCTTGAGATTCCGAGAAGCACTCAGGTTAAGTTTACCAGCCAGCAGACAAGCTTTCGCTTCGGCTATGCGGCTTTCGTACGTCTTGCCTTGACTGCTCGAGGAAGCTCTGCTTTTGTCAGTGATTGACAAGTTCGTTTTGGAGCTGACTTGCATGGTCGAGCTCGGTGTCTTGGAGGTCGGGTCAGTTTTCGAGGTCTCCCATTCGTTAATACTGCGCCTAACGTTATATTCCGATCCGGACTTCGGAGATGATTTTTTGCGGTCGGCACCAGTACCTTTTGTGGGAGTTCTGAGCGAGAACATATTGGAGGTGTGCGTCAGTAAATTAAAAGATATAGAATTATATAATAAAATTTAACTTTGGCTCTGCCTAGAGTCACTTGAAATAAGTCAATTTATAATTTTTAAAAGATATACGTAGGTAAGTGAAGTCAAATTAAAAATAAAAATATTTAAATTATACACTAAGTGCTAAAAATTTGGGTGCAAAAATACACCGTCAATAGTTGTAGTTACTAATAATAGAGATACAGTATATAGTGAAAGAAGATTTCTCTATCCGTATCTACTAACTTAAGCTAATAATAATATTTACAATGACAGAGACACTAAACAATAAGAATAAAATAAAGATAAAAATAGGTAGAGTCAGTTTGGTGGCCCAATAAGACCACCGTCAATTGTTAAATATTTAGAAGCAGCTCAATTTTATAAACTTAAAGTTTAACGTAGGTATACTTTATGCTCTACATAGAGTAGCTGTCTATCGATGTACAATACCCTGTCTTGGTAATCTTAATTACTATTTTACACAATATACAAGATAATAAAATACAAAAGAGAGAAGAGACTCTACCTAGGACTCTACATTGGGTGTGGGGGTTCTCAAACTATCAGGTAGGACAGCCCTTCCTGCGACTTTGTCAGCAAATAAAACCGCGTCCCGATACGAGCAAGGGTTCCTGAGTTATATGTATTTCAATTTTACCAATATGGCGACCAAGATGGCCGCCGTCAATTTCAAATGAAGTTCCTGACCTCAGTTTTGATCGCAGGAAGACGGGAAAAAGTCCTACAATATGGCCAAGCCGAGGTCTAACGTCGTAGCTGTAAAAAAGGAGCTAAAAAGTTCGCGACTCTACATAGAGTTTAGCTCTGTTTTTGGATAGAATCCTCGTCTCCGCCACAGTTACAGAAAACCGCGTCTTCCTACGATCAATATACAAGGAGTTATGGCCGAAACAAAAATCCAAGATGGCGTCCAATATGGCCGCCTGAAAATTAAAATACTCGTAGAATTGGTTCCCGTGGTCGTATCGAGACGCGCTTTATCTCGTTTTAAAGGGCTTTATGAATTCTATACAATGAACACATAGCAATAGTTATAACATAAAAACTCAATTTAATATTCATAAAAAACTCATAAAATTTAACAAAAATGGCTTAAAAATACAGAATTAAAGATAAAATTGTTGATTTTTGACAGAAACTATTTGAAACTGTTGCTGACCGATTTTTTGAGGTATGTTTGAAAGTTCTGGCAATTGTGCTTCTAGGACCACGTGTCAGCTCCAAAATTTTAAAAAATCATAACTCAAAATTTTTTAGGGCAATGTTATCGATATTTTTTAGTCACTTATTGAGTCCACATAGAGCAATTTTTTGAGCTATTCGGAACACCATGTCAAAGATTTAGATTTAGAAATATTAATTTTTGAAAAATTTAAGAATTTTCAAAGTTTTTTAATTCGTAAACCACTTAACTTAGAGTTTCACTCCAAACGGCGATATTGATTGGCCAGCAGCCCCGAAGTTTCCACGAAGTCAAAACCAGCCGCACGCCTCTGGATCTGGGACCTCGTGGCCACGTGGTTTTGAGTTTTTTGGCTGTGGCTCCGCCCCCTTTGGCCGGAAAAATCCAAGATTTCGCTGTAGAGTAGTCCTTTACGGCGCCGATGTTTTGGCACCAGAAAAAGTGCTGGTCACAGCGACTAATGAAGCGCCGCACGCGTCCAAAGTTTTAAAATTTCACGAAAAATCACTTTTTCTGGCATAAAATTTTTCCAGAAAAATTTTCGAAGTAAATTTTTTCACAACCGTGTAGCACATAAATTTACGCGTCCAACGGTGTATCACAAGTCACCCACACTTGAAAAAATCCTATTTTAACTGATTTTTAACGTAAAATCCGAGCGCGGAGCAACGCTGGCAGCGGCCTTTCTGCGCGGGGGGTGGCGCGCGACTGGGTTAGGTTAGGTTAGGTTAGGTTAGGTTAGGTTAGGTTAGGTTAGGTTAGGTTAGGTTAGGTTTTTTTTTTTTTTTTTTTAAATTAAGGCAGTCAGGGTAATCCTCATGGACGCCTGGGAAGGGAGGACCCAGGCAGTGTCAGACTCCTACTGACTAAACCTTTACTGCTTTAACTGTTGATATTTATTTTTCAACATCTTTTATTCTTTTTTGTTTTTGTACATATAGATTATATTCTTTTTTTTTTTTTTTTTTTTATTATTATTACATACATTTAGTGGTTACAATTTTTATTAACAGTTTTGAAATTACATATGTTTACAACATACACATATGCATAGATCGCACACAACTCAACTCTACTTTTTCTATAAATAATTCTAGGGGAATACGTTTTCTGAAGCTATTTGACACTATAGCTTCTTACAGCCGCGTGGCTCTCACCACGTTTTTTACACGGTAGTTACAACTTTCATAACAAATTTACTAGCTTCAATTGGTACTGTTAAGCAGTTCGGAAATGACACAATATACATTCACATATCATACTCATATAATAAACTTTTGTTATCCTTATACTATTGCTAAGCTATTTATAGGAGAGATTAGTCATCTTTTATATATTTAACAGAGCTTTTGTTCTGTTGACATGATGCTTTTACGATGTCTAATGCGTACGCTAAGAATAGAGGTCTGCAATCGTTGTCATTTACAAATTCACTATAGTTGTCACTGCAAACTGTAATTCCCGATCTCTGTTCAAGTTCGAATCTAGATTTATTAAATTTTGGACAGTTGTCGATTAAATGTACAATGTCTTGTGGTGTGGTGCCATCGCAGTCGCATGTTACATCATCCTTCAATTTAAATCTGTAGAGGTATGCGCCGAAGCCACCGTGGCCAGTAAACAATTGTGCAAGTGTGTTGTTCATTTTGATTAACTTTAATGTTTTGTGGCCTCGGCGCACATCTGGGAAGAAGAGCTTTGTAACTGCACCAGTTTTTGATTCTTCATGCCTCTTCTGTAATTTGGCGATAGAGCTGTTGCGAAGTTGCCACTTGACGAATGACACCGGGACGCCGTCATACATCGGTGCCGTCTTTTTGGTGAGTGCTGCATTTTTAGCAAGTTCATCCGCTCTTTCGTTACCAGCGATTCCAACATGGGCCTTGATCCAGTATAAATTCACTGCTCCACCATTTTTTAATAGGTCCGTAATTTTCGTTTGGATCTCTACTACCAACGGGTGTGTGTTGTGAGGGTTAGAAAGTGATTCCAGAGCTGAGCGGGAGTCACTGATAATATTGACATTTTGTGATCCAATTTTGTTGCTTATTGTCATATGCGTTGCTTTTAGGATTGCTGCTAGTTCAGCCTGGAAAACGGAGCAGTAATCCTCCAGTTTTATTGTGCTGTATTTCTTTTCCTTATCTCCTTCCCACCAGGAAACTGCAGCACCTACTTTGTCTTCTATTTTACTGCCATCGGTAAACAGTCTTGGCCAGTCATTGTTTATTTCGTCAATGTCTTCTTGTGTTGTTATGAAGTCGAAGTCTAGACATTTTCGGTTCGCTGGGTGTGGCAGTTGAAAGACACTGACTTTTCTTTCAATGCTCCTACCAGGGAGGTAGGTTATTGGTTTGCCCCGTTTTAATTCGTACAATTTGGCTACCTCTTGCACTCTGATGTCCAGTGGAAATATTTTCGCCAGTATAGCCGTCGAGGTCAGGGAAGCAGTTCTGTGTGCCTTGGAGATACGTATGGCAAACATTCTGGTGATTCTGTTTAGCCTTTTAAGTACGTAGTCTTTTGTCAATATAGGTGCCCAGACGCTTGCACCATACAGAATTGTGGGTTCAACTACAGTTGTATATATGGTGTATATGATTTCAGAATTTAATCCCCATGTTGCTCTGGCTGCTCTAGATACTGATTTGTATATGTTTATTGCTTTAGTAACAACCTTATCCAAATGTTCGCAAAAGTTTAGGTTTTTGTCAATTGTAAGTCCCAGTACTGTTAGAGACTGTGAGGGTATTATGGACTTGCCCATTAGTTTAAAGTGTGGTGCTTCGTAATTTAACCTTTTTGTCACAATAATAGCCTGAGTTTTATGTGGAGCAAATTTCATTTTGCTTTCGACTCCCCAAACCGCGATAGTTTCCAGTGCTTTATTAACATCTTCATTGAGTTCTACAATCGTATTCCCTTCAGCTATTATTAAGATATCATCCGCGAAAGCTTGTACGTGGGCTTTTAGGTTATCAGCGTTTTCTAATAAGGGGTTAAGTTGGATGTTCCACATCAATGGTCCACATGTTGATCCCTGTATGCATCCCTTGTTAGTGGTCTTAGTGACCTCTGTGTGGGCATATTGTACTGTCACAGTCCTCTCACTCAGGTAACTATTCACTAGTTTGAGTATAGAATAATCGCAGTTATTTTTAATAAGCTGATGTTTTATGCCAGGCCACCATGCGTTATCGAACGCGCCTTCGATATCCAGGGACAGTACGGCCACTATCTTTTTGGCCTTTACACCACTCCTTATTAAATTTACGGCATCATATAGGGCATCCTCCGTGCTCACTTGAGGCATAAATCCGTATTGTTTTGGGTTCAATTTCTTACGGGAACCAAGAGTCCAAAGCAGGCATTTCCAAGGCATCGTACAAACGCATTGTACGATGCCTTGGAAATCGTCAAAAGGGGACTACACAGTAAAGAAATCATAGTCCTGGTATCCTTGGATATTGAAGGAGCTTTTGACAACGCGTGGTGGCCAGCCATCATAAAAGAATTAGCAAACAAAAATGTCAATAAATCAATGCTTCGACTTATGTGCAGCTACCTATCCAACAGGTCCGTCGCAGTTAATTATGCTGGTACACAAACAGAAAGTTAGGTTAGGTTAGGTTAGGTTAGGTTAGGTTGGGATGCAAGTCGGGTTCCTCCTCGTGTGCCAAACTGCTGCTTGTCCCTTTGGATACGTCTGGAGGGAACAGCAGCATCTTTTGGCCGGTGCATCCTGGGCGCTTGTCAATTATATCTCCTTGTGGGATATAATTGACTCGCGGCGAATACCCGACAAGCGGGAGGTATGCGTGTTCTGGGTTAAGTCACAGACACGCATACGGGCGCACGCCTCGCTCTACTTTTAGAGTGCTGGCGTAGCGTGGAAGTATACCGTAATCCTTCGGGGGCGGGGGCCTTGCCTTAAATGGCCGGGCTGCGAGGAAACAACCTCTATAAAAAATATTGCGGGCGAGGAGACAACCTCGTTAAAAAACATTGCGGGCCGTGAGAGGAGGGTTTTGCCCTCAGCTCACGGAAAAGGTGGGACTGCGGGGGAGGAGGAGTGTCGGTATTGCGATGCGCCGCTCTCCCTATCCTCCGCAGCCGAGCGAGGTTGAGGAGTTGGAGGCAGGACCGTGGAGGGAGAGGAGTGTTGGTATTACGATGCGCCTCTCTCCCTGCCCTCCGCGGTTCTGCCTGGGCCTGCCGAAAGGTGGGCGGTCGCCGGTGGGGGACTGGAAGTAAAGGCTCTGCCGGTTTCCCAGTCCTCTGCCACTCGGGCGAAGCGGGAGTGCCGTGGCGTTTTAGCCGGTAAGAGTCCGGCATAACCCGTCGGCCTCCTCCAGCGGACGGGTATCCATGAGGATTTCCCGACGTAAAAAAAAAAAAAAAGGTTAGGTTAGGTTAGGTTAGGTTAGGTTAGGTTAGGTTAGGTTGGGATGCAAGTCGGGTTCCTCCTCGTGTGCCAAACTGCTGCTTGTCCCTTTGGATACGTCTGGAGGGAACAGCAGCATCTTTTGGCCGGTGCATCCTGGGCGCTTGTCAATTATATCTCCTTGTGGGATATAATTGACTCGCGGCGAATACCCGACAAGCGGGAGGTATGCGTGTTCTGGGTTAAGTCACAGACACGCATACGGGCGCACGCCTCGCTCTACTTTTAGAGTGCTGGCGTAGCGTGGAAGTATACCGTAATCCTTCGGGGGCGGGGGCCTTGCCTTAAATGGCCGGGCTGCGAGGAGACAACCTCTATAAAAAATATTGCGGGCGAGGAGACAACCTCGTTAAAAAACATTGCGGGCCGTGAGAGGAGGGTTTTGCCCTCAGCTCACGGAAAAGGTGGGACTGCGGGGGAGGAGGAGTGTCGGTATTGCGATGCGCCGCTCTCCCTATCCTCCGCAGCCGAGCGGGGTTGAGGAGTTGGAGGCAGGACCGTGGAGGGAGAGGAGTGTTGGTATTACGATGCGCCTCTCTCCCTGCCCTCCGCGGTTCTGCCTGGGCCTGCCGAAAGGTGGGCGGTCGCCGGTGGGGGACTGGAAGTAAAGGCTCTGCCGGTTTCCCAGTCCTCTGCCACTCGGGCGAAGCGGGAGTGCCGTGGGGTTTTAGCCGGTAAGAGTCCGGCATAACCCGTCGGCCTCCTCCAGCGGACGGGTATCCATGAGGATTTCCCCACGTAAAAAAAAAAAAAAAAAAAAAAAAGTTAGGTTAGGTTAGGTTAGGTTTTTTTTTTTTTTTTTTTTTTAATAAGCAGCTGGAGGGTAATCCTCATGGACACCTGGGAATGGAGGGCCCAGGTAGTGTCAGACTCTTACTGACTAAACCGTTCCGAGCTGCTTTTACAATTATGACTCCACGGACAAATCGTCCGTGCCTTTTTTAGATTAACCATTATTGCTACTTTGGTGTTACACATTTTTATTTTCGCATGACTTATGAACTACAGAGTACAATGCTATATTTATATATATATATTATTATTTATTTTTATTTTTATTTTTTTTAATTTTTTTTATAATTTTTTTCTTGTTTTTTTTTCTCTTTTTTTTATATATTCTTTTTTTTTTTTTTTTTATTATTCTTATTAATATAGGTATATTATACATGCAAATCACAAAATAAAACAAGGATACAAAGAAACAATTATGATTTAAATATTAATATAGATATGGTATACACATGCAATTTGGAAAGAATTAAAGAAACAATCAATTTTAAATGAGAAATAAAACTGTTAGGGTGCCTAGTGTTAAAATTATTCCCTACTATATTTAACCTATTGCAAAGGACCCGTCGAACTACCAGGCTGCGGTTTCAAGTGCCTTTCCGCCTCCTCCCCGCCCGACAGTGCCCTCACGACGGTGTTGTCTCTGCTGCGAATCGCCATTTTCAAGTTGTAATCCCTTATTTTCTTCGCGCCTGCTACCAGTGCCCGTTGGATGAATCTGCTTATCGCGTCATCACTGTCATCCGTGTGGTACACACAGCTGACTGTGTGTCGCGATATAGCCACTACTGCGTGAGGAACGCTGTCATGCAACTGCAGTTTTGGAGTTGTACGCACAATCACCACTGACCCGTAAGTCAGTCCCTGTGCTTCATGCACTGTCAGGACGCGCGACCCCGTACCGGACCCGTATCCCTGGTTGGTGAGGGATGCTTTTTCAGCTTGGGTATGTACCAAGTAAAGGGTTTCGGGTTGGGTTTTCGGGATCTGTGCTCCGGTGTACTTCTTCAGGGACAAGGACTGTTGCACGGGTTTCGATGAGTATATGCCACTGTAGATTTCACTGAGGGCATACGCTACATCCATTGGGTTCCTGTGCGTACAAAGGAGCTCCTGGCTGATGTTTGCCACGAGCAATGGACGGTTGTAACGCAGGGCGAAGAGATTGTCCCTATCGATGTAAGGGAGTTGATTGATGTCCCCGATTAGCAGGATTCGCTGTGCTCCGCAGATTTGTGTAGCCATCACTATGGTTCCAAAGTGGTTCATGAGAGCCTCGTCAACCATGAGGCGGTTACACCTCTGTTTTTCAGATTCTCTCAGACCATTTACTAATACTGAGGCCATAGTGCGCACTTTCCTCTTGGCGTCGGCTCCGACACGATCCGCAAGCTTGTCCCTAAGGTCTTTGGCCGCTTCTGTCGTGGTGGTGACGATGATGTCTTTATTGAGATCGAAGTGGCTTACAACCCATGTTGTTTTTCCACATCCGGGTACCCCATTGACCCATGTGATGGAGGGTAACTCCCATGCATCGAAGGACCCACTGCCACTACTGGATTTCGAAACAGCGTCTGCCATTTCGAGAATCCTATCATCCAGCATAACCTCGGTGCATTTGGCAGTTACCACTATAGGGTCATTAGGGGGGGTTTTGAATTTTATGTGACCTGTCCGCTCTGTCTCCTCCTCGTCCAATGCCACGAAACCATCGGTGGTATTGTATGCTGCCATATAACGACTTGTCATTGTTCCTCTGAGGACTTGGGAGGTGTCGTTATTGTATATGGCAGCATCTGCTTCCTCGAGTCTAACCTTAAGCAGTCCTTCGGCTCCCAGTTGGAATGACTGCATGATGTTTTTGCATGTCAGGAGACTGATCTCTCTGTTAGCCTTCGTGACTGCCTTGAACTCGAGGAATGCGTTGACCATGTGGTCGATTGGTCTGGACGCTGGTCTAAGTTGCGGCGGACTGATCTGGCCCATGTCTGCCCTAGTCCGGATGGTTGGTGGTTGCTTATTTCCTTTAGGGGGTTTCTTAGCAAATCCTGCGGCGGCGACCTCAATCCTTTCCGCGGCCTTGAGGTTGCTGGTTTTGGTTTTCAGCATGGAGGCTATTGATGTTGCAGCGGTGCCTAACGCTTCGAGTGCAACCGCTATTCGGCTTTGTGACCGACTTTTTTCGTCCTTTGCCAGCTCCCCTGCCCTCGCCGTTGCACCCTCTCTGTCTTCGGCTACTTTGCGTTGTAGACGCTCCGAACCACTAAGTGTTTCCGGATTTGCTATGGAGTTTGTGTTAGGGCTTGTCGTCTGAGTTGGATTCTGTCTTGGTGTTTCGAGGAAATCGAGGTTTTCCCCTCGGTCCTCGTACACAATTACCTCGTGGTGTTCTGAGGCTTGCAGACAACCCAAGTAATCAGCGACTTCGCCCTTCTCGAATGACACTACCATAGCATCCACACTTATCTTCTTAGGTGTTCCATTCTCCTCTCCAATTCTGGTAAGCAGGGAGCGTGCTCGAGCGAACTGCGACTCATCGTCTGTACCTCTGTCGAGCAGTGCGATTTGCTTGTTGCGAAAGCGCACTATTCGGCAGCTCAGACCCGCCAGCTCGATCTCGGAAAGCGCATTAAAAACTTTGCGCTTCATGGTTAGGTTAGGTTAGGTTAGGTTAGGTTAGGTTAGGTTAGGTTAGGTTAGGTTAGGTTAGGTTAGGTTAGGTTAGGTTAGGTTAGGTTAGGTTAGGTTAGGTTAGGTTTTTTTTTTTTTTTTTTTTTTTTCTCTCACACCTCCAACGTGGTCGGAGTCTGTTTTTTCTATTTATTCTAATCTTCACTTTCATTCTAGTTCTATCATTTATTCCTCTCGTACTTTTATGCTTCATACTTTATCTTTCTTTCTTACTTCTCTTTCTTACTATAACGGGTGGGATGCCCGACTACTCTGTAGATCTATTAGTGGTGGTTTCTATTTTATTTCTTTTATTTCATTACAAGGGGTAATAAGTACACATTTTCTTCACACTTTTTTCTTTACAAATTTTATCTTATTCTATTGTATTTTATCTTCTTAATTAATATATTCTATAACTATTTTCTTATTCTATGTTGATAGATTAATATCTTCAAGATATTACTTCAGCATAGCTTACTCTACTTGTTTTTACATATCGTTTTCCTAACTATATTTTTACAATAATTTAAAAAAGTTTCTCTTTTTTTACCTGACATTATTTGGTCTATGTTGTCAATCGTTATGTTGGTGTTTAACAGTTGTTCTGTGTTGTACTTCTCGTGTGAATAAAGAGGGCACTCCAGGATTAGGTGGGGAACGGTTTCCTTGACGTCTGGGTCGCAGTTGCACGATGGGCTCTCCTTGCACCCAAAGCGGTTTAGGTACTCTGAGAACCCACCGTGCCCTGTCATCAGTTGGGTTATTATATTTGTGAGCTCAATGTTCCTTACTATAGCGTACGCCGCCACCGCATCGGGGAAAAATATCTTAGTTACGCTTCCTGTTGCACTGTTTTTGTACCTTTGGTTCCATTCGTCAAGCGAAGCTATACGAATACTTCGCCTGACGAATGAGACCGGGCACAAATCATAATCTGGCTTACGTTTGGACCCCAGGGCGGCCTCTTTGGCGAGATGATCTGCCCGTTCATTCCCTTCAAGCCCTACATGGGCTTTAATCCAGAACAGCTTTGTTTGTTTATTCTGTTGTGCTGCTGTTTTCAGGTTTTTTCGCGCTTCCACTGCCAAAGGGTGAAGGGAATTGGTGTTGATGACTGTTTGTAATGCCGCCGTGGAGTCACTGTAGATGCCGCAGCTTGTGGCTCTGTGTTTTAAAATCTCCCGCGTCGCTCTACATATGGCCAAGAGTTCTGCCTGGTAGACAGTGCTGTATGACGGCAGAGCAAGCTTGAGGGCCTTAAACTCGGCTGCTCTATCCCACATGGATAGTGCCGCTCCGACTCGGCCCTCAATCTTGCTGCCGTCAGTATAAATTTTTAGTTCGAAGTTGTCATGTGAATCCAGCTCGTCCTGGTCTACCAGACTTACGAACTCCAGGCCCATATGTTCCGCGGGGTGCGGGGATTCCAGAGCTGAAGCCGGTCGCTCGATCTCCCTGTCCCGCAATCCCGGCCAGGGTACACCCCTCCTGGCCTCATAAAGTGAGGCTGCCTCACGTATACGTAAGTCGAGGGGGAGCAACCCAGCCAGGACAAGTGCCGAGTTCAGGGAGACTGTTCTATAAGCTTTAGATATTTTTTGTGCATAACCCCTTTGGACTGCGTTGAGGAGTTTAATTACTCCCAGTTTAGATGCAGCTTGTACCCATGCGCTGGCGGCGTACGTGATAATAGGTTCTGCTGTACTGGTGTAAATAATCCTTATTATCTCGGGATTTAGGCCCCAACTGACTTTCGCTGCTTTGGCGAGTTGATTTTGGACAGCTATGGCCTTTTTGCAAACATTAGCAACATGGCTATTAAAGGTAAGTTTGCTGTCGATTGTCAGGCCTAGTAATTTGATTTCATTAGTCATGCGAATGCCGACCCCCCCCATGCTGATTTGTGGTGTGTCGTATTTTAGCTTCTTGGTCAGTAACATTGCGTTGGTCTTATGTGCGGCAAATTTGAGCTTATTTTTGACACCCCACTCCTCAACATGTCTGAGGGTAGCATTCGCACGACTTTGAATGTCCCCAGCAGTGTCCCCATCGAACACGAGGACCACGTCATCGGCGAAAGCCTGACAGTAGTCCCCTCTTTGTTCCAGATCTTTCAGCAGGGGGTCGAGAAGAAGGTTCCACAGAATTGGCCCGGCTATGGAGCCTTGCACGCAGCCTTTTTCTGTGGCGGTGGTCGCCTCTTCACCACCATATCTTACCCGAACCCTCCTGTCTGTCAGGTAATTATCAAAGACCCTTCTAAGGTTGATCGGGCATCCTTCCTCCGCCAGTCTCAATCTAATCGCGGGCCACCAGGCGTTATCGAAGGCTCCCTCTATATCCAAAGAAACCAGAGTGATCAATTTTTTCTGATTTAGTTTAGTGCGGATGTACTGCATTAGGATATAGAGGGAGTCCTCGGTACTCCTTTGGGGCATAAAACCGAATTGACGTGTACTTATTTTGGGTAGGAGATGGTACTTGAGTCTGGTGACCAGCATCTTTTCATAAATTTTTCCAAGGACTGGCAAGAGACCGATTGGCCGGTAGGATTTGGGTGTTGTGTAGGTATCCTTCCCAGGTTTTTTCAATACCGCAACTATGGCCTCCTTCCATATCCTTGGAAAATATTGGTGCTCCAGACATTTGTTTATTAGTTCGAGGAAGAGCTGAGGGTCATCGACTATGGCATTTCGGCATATGTCCGCCGTAAAGCCTTCCACGCCAGGGGCCTTTTTGGGGTTGAAGGTCTCCAACACATTTTTCAGCTCGATTATGGTAAACGGTGGGTCACACTGTTCAAAGTGGTTCCCGTCGTTCACCCTATCAGCTCGTTTTCTGACCTGGTGGTGGTAAGCATGGTCAGTGTTCTCCAGATCTTTAGGATAAAAGGTGTCTGCCAACAACCGAGCCGATTCTCTCATCCCCAATACCTTGCCTTCATTCTCAAGTGGTAGGTCCTCCTCCCTCTTTTTCGTTCTTGAGAGGACTCTGTAAATACCGTCCCAAACGGTTTCCCTGTCTTGCTTTGTGCAGAACGCCTTCCAGCTCTCCGTTTGGGCCTTCATCACCTTAGTCTCGTAGGCTTCTTTTTGTCTGAGATAGTCTTCGACGACCATTGCTCTGCGGATGGGTGCAGCGCATCTGATCCTGCGACGCTTTGTGGCGACTTCCCTCTTCATCGTTGCGAGTTCATCAGACCACCACGGGATGGTAAGTATTTCTGTATAGGTATTGCGTGGTCGCAGGCTTTGGTGACTATCTCAGTGAAGAGGACAGCTGCTTCTTCGGCCTGATCTTTACCGTTTATTTGACCTATTTTAGTACTTGTGAGCTGGTGTTCAGCCTTAAACTCCTGGAGTTTTTCGTGGAAGAGACACCAGTTGGCCTTCTTTGTGTTGTAGAGCCTTGTAGTTCGCTCTATGCTGGTACCTTTAGATTTTTGGAGTCTGATTTGGAAGGTTATTGAATTGTGATCTGAGCTCATTAGTGTTTCGTCAGTTCTCCAGTTGTCGATCAGGCCAAGAATGTCCGTTGAGCAGGCTGTGATGTCCACGAAGCTAGAGTATCTTTTGCCACCACGAATGGTGTCAAAAGTTGGTACGTCTCCGGTGTTCAAAATGTGAAGGCCCATTTCGTGCACCGTGCCCGCCATTTCATCCCCCCTATGGTCTATATGATTACTCCCCCACCATGTACTTTTTGCGTTAGCATCTCCACCTATGAGTATATTTTTGACCTTGAGTGTATGCTCTATTTTTCTGAGATGGTCGAGATAACCCTCTATGGGCTGGTCTGGCTCGAAGTAGAAGGAGACAATCGCGACCTTCCAGGCACTGGTTTTGACTTCGACCACTGCGATGTTGCTGGTGGTCAGCTCCGGATGCTGTACGACATCTATGTCTCGGTCGAATATGGCAATGACCGCTTTCGTTACAGTGTCGCCAGTGCTCTGGAAGATTCTCACCCCGCTTTGACCCCTCATACTCTTTGCCCCGCCCACATAGGGTTCTTGGAAGAGTGCTATAGCGATTTTGCGTTTACTGGCTTCCATTAGAGCCTCATAGGTTGCCAGCTTCTTGCGTTGCAGGTTTGCCTGCATTACATGGTAGGGGAGTTGCATGCCTTGTGCGCCTTTAGCAATAGGCTATAGAGGCCCTTGCTATCCTATCCCATTTGGCTCTCACGGGGCAGTCTTGGCTGAAAGCATTGTGTTCTGCACGTTCAGGTTCCATCTCAGCTTTTAGGCAGTTTTTGCAGGCGGGTTTCTCCCCTGCGAGCCATTCTGGGCATTCAGCTTTCAGATGAGGACCACCGCAATGACTGCATAAGTCTGCTGTTTGCTTGCAGAACCTCTTTGAGTGGCCGTAACCTAAACAGCGGGAACACTGAATGAGCGGGGACTGGTCCATAACTCGGATCTGTTGAAGATCGATATGAACAGTCCCCGCCTCCAGCGCCCGCTTCCAGACAACGGGAGAGGTGGCTATGATAACGTGGCAGACATGCGGGTTCCTGGCTTTGCGTCTATATTTGATGATCAGTCTTTTTTCATCTTCGTCTAGGCCGTCAAGAATACCCCTGTTTTGATTTCTAAAGGCTTTTAAGACGTCCTCATCGGTGTTAACCGCAAGGACGCCTCTAAGCATTAGAAGGGGGTCTTTGTTCTTGACTTCTTCGACTACTAGATGATTGCTTGCCTCTTCTATTCGGTTTTTAACTTTTTGCCTCTCTTCTTTGGACCTACAACTCATTATTATTTTGCGGTCTTTGGCCTTTCTAACTTTCGCGACTTGGACCCATCCCTCCTTGGCGTCAACTGCCTCTCTGACTTTTGCGAGAACTTCGTCTCCTGTGTCAGTTTCATTTTTTGAAGTGACTACTACGGAGTGCAGGACACTTTTTCCGGGAGAGCGCTCAGTACTGTGGGACGCGGTGACACTGGCGTAGGTTTTGTTTGAGATAAATTCCTTGTGGAGCTCCAGTCTTTCATTCAGCTCCTCCATTTTCCTATTATTTTCCCTTATTAGGTTGACGTGTTCTTCTATTTGGGCAACGAGTGGGCTCCGTTCTTCTTCTTTCTCTAAAGTTTTCACCGTTTTGGGGGTTTCGGACGCTTTACCAGTCTTGTTTTTGGAAATCCTAAATTCCTGCTCTACTTCCTTTACAAGCTGGTACAGCCTGTCGACCGCTTCTATAACTCCGGCCTTGATATCGGTTTTCAAGTTCCGCGAGTTGTTCAGGTGGAGCTTGGCTTTACTGAGGCAGGCTCGCGCTTCCGCAGTGCGGTCAGGGTACGCCTGTTTTTTAAGAAGGTGGTCCTCCGAGGGCTGTTGGTCTGCGCTCGAGTTACCGTCCCGCGGAAGCGCTCGTCTGCTATTTGGCTTTTGTAAGCCGGTCTTGCCCGTGGTTGGGGTGGAATTGCTGTCGACCCCCTCAGTTGCCCGCTGTTCGATGCTTTGTCGCATCTTAGAGACTAGAGTTTGGGTCTTTGGTAGGTTAGGTTAGGTTAGGTTAGGTTAGGTTAGGTTAGGTTAGGTTAGGTTAGGTTAGGTTAGGTTAGGTTAGGTTAGGTTAGGTTAGGTTAGGTTAGGTTAGGTTAGGTTAGGTTAGGTTAGGTTAGGTTAGGTTAGGTTAGGTTAGGTTAGGTTAGGTTAGGTTAGGTTAGGTTAGGTTAGGTTAGGTTAGGTTAGGTTAGGTTAGGTTAGGTTAGGTTAGGTTAGGTTAGGTTAGGTTAGGTTAGGTTAGGTTAGGTTAGGTTAGGTTAGGTTAGGTTAGGTTAGGTTAGGTTAGGTTAGGTTAGGTTAGGTTAGGTTAGGTTAGGTTAGGTTAGGTTAGGTTAGGTTAGGTTAGGTTAGGTTAGGTTAGGTTAGGTTAGGTTAGGTTAGGTTAGGTTAGGTTAGGTTAGGTTAGGTTAGGTTAGGTTAGGTTAGGTTAGGTTAGGTTAGGTTAGGTTAGGTTAGGTTAGGTTAGGTTAGGTTAGGTTAGGTTAGGTTAGGTTAGGTTAGGTTAGGTTAGGTTAGGTTAGGTTAGGTTAGGTTAGGTTAGGTTAGGTTAGGTTAGGTTAGGTTAGGTTAGGTTAGGTTAGGTTAGGTTAGGTTAGGTTAGGTTAGGTTAGGTTAGGTTAGGTTAGGTTAGGTTAGGTTAGGTTAGGTTAGGTTAGGTTAGGTTAGGTTAGGTTAGGTTAGGTTAGGTTAGGTTAGGTTAGGTTAGGTTAGGTTAGG
>CAMYPC010000034.1:0-40000 GCA_947284805.1 Coleophora flavipennella | reverse complement strand
ATCTATTTATTATATCTATTTCTTATTTTAGCTCTTTTATTTCTTAATACTACTATACATTTATGACTATTTTAGCATACTTCAATATGTTAATTAGTCATTTTTCTTTATCTAACAATTTTTCTTATTTACCTTAATTACTATCTTTTTTATATATTCTATAAATAATTCACTGTACTTTTTACATTTTATTAAGGACTGTAGGTTCCCCGGCTCAATCTTATAACCCGTTTTTATTTCTAACTCTTGTCTGTCTCTGCCATATATGGGACATTCCAGCAGTAAGTGTGGGACCGTTTCGTTTACACTTGGATCGCAGATGCACGATGGGTCCTCCTTGCACTTGAAGCGAGTCAGGTACTCCGAGAACCCACCGTGCCCCGTTAATGCTTGGGTCAGCTCCTTGGTAATCTTAAGCCTTCGCACCGTCCCATGAGCCTCGATAGCATCCGGGAAGAACAATTTCGTGATGGACGCAGTTTGTCCATCACGGTACCTCCGGTTCCACTCGCCAAGCGTCTCCATTCGGATCATTCGCTTGACAAATGAAATCGGGCACTTGTCATAGTCCGGCGCACGTTTTAGCTTCAAAGCGGCCTCTTTTGCAAGATAGTCGGCCCTCTCGTTGCCCTCCAAACCTGCGTGAGATTTTATCCAGAACAAGGAGACGCTCTTGTTCTGGAGCTTAGTCTTGCGGATGGCATCTCTCGTTTCTACAGCAAGGGGGTGGAGGGCTTCGGTATTCACGACTGTTTGGAGGGCCGCCATTGAGTCGCTGTATATTGCGTATGTATTTTCTCTTCGCCGGATCACTTCCCTCATGGCTTCGCACATGGCAAGGAGCTCGGCCTGGTAGACTGTACAATAGGATGGCAGAGCAAGCTTGAGGGCTTTGATCTCGTACTCACTATTCCAAATAGATAGAGCGGCTCCGACTTTGCCCTCAATCTTGCTGCCATCCGTAAAGATGCGAACGTCGTAGTCGCTTTGCATTCTGTAGTCTTCTTCGTCCACCAGGTATCCAAGCTCCACACCCCTACGTTCCGCCGGATGAGGAGCCTCAAGTGCCGATGCCATTCGCTCGATCTCTCCGCCCCCAAGTGCTGGATGGGGTACCCCCTTTTTGGCCTCATATAGCGAGGCCACCTCACGGACTCGGAGGTCAAGTGGGAGTATCCCAGCCAGCACCAGCGCCGCATTCAATGAGACCGTGCGATAGGCTCGACACAGTTTCTGCGCGAAACTCCGCTGAACAGTGTTCAGGTTCTTCTGCACCCCAAGTTTCCGCACTGCAGGCGCCCACGCGCTTGCCGCATACAGAACCACAGGTTCCACTACCGCTGTGTAGATGGAGCGTATTACTTCGGGATGGAGGCCCCAACTTATCCTGGCAGCTCTGGAGAGCTGCTGGTACACTCTTACCGCTTTAGTGCAGACTTTAGCGACGTGGTGGTTAAACGTCATCCCGCTGTCGATGGTAAGCCCCAACAGTTTTATCTCTTTTGAGATAACGATGTCTATACCGCCCATGCTCAGACGTGGGGTGCCATGTTTCAGCTTGCGCGTTATTAGCATGGCATTAGTTTTATGCGGTGCAAACTTTAGCTTGTTCATGACACCCCACGTCCGAACATACTCGAGAGCAACATTGGCTCGTTCCTGTATTTCAGTGACCGTGTCACCATCGAACAGCAGGACAACGTCGTCAGCAAAAGCCTGACACCGATGGTTCCTTTCTTGTAGGCCTTTAAGCAGGGGGTCCAGGAGGAGGTTCCATAATATGGGGCCGCCAATCGATCCCTGGACACACCCTTTTTCCGTTTTGGCCCTGTGCTCCGCGCCTGCATACCTCAACTTCACCACCCTTTCGCTCATATAACTCTCCATGACCCCACTCAAGTTCACTGGACAGTTTTCCTCAGCCAGTCGTACTTTTATTGCCGGCCACCATGCATTGTCGAAGGCTCCCTCTATATCCAAGGAGACAAGTAGGACAATTTTCTTTTTGTTTAATTTGTCCTGTATATACTGTATCAGATTATAGAGGGAGTCTTCGGTGCTTTTTTGGGGCATAAAGCCGTACTGGCTGGTGCTCATGCTGGGTAGTAAGTGATACTTGAGTCGGGCCACTACCATCTTCTCATAGATTTTTCCCAACACAGGCAATAGACCAATTGGCCGGTGAGATTTCGGGGTGTTGTAGTTGTCTCTCCCAGGTTTACGGAGCACAATCACCGTCGCTTCCTTCCATTGTCGAGGGAAATAGCAGAGGGCCAGGCATTTGTTTAATAGGCCCAAAAACAGTTCTGGGTCATTCGCGATAAGATGACCACATATGTCCGCAGTTAGCCCGTCTGAACCCGGAGCTTTTTTGGGGTTAAAGGATTTTACGGCTCTGTTGAGCTCGTCAAGTGTAAAAGGAGGGTCACGAAGTTCAACTTCGTTCCCAACCTTTATTTCTTCCGCTCTCTTCCGTATCCTTTTATGTTGTTCGTGGTCATCCTCCGTCCGATCCTCTGGGTAAAATGTATCAGCTAGATATTCTGCCGAGCTTTCTGCGTCCAAGGTCCTGCCCTCTCTAATCATTGGCGGATCCTCCTCCCTCTTTTCCGCTCTTTTCAACACTCGGTAAATCCCCTCCCACACTCCCTCTGTGTCTTGTTTTTCACAGAAACTCTTCCAACTCTTGACCTGTGCTTTGACCGCTTCCGACTCATACTGTTCTTTCTGTTTCAGGTACTCCTCAACAACCCTTGCTTTCCGGACTGGCGCTGCACATCGGATCCTCCTCTTTTTAGTGGCTACTTCTTTCTTCATGCGAGCAAGTTCGTCGGACCACCACGGCAAGGTTAGCTTCTCCACTTTTTTCTTTTTGGGCATTGATTGCGTGCACGCTTCTATTGTAGCTGTGGTTATTTTATCTACTATTTGATCTATTTCTTTTTTTTGTGGCAGATGTTTTCTATTTCAGTTAATGTGATGTTGTGATTTTGTTTTATTTGGCCCAGCTTCTCATGAAATTGGCTCCAATCAGCTTTATTGGTGTTAAAAGTCCTTGTGGTCCTATTTGTTACTGGTGCCGTGGATTTTTTGAGTTCTATACTAAACTCTATGCCGTTGTGGTCCGACCCTGTTAAGTCCTCCAGTACTCTCCACTTCTCCGTTAATACGAGCATATCCGATGTGCAGACCGTTATATCTACACAGCTGGTGTAGTGCTGTTGCCCTCTTATGACGTCAAAGGTTGGAGTTGTACCCTTGTTCAGTATTTGCAGCCCAAGCTGGTCAAGAGCTCCCAACATCTCATCTCCCCTAGCATCCGTCTCCTTACTACCCCACCAGATGTTCCAGGCGTTTGTATCTCCCCCCATTATTATCCTGTCAGGTCCCATCTTGCTTTCCACCTTTTTGAGAACCTCCAAATACGGTTGCAGTGGTTGGTTTGGCTCGAAGTAGAACGAGACTAGCGTGATCTTCCAGGCACTGGTCTGGATCCCCACCACGACGATGTTTTCCGTGGTGAGTTCTGGGTACTGTGTTACTGCTAGAGTTGGGTCAAAAACAGCAATTGCCGCTTTTACAGTCCCTTCTCCGTGACCAGTGCTCTGGAATACTCTCGCTCCTCGAAAACCGTTCATCTTCTTGGCCCCACCTACATAGGGCTCCTGAATTAGCGCTACGGCTGCCTTGCGCTTTAAAGCTTCGATCATCAGCTCGTTTGTGGCAAATTTTTTCCTCTGGAGGTTTGCCTGCAACACCTTGTATCCTTTAAATTCCACCTGGGCGCCTTTAGCAGTAGGCTACGGATGCTCGGGCTAATCTATCCCACTTCTTCCGAACCTGGCACTCTCGGCTAAAAGCGTTGTGGTCGCTTCTTTCCATCTTTGCTTTTACGCAGTTTCGACATTCCGATGGTTCACCTGCCAGCCACCCGGAACACTCGGCTCTAAGGTGTGGGCCTCCGCAGTGACTGCAGAGGTCGGCCGGTTCTTTGCAAAATCGGCGGCCGTGACCATATCCCAGACAACGTGTACACTGTACCAGTGGCGACTGGTCCTCCACATAAATTAACTGCAAGTCAATGCGCACCTTGCCCAGTGCCAGGATTCGGTTCCATATTACAGGGGAGGTGGTGAGGACTACATTATTGGTAAGGGGATTTCTTGATTTTCTTTTATACTTTACAGCCATTCTGTCTTCCTCGCCGTCGAGTCCTTGAGTAATGGTTTTATTTTGACTTCTCAATGCTTTCAGTAGGTCCTCGTCCGTGTGACTACAGAGGACCCCTTTTAAGACTATCATTGGATCCTTATTTCTCATTTCCTCGACGACAAGGTGTTCTCCTGAATTTTCCAACCGTTCTCTCACTAAGTTCCTTTCTTCCTTTGTCTTACATCCCATTATTATTTTTCTATCTTTTGCTTTTCTTACTTTCTCAATCTCTATCCAGCCTTCTTTCGCATTTACCGCTTTCCTTATTTTTTCCATGACCTCTTCACTTGTTTCCTGGTCGTCTGCAGAGGTAACCACGATCGAGTGTAGCGCTGTTCTTTGAGGGGTTTGTTTCTTTAGCGGATCTGCTGCTACTACACTCGCATAAGAGGCTTTTTCCATGGTTTCCCTCTGTTTTTCGATGGCGTTTTTTAGTTCCACATTTACTTGTGAAACGGTTTCGATAGTATTTCTTTGTACCTCAAGAGTCTCTTTTAGTTCTACCATCATTTTGCCATTTTCCTTAATTAGTCTTGTCTGCTCTTCTATTTTGCCTACTAACAAGATATTGTGGTCTGTGTTGACCAAAAATGTAGAGTCGGTAATAACTTCCGTCTCTACATTTTCGTTCACCAGATTTTTCTCCCTGCTCGTTTGCCTTTTGCTTTCCGCTTCGGCATCCTTCACTAACTGGTAAAGGCGGTCTATAGCCTCTGTAACTGCGTTTTTTATTTCAGTTTTAATGTTTCTCGAAGCGTTTATATTTAGCTTGGCCTTTACCACGCAGGCCTTTGCTTCCGCCGTTCGGTCTGCAAAAGACTGCATGGCTGGCGGCGTGACCCCAGCGGGAGTAATTTTGCTATCGTGTGACAGCGTGCGTCTTTTGGTAGTGTTTGCAGTACCAGCCTGCTTTGTCCTTACTCTATTGGGTGAGATGGATGCAGATTTTGCTGTCCCAACAGCTGCTGCTTGATTTTCCCAACCGTCAATACTTTTTCTGACGTTGCCGCTTACGCTAGGGGCCTCCCCGCTCTTGGAGGGTGGCGGAACACCTTCATTTGGTTTTGATGGTGTTCTGTATCCAAACATTCTTGTTAGGGATATGCGTCCAAGTTAATGATAAAGTATAAATTGTAAACGCGAAATTATTTAAATGAGAGGAAATAGAAAGAAGAAAGAGTCAGAGAAACCCTGCAGTCAATAAAAACGTAAAATATAATATTTAACTTTGTCTAATGCTTATATAACTAGTGAATGTCAATTTGCGGTGAAACTTAAAAATATTCGAAGTAGAGTCAGAAACTCTGTCAATTTTCAATCAGTATCCTTAAAATGTACACAAAATTTTTACAATATTTAGGTTTGGGTTAAGTCAAAGATTTTTTAAAGAGACAAAAACAAGATAATAAAAAATTTTCTCTACATAGAGTAGAGGTAGAGTCAAGTATATAACAAGTTTATATAGTCCCTACAAGTACCTTGTAAAAGAAAAAAGAATGGTCTAAATCGGACCAGTAGTTACTGAGATAACTTAAGTTTTATATTTTAAAGATGGCGTCCAATATGGCCGCCACAAATTCAGATGGCCCTGGAAGACGTGTTTTTTGACGTACGGAGCTACGGTTTTTTCCGGGGTACTCAGCTCGGCACCGCTCGTCTCCCCACAGTACAAATTTTGCTGTACAAGATTTTGACTCTATGTAGAGTTTTTAGACGTTCACAGCATGGGTAGAGCAGAGACAATGCCGGTACCGAAAACCCCGTCTTAATCCGTTCAAAATTGGCTGAATAATAGATGTTTTAATAATTCCAAGATGGCGGCCAAAATGGCGGCCAAAATTAAAGATGCCTGTATCTCCGTTGTTTTTAACTGAAAAATCTCGAGTTTGGGCTCGTTCGAAAGGGTTTGATAAACTCTACAGTTATGTTAGGGATTCAAAATTTTTGGAACATCCCCTTATTACATAAAAGCAAAAAACACAAAATAATTTACAGAAATTGAAATAAAAGTATTAAAACTAAAATTTAAAAATCTAGAAAAAATATAGGTATGTACAACTTATTTAACTTAAAATTTCTGCATTTAAATTTTTTGTCAGGGGTTGATATTTGTACAACCACGTGTCAACCCTTAAAATTATAAAATTTATATTTAAAAAACTATCAAACAGAAAATTATGAAATTTTTGTCCTATAAACTACTACTTATTGACTATGGAAAAATGTAATAAAAAATGGGTGTCGCCGATCTTGTTTGTCAAATAAAAATTTTTGAAATTTTGTGATTTACAAAAAAGTCAATAAAAAACAAACCACTTGGAAAATTTTTTCGGTCTAAACGGCGAAGTGTCTTGTTCAGCTGCCCGAGAAAAACCACATCTCCAAAAGCAGCCGCACGCCTCTGGATCTTCGACCACGTGCCACGTGGTTTTTGGTGTTTTTGATTGTAGCTCCGCCCCCTTTTGCAGCAAAAATCCAAAACTTGGCGAAAATGTAGAACTTAACAGCGCCAATATTTAAGCTTCAAAAAACATGTAGGTCACAGCGGTTTTGAAGGCGCCGCACGCGGTGAAAGTTTTAAAATTTTTAAAAATGTCACTTTTTCCTTAATAAAAATTTTTCCGGAATATCCTCGGAAAAATTTTATGCACCATTAGATACCTTGTTACATTCCACGTGTAACGGTATATCGCACGTCACTGTCACTTTTAGAAAACCAATTTTTTCGATTTTTTAAAGAAAATTTTGGCCGCGGAGCAGCCTTAGCCGTGTCCGTTCTGCGCGGGGGGTGGCGCGCGACTGGGTTAGGTTAGGTTAGGTTAGGTTAGGTTAGGTTAGGTTAGGTTAGGTTAGGTTAGGTTAGGTTAGGTTAGGTTAGGTTAGGTTAGGTTAGGTTAGGTTAGGTTAGGTTAGGTTAGGTTAGGTTAGGTTAGGTTAGGTTAGGTTAGGTTAGGTTAGGTTAGGTTAGGTTAGGTTAGGTTAGGTTAGGTTAGGTTAGGTTAGGTTAGGTTAGGTTAGGTTAGGTTAGGTTAGGTTAGGTTAGGTTAGGTTAGGTTAGGTTAGGTTAGGTTAGGTTAGGTTAGGTTAGGTTAGGTTAGGTTAGGTTTTTTTTTTTTTTTTTTTTTTTTTTTTTTTTTTTTTTTTTTTTTTTTTTTTTTTTATCTATCTCCTCTGACGTTATCAGAGACTGTATCTACAATATATTCTACACTTCCATTCCAGTTCCCGCATTAATTCTTCTCGCACTTTCTTTCCGCATCCTATATCTTTCTTTCATTCTTCTCATTCATACAGCTACGGGTGGGACTCCCGTCTATCTAAACTCACTATTGTGTTTATTTATTTTTATTTTCCAAGGAAAGACAAGGGGGGTAAATAATTTCATATCTCGGTTTTTGTAACTTTTCACAATTTTCTTTTCTTTTCATCTTAATCTTGTAAATTATTTTTTATAATTTGTTTACATAATATGTGTTGTCTTCAGAATTTAAGATCCTTAGTCTATTTATTTTTCAATAACATTTTAGTACTATCCAATATTGTTACATCCTAGTTAATAATAGTTAATATACTTATGTTAATAATATGCTGTTTTTATATATTTTTAAATATATATCCCAGCATTACTTATTTATCTAGTTTAATTTATTCTTTACTTATAACTATTAAGATGTTACTTAGAAATGTAATATTTCTTTCTTTTGTTTTTATTACTAATATTGTTTTTCATGCATGTTAATGTATAGCTCAGTATACATATAACATTATTACCTATCTATTTATTTCTTTTAATTACCTTAGATGCTAATTTTGTACAATAGTTTATAAATATGTTGCGTTTTACATTGTCTTGCATAATTGTGTTTACATTTTCAACTTTAATATTTTCATTTAAATTGTGTTCAGTTTCAAATCTCAGCAGGCCATATACCGGACATTCAAACAATACATGGACTATTGATTCTTTGACATCAGGGTCACATATACATGATGGACTCTCTTTGCACCTGAATCTGTGTAGGTATTCAGAGAATCCACCATGGCCCGTCATTACCTGCGTGGCTACACTGGTTGGCTCGAGTTTCTTTACTATTTTGTATGCTTGCACTGCGTCCGGGAAGAAGATCTTTGTAACAGCCGCTGTTGTACTTGACTTGTACCTCCGATTCCACTCGTCAAGTGAGGACATGCGAATTTCCCTCTTGACGAATGAGACCGGACATCGGTCATAGTCGGGTCTAGTCTTCAGCTTTAACGCTGCATATTTTGCCAATTCATCCGCTCTCTCATTACCCTCAAGTCCTTTGTGTGCTTTGATCCAGAATAGGGATACGTCCTTACTCTGGAGTGTGCAGTTTTTAAGATTGCTACGCGACTCAACGGCTAGAGGATGGGTAGTGCTGTGATTTATAACTGTCTCCAGCGCTGAGCGAGAATCGCTGTATATACCAAAGCTAGTTCCCTGGTGCTTTAAGACCTCCCTGGTGGCGACGCATATGGCCAGAAGTTCGGCCTGGTAGACGGTGCAATGAGCTGACAGTTTTTTCTTGATAGCTTTAAACTCGGTTTTGTTGTCCCATAAGGACAATGCTGCTCCGACCTTGCCCTCAATTTTACTGCCATCGGTATAAATTCTCACTGACTGTAGATTGTGGTTTTCTACATCCTGTTTGTCTACCAGACTCACAAACTCCAGGCGGACACGCGCCGCCGGGTGGGGGGTCTTGGAAAAAGCCACCGGTCGTTCTATTTCCTCGCCTCCCAGTGCCGACCGCAGCACCCCTCTCCTAGCCTCGTATAGAGCTGCTGCTTCTTGGATTCGGAGGTCGAGTGGCAGTAACCCGGCCAGCACTAGTGACGAGTTTAAGGACACGGTTCGGTATGCTCTTGTCAATTTCTGGGCAAAACCCCTCTGGACCGTGTTTAGGAGCTTTTGCACTCCCAGTTTCTTGGTTGCCGGAGCCCAGGCGCTGGCAGCGTACGTGATTATAGGTTCCACCGTTGCATTGTATATTAGTCGTATGATCTCCGGATGGAGACCCCAACTAATTTTTGCGGCTCTTGACAACTGTTTATAGATGTTTAGCGCCTTCAGACAGACAGCCGCGGCATGGCTGTTAAACGTTAATTTGTGGTCTATAGTAAGCCCAAGAAGTTTTATTTCTTTGAATATTTCGATACCTATACCGCCCATGTGCAAACTTGGTGTGTCGTACTTTAATTTCTTGGTTAAAACCATGGCTTTAGTTTTTTGCGGGCCAAAATTGAGTTTGTTACTAACACCCCAGTTCTGCACATAGGCGAGAGTGGCATTTGCCTGCTGTTCTACTTCTTGAGCTGTACTTCCGTCAAAGATCAACACTATGTCGTCCGCGAATGCCTGACTGTAATCTCCGCGCTTTTCCAATCCTTTTAGTAATGGATCCAGTAGAAGATTCCAAAGGATTGGTCCACCGATAGATCCTTGAACACATCCTTTATTTGTATTTTTAGTGTGTTCTACACCTCCATACCTAACCGCGACCTGTCTCTGTTCCAGGTAGCTATCGAGAAGTCTTCTGATGTTAGTCGGGCATCCTTCTTCAGTAAGTCTCAACCTTATGGCCGGCCACCATGCATTATCGAAGGCCCCCTCTATGTCCAGTGAAACCATTAAGACCAGTTTTTTAGATTTTAATTTGCCTTTTATATAATTCATCAGGTCATAGAGGGAGTCTTCGGTGCTTTTTTGTGGCATAAAGCCATATTGACGGGCACACATTTTGGGGAGAAGATGCCACTTTAATCTTCCGATAGTCATTTTTTCCAGAATTTTTCCCATCACTGGCAACAAACCTATGGGCCTGTACGATTTGGGATTTGTATAGTCAGTCTTCCCAGGCTTCCTGAGAACTATCACCGTAGCTTGTTTCCAGATGGCAGGAAACAGCCCCAATGAAAGGCACTTGTTTGCCAGTGATAGAAAGTGTTCCGGATCTCTGAGAATGACCTGACTGCATATATCTGCTGTAAAGCCATCGGCTCCAGGTGCTTTCTTTGTATTGAAGCTCTTAACTGTGGTTTCTAGTTCTACTAATGTGAATGGTGGATCAAGTACCTTATCTTGATTGCCTTCATTCATATGGCTGACCTTTTTTCGGATACGTTGATGTTCATCATTATCGTTTTCTTCTGTATCTTCCTCGTAAAAAGTTTCAGCTAGCACCTTCGCCGAGTCTTTCAGGTCGACCTCTTTTCCATCAGAAACTAGTGGCAAGTCTTCATGTCTTTTATTTGTCCTTCCTATTACTCGGTAGATGCCTTCCCACAGACCCTCTTTATCTTGTTTATTACAGAATTCTTTCCAGCTGCCAATTTGTGCATTTTTTACTTTAATTTCATATTCTTCTTTTGCTTGCAGGTACTGCTCAATGACTTTGGCTCTTCGTACAGGTGCAGCGCATCGAATTCTGCGCTTTTTGGTGGCTACTTTCTTTTTCAGCGCAGCGAGGTCCTCGGTCCACCATGGTAAGGTCAGTTTACTTTTAGATTTCTTTTTTGGAAAAATTTCTTGGCATACTTGTGTTATTATTAGTGTATATGTTACAATCATGTTTTCCAATTCTTCTGTAGAATTAATTTTTTCTATTTCAGCTTTGGTGATCTTGTTTTTTATCTTTGATTTGTCGAGTAATTCATGAAAAAGGTTCCAATTTGGATTTTTGGTATTAAATAATCTGGTTGTTCTTTTAATTTCGACACTCTTTGACTTTTTTAGTCTAATTTTGAAAATAATACCATTATGGTCCGAACTGACTAAATCTCTATTCACCTCCCAGTCATCAACCAGGTCAAGCATGTCCTCCGAGCAGGCCGTTATATCGACAAAGCTGGTGTATGTCTTGTCTCCTCTTACTGTTTCGAAAGTAGGAGTATCTCCAACGTTAAGCACCTGCAAGCCTTCCTCCTCAAGATAACCAGACATTTCTTCTCCCCTGTGATCAATTTTTTCACTACCCCACCAAGTACTTTTTGCATTTGAGTCACCTGCAATAATGACTCTTTTAGGGCCAATCTCTTGATATATTTTCTTGAGTTGTTCCAGGTACGGCGCTATGGGCTGGTCTGGTTCAAAATAAAAAGAGACCACAGCAATTTTCCAGGCATTAGTTTGAATCTTCACTACAGCAATGTTGTTTGTAGTAAGTTTGTGGAGCTGTATTACTTCTAGGTCCTGGTCGAAAACAGCTATCGCTGCTTTAACAGTCCCTTCGCCTGGATCGGTGTTCTGGAAGATTCTTACTCCGCTGTAGTGCTTCAAACTCTTGACTCCGCCCACATATGGTTCTTGAAGTAGAGCCATAGCTATTTTCCTTTTGGTAGCTTCTATCATGAGTTCATTGGTTGCTAGCTGTTTCCTTTGAAGGTTGGCTTGTGTCACAAGATATGGTCTTTGTATTGGTGAGGTGCCTGTGTTTGTTCCCATATTATCCCCCGATTCGCCCTTAGCAGTATGCTATCATGGCCCGTGCCAGTGCATCCCATCGTTTTCTTGTCGGGCAATCTCGACTGAATGCACTGTGCTCAGTCACGTCCAGTTTTGCTTTGATGCAATTACAACATGACGGGGTTGCGCCAGCGAGCCAGTCAGCACATTCCGCTTTCATGTGGGGTCCTCCACAATGGCTACACTTTTCTGTTGTTTCTCTGCAGAAACGTCTGCCATGACCATATCCGAGACAGAGAGAACACTGAACGAGCGGTGATTGATCCGCCACCTTAATTCTTTGCAGGTCGATGTGCACTGTCTCTGCCTCCAACATCCGGTTCCATATTATGGGGGACACTCTCACGATTACATGGTTGAGATGGGGATTTCTTGCTGCTTTTCTATATCTCACTTCAATCCTATCATCTTGTTTGTCGAGATTTTTGAAAATATTTCCATTTTGATTCCTCAATGCTAAGAGGACGTCTTCATTACTATTGTATTGTAGGACGTCTAAGAGGATCAAAAGAGGGTCCTTATTTTTTATCTCTTCGACATTTAGGTGGTTCTCTGCTTTTTTGAGTCTTTCTTTTACTTTTTGTCTTTCCTCTTCAGATTTACAACCTACTATAACTTTTCTATCCTTTGCTTTCCGTATTTTGTCAACCTTTATCCCTCCCTCCTTCGCATTTACTGCTTTGCGTATTTTGTCTAGGACTTCCTCTCCAGTTTCTGTCTCATCTTTGGAGGTGACCACTACGGAGTGCAGTGCAGTTTGTAAAGAGAACTGCTTTCTGGGTTGACCAGAAACTACGCTCGCGTAGGAGACCCTTTCCATAGTCTCTTGTTGCATTTTTATAGCTTCGTTTAATCTCTCCATCCTTTCATTATTATCTTTTATCAGCCTACTATGTTCCTCTAGCTGTTTCCTCAGGTCGTCTCTATCCTGGTTCATTTCAAATCCTTCCATTGAAACTCGTTCTATTTCCTGTCTGTTATCTTTTTCTTTAATCGTTTGGACCTCTCTATCAAAGTATTTCTTATCTTGTGATTTTTCCTGACCCTTTGTTGTATTTTTGACATTTTCTGCTTCTTTGACAAGTTGGTATAGTCTTTCTATTGCATGCGTCACCTCAGCTTTAATTTCCGTTTTTATATTTCTAGAGTTGCCTAGATGGAGTTTGGCTTTGGTAACGCATGCTCTAGCTTCAGTGAGTCTGTCTTTAGATTTGTGTTGGGATTTACTTTCCTGTAGAGCAGGTGGCGTACCTGAGGTCACGTTTACATTCCCCTTTCCGGGGGAGGTCAGTGGACTTAATTTCCCAGATTCCCATTCACCTATGCTATTTCTGACATTTTTTGTCACTGTCACGTTTAGTTGAGAAGTCTCGGCCTTCTCAGTCGTTGCTGGTAACTTTTGGGATTCCTTGGTCTCATTCGATGCCGATTTGTTGGTCTTAGGTGTACGGTGTCCGAACATTTTGGATGGAGTTGTCAGAGGAGTACGTCAAGAAAATAATAAATAATAGTCAAGTAAATAGATAATATAAATTAAATTTGTATAAGTTGTAAATACTTACAGAATAATTGCTGTAGTCAACCAATGAGCCACTCAGGTGAAATAGTCAAAATTTTCTAGTCAGAGACTCTGTGTAGAGTCTACAAGGTCACTGGTTTTAATATAAACAACAGAAGGTCAATTCTAATAAGAAAATTTTAGACTATATGTAAAGACACGAACTCTTTCAATATATTAGCTTAAAATTAATACTTATATCTATTTACATTAATACAAGGACAGTTTAGGACAGTTTGAGCTATGTAGAGTCAGTTTGTGGGCCAAAAAAGAGCACCGTCAACTCCACAAAGACAATTATAGCATTAAAATAGAGTTAAGAATAAAAAATTAAAGTAAGTTATTTTTTAAAAAAGTTAAAACTCTACCTAGAGTCTGTCTCTACAATTTAACAGGTAGCTGTTGCCGAGCCCCACAGTCTCCAAAAAGTCGCGTTGAAATCGGGGTACTGGTTCCGGAGATACGGGACTTCGAAAATTTTCAATATGGCCGCCAAAATGGCCGCCGTAATTTAAATTGGCTCTGGAGGGGTCAGTTTCGATCGCAGAGAGGCGGGAAAAAGACCAGAGATATAAGCTCGCTCTGAAGCATCACAAAAACCACTAAAACAAATTGAAATTTTTTGGCGCTCTACATAGAGATTTTGCTCTACAATGTGATAGGCTTATCGGTTCTTATATGGAAGAAGAAAACCGCGTTCTTTTACGATCGAAACTAACAGAGTTATGGTCAATTCAAAAATTCAATATGGCGGCCAAGATGGCGGACCGAAATTTAAAATTGTTGCCAAATCGTACCCCGTGGTCGTATCAAGTCGTTCTTGGGCTCGTTTTGAAGGGCTCGACAAGAGCCACACGATGGATACACACAATCAAATATAAAAATAAAAACTGATTTATAATATGCAAAAAACACTTAAAATTAGGCAAAAATACTGTAAAATGGCAATTCAAAAGAAAAAATTTCACTTTTTTGACTATAGGTCCTTAAAATTAGTATTGTCCAAATTTTTGGAGGTAGTCAGATGGTTCCAGCTGGTTCCCCTCTCCTACCTCGTGTCAGCTCCAGATTTTCAAAAATTTATAGCTCAAAAACTTTTATGAGTAACATGTCCAAATTTTTTAATCACTTGTACTGCTCAATGAGAACTATTTTTAGAGCTATTAAAAAATTGGGGTCACCACTGCCAAAAAGGAAATATGATTTTTTGAAAATATGTAAAAATTTCAAAAATTTTTAACTCACGAACCACTTAAGATAACTTTCAAGTCTAAATGGATATGTGTTGTGTCCAGCTGCTCGAACGAATCCACATTGAAAAAACCAGCCGCACGCACCCGGATCCGGGACCTCGTGGCCACGTGGTTCCTGCTTTCCTGGTCCTAGCTCAGCAACTGGTGGCGGCAAAAATCCAGAAGTTGGCAGGAACGTAGATCTTCATAGTGCCCATGTTTTAAAACCAAAAAACATGTAGGTCGCAGCGCTTAATCGGACGACGTACGCACTTAAAGTTTTGAAATATTGCAATTTTTCACTTTTTTTTTCAAATATTTTCAGATCCGACATTGTCCGGCTGAAAATCTTCACTTCACAAGACAGGCCATATTTTTCCGCACACAACGGTATATTACACTTGTATGTCACTTCGAAAAAACCTATTTTTACGAATTTTTGAAGAAAATTTCGTGCGCGGAACAACCTTGGAAGTGTCCGTATTGCGCGGGGGGTGGGTTAGGTTAGGTTAGGTTAGGTTAGGTTAGGTTAGGTTAGGTTAGGTTAGGTTAGGTTAGGTTAGGTTAGGTTAGGTTAGGTTAGGTTAGGTTAGGTTAGGTTAGGTTAGGTTAGGTTAGGTTAGGTTAGGTTAGGTTAGGTTAGGTTAGGTTAGGTTAGGTTAGGTTAGGTTAGGTTAGGTTAGGTTAGGTTAGGTTAGGTTAGGTTAGGTTAGGTTAGGTTAGGTTAGGTTAGGTTAGGTTAGGTTAGGTTAGGTTAGGTTAGGTTAGGTTAGGTTAGGTTAGGTTAGGTTAGGTTAGGTTAGGTTAGGTTAGGTTAGGTTAGGTTAGGTTAGGTTAGGTTAGGTTAGGTTAGGTTAGGTTAGGTTAGGTTAGGTTAGGTTAGGTTAGGTTAGGTTAGGTTAGGTTAGGTTAGGTTAGGTTAGGTTAGGTTAGGTTAGGTTAGGTTAGGTTAGGTTAGGTTAGGTTAGGTTAGGTTAGGTTAGGTTAGGTTAGGTTAGGTTAGGTTAGGTTAGGTTAGGTTAGGTTAGGTTAGGTTAGGTTAGGTTAGGTTAGGTTAGGTTAGGTTAGGTTAGGTTAGGTTAGGTTAGGTTAGGTTAGGTTAGGTTAGGTTAGGTTAGGTTAGGTTAGGTTAGGTTAGGTTAGGTTAGGTTAGGTTAGGTTAGGTTAGGTTAGGTTAGGTTAGGTTAGGTTAGGTTAGGTTAGGTTAGGTTAGGTTAGGTTAGGTTAGGTTAGGTTAGGTTAGGTTAGGTTAGGTTAGGTTAGGTTAGGTTAGGTTAGGTTAGGTTAGGTTAGGTTAGGTTAGGTTAGGTTAGGTTAGGTTAGGTTAGGTTAGGTTAGGTTAGGTTAGGTTAGGTTAGGTTAGGTTAGGTTAGGTTAGGTTAGGTTAGGTTAGGTTAGGTTAGGTTAGGTTAGGTTAGGTTAGGTTAGGTTAGGTTAGGTTAGGTTAGGTTAGGTTAGGTTAGGTTAGGTTAGGTTAGGTTAGGTTAGGTTAGGTTAGGTTAGGTTAGGTTAGGTTAGGTTAGGTTAGGTTAGGTTAGGTTAGGTTAGGTTAGGTTAGGTTAGGTTAGGTTAGGTTAGGTTAGGTTAGGTTAGGTTAGGTTAGGTTAGGTTAGGTTAGGTTAGGTTAGGTTAGGTTAGGTTAGGTTAGGTTAGGTTAGGTTAGGTTAGGTTAGGTTAGGTTAGGTTAGGTTAGGTTAGGTTAGGTTAGGTTAGGTTAGGTTAGGTTAGGTTAGGTTAGGTTAGGTTAGGTTAGGTTAGGTTAGGTTAGGTTAGGTTAGGTTAGGTTAGGTTAGGTTAGGTTAGGTTAGGTTAGGTTAGGTTAGGTTAGGTTAGGTTAGGTTAGGTTAGGTTAGGTTAGGTTAGGTTAGGTTAGGTTAGGTTAGGTTAGGTTAGGTTAGGTTAGGTTAGGTTAGGTTAGGTTAGGTTAGGTTAGGTTAGGTTAGGTTAGGTTAGGTTAGGTTAGGTTAGGTTAGGTTAGGTTAGGTTAGGTTAGGTTAGGTTAGGTTAGGTTAGGTTAGGTTAGGTTAGGTTAGGTTAGGTTAGGTTAGGTTAGGTTAGGTTATTAGGTTAGGTTAGGTTAGGTTAGGTTAGGTTAGGTTAGGTTAGGTTAGGTTAGGTTAGGTTAGGTTAGGTTAGGTTAGGTTAGGTTAGGTTAGGTTAGGTTAGGTTAGGTTAGGTTAGGTTAGGTTAGGTTAGGTTAGGTTAGGTTAGGTTAGGTTAGGTTAGGTTAGGTTAGGTTAGGTTAGGTTAGGTTAGGTTAGGTTAGGTTAGGTTAGGTTAGGTTAGGTTAGGTTAGGTTAGGTTAGGTTAGGTTAGGTTAGGTTAGGTTAGGTTAGGTTAGGTTAGGTTAGGTTAGGTTAGGTTAGGTTAGGTTAGGTTAGGTTAGGTTAGGTTAGGTTAGGTTAGGTTAGGTTAGGTTAGGTTAGGTTAGGTTAGGTTAGGTTAGGTTAGGTTAGGTTAGGTTAGGTTAGGTTAGGTTAGGTTAGGTTAGGTTAGGTTAGGTTAGGTTAGGTTAGGTTAGGTTAGGTTAGGTTAGGTTAGGTTAGGTTAGGTTAGGTTAGGTTAGGTTAGGTTAGGTTAGGTTAGGTTAGGTTAGGTTAGGTTAGGTTAGGTTAGGTTAGGTTAGGTTAGGTTAGGTTAGGTTAGGTTAGGTTAGGTTAGGTTAGGTTAGGTTAGGTTAGGTTAGGTTAGGTTAGGTTAGGTTAGGTTAGGTTAGGTTAGGTTAGGTTAGGTTAGGTTAGGTTAGGTTAGGTTAGGTTAGGTTAGGTTAGGTTAGGTTAGGTTAGGTTAGGTTAGGTTAGGTTAGGTTAGGTTAGGTTAGGTTAGGTTAGGTTAGGTTAGGTTAGGTTAGGTTAGGTTAGGTTAGGTTAGGTTAGGTTAGGTTAGGTTAGGTTAGGTTAGGTTAGGTTAGGTTAGGTTAGGTTAGGTTAGGTTAGGTTAGGTTAGGTTAGGTTAGGTTAGGTTAGGTTAGGTTAGGTTAGGTTAGGTTAGGTTAGGTTAGGTTAGGTTAGGTTAGGTTAGGTTAGGTTAGGTTAGGTTAGGTTAGGTTAGGTTAGGTTAGGTTAGGTTAGGTTAGGTTAGGTTAGGTTAGGTTAGGTTAGGTTAGGTTAGGTTAGGTTAGGTTAGGTTAGGTTAGGTTAGGTTAGGTTAGGTTAGGTTAGGTTAGGTTAGGTTAGGTTAGGTTAGGTTAGGTTAGGTTAGGTTAGGTTAGGTTAGGTTAGGTTAGGTTAGGTTAGGTTAGGTTAGGTTAGGTTAGGTTAGGTTAGGTTAGGTTAGGTTAGGTTAGGTTAGGTTAGGTTAGGTTAGGTTAGGTTAGGTTAGGTTAGGTTAGGTTAGGTTAGGTTAGGTTAGGTTAGGTTAGGTTAGGTTAGGTTAGGTTAGGTTAGGTTAGGTTAGGTTAGGTTAGGTTAGGTTAGGTTAGGTTAGGTTAGGTTAGGTTAGGTTAGGTTAGGTTAGGTTAGGTTAGGTTAGGTTAGGTTAGGTTAGGTTAGGTTAGGTTAGGTTAGGTTAGGTTAGGTTAGGTTAGGTTAGGTTAGGTTAGGTTAGGTTAGGTTAGGTTAGGTTAGGTTAGGTTAGGTTAGGTTAGGTTAGGTTAGGTTAGGTTAGGTTAGGTTAGGTTAGGTTAGGTTAGGTTAGGTTAGGTTAGGTTAGGTTAGGTTAGGTTAGGTTAGGTTAGGTTAGGTTAGGTTAGGTTAGGTTAGGTTAGGTTAGGTTAGGTTAGGTTAGGTTAGGTTAGGTTAGGTTAGGTTAGGTTAGGTTAGGTTAGGTTAGGTTAGGTTAGGTTAGGTTAGGTTAGGTTAGGTTAGGTTAGGTTAGGTTAGGTTAGGTTAGGTTAGGTTAGGTTAGGTTAGGTTAGGTTAGGTTAGGTTAGGTTAGGTTAGGTTAGGTTAGGTTAGGTTAGGTTAGGTTAGGTTAGGTTAGGTTAGGTTAGGTTAGGTTAGGTTAGGTTAGGTTAGGTTAGGTTAGGTTAGGTTAGGTTAGGTTAGGTTAGGTTAGGTTAGGTTAGGTTAGGTTAGGTTAGGTTAGGTTAGGTTAGGTTAGGTTAGGTTAGGTTAGGTTAGGTTAGGTTAGGTTAGGTTAGGTTAGGTTAGGTTAGGTTAGGTTAGGTTAGGTTAGGTTAGGTTAGGTTAGGTTAGGTTAGGTTAGGTTAGGTTAGGTTAGGTTAGGTTAGGTTAGGTTAGGTTAGGTTAGGTTAGGTTAGGTTAGGTTAGGTTAGGTTAGGTTAGGTTAGGTTAGGTTAGGTTAGGTTAGGTTAGGTTAGGTTAGGTTAGGTTAGGTTAGGTTAGGTTAGGTTAGGTTAGGTTAGGTTAGGTTAGGTTAGGTTAGGTTAGGTTAGGTTAGGTTAGGTTAGGTTAGGTTAGGTTAGGTTAGGTTAGGTTAGGTTAGGTTAGGTTAGGTTAGGTTAGGTTAGGTTAGGTTAGGTTAGGTTAGGTTAGGTTAGGTTAGGTTAGGTTAGGTTAGGTTAGGTTAGGTTAGGTTAGGTTAGGTTAGGTTAGGTTAGGTTAGGTTAGGTTAGGTTAGGTTAGGTTAGGTTAGGTTAGGTTAGGTTAGGTTAGGTTAGGTTAGGTTAGGTTAGGTTAGGTTAGGTTAGGTTAGGTTAGGTTAGGTTAGGTTAGGTTAGGTTAGGTTAGGTTAGGTTAGGTTAGGTTAGGTTAGGTTAGGTTAGGTTAGGTTAGGTTAGGTTAGGTTAGGTTAGGTTAGGTTAGGTTAGGTTAGGTTAGGTTAGGTTAGGTTAGGTTAGGTTAGGTTAGGTTAGGTTAGGTTAGGTTAGGTTAGGTTAGGTTAGGTTAGGTTAGGTTAGGTTAGGTTAGGTTAGGTTAGGTTAGGTTAGGTTAGGTTAGGTTAGGTTAGGTTAGGTTAGGTTAGGTTAGGTTAGGTTAGGTTAGGTTAGGTTAGGTTAGGTTAGGTTAGGTTAGGTTAGGTTAGGTTAGGTTAGGTTAGGTTAGGTTAGGTTAGGTTAGGTTAGGTTAGGTTAGGTTAGGTTAGGTTAGGTTAGGTTAGGTTAGGTTAGGTTAGGTTAGGTTAGGTTAGGTTAGGTTAGGTTAGGTTAGGTTAGGTTAGGTTAGGTTAGGTTAGGTTAGGTTAGGTTAGGTTAGGTTAGGTTAGGTTAGGTTAGGTTAGGTTAGGTTAGGTTAGGTTAGGTTAGGTTAGGTTAGGTTAGGTTAGGTTAGGTTAGGTTAGGTTAGGTTAGGTTAGGTTAGGTTAGGTTAGGTTAGGTTAGGTTAGGTTAGGTTAGGTTAGGTTAGGTTAGGTTAGGTTAGGTTAGGTTAGGTTAGGTTAGGTTAGGTTAGGTTAGGTTAGGTTAGGTTAGGTTAGGTTAGGTTAGGTTAGGTTAGGTTAGGTTAGGTTAGGTTAGGTTAGGTTAGGTTAGGTTAGGTTAGGTTAGGTTAGGTTAGGTTAGGTTAGGTTAGGTTAGGTTAGGTTAGGTTAGGTTAGGTTAGGTTAGGTTAGGTTAGGTTAGGTTAGGTTAGGTTAGGTTAGGTTAGGTTAGGTTAGGTTAGGTTAGGTTAGGTTAGGTTAGGTTAGGTTAGGTTAGGTTAGGTTAGGTTAGGTTAGGTTAGGTTAGGTTAGGTTAGGTTAGGTTAGGTTAGGTTAGGTTAGGTTAGGTTAGGTTAGGTTAGGTTAGGTTAGGTTAGGTTAGGTTAGGTTAGGTTAGGTTAGGTTAGGTTAGGTTAGGTTAGGTTAGGTTAGGTTAGGTTAGGTTAGGTTAGGTTAGGTTAGGTTAGGTTAGGTTAGGTTAGGTTAGGTTAGGTTAGGTTAGGTTAGGTTAGGTTAGGTTAGGTTAGGTTAGGTTAGGTTAGGTTAGGTTAGGTTAGGTTAGGTTAGGTTAGGTTAGGTTAGGTTAGGTTAGGTTAGGTTAGGTTAGGTTAGGTTAGGTTAGGTTAGGTTAGGTTAGGTTAGGTTAGGTTAGGTTAGGTTAGGTTAGGTTAGGTTAGGTTAGGTTAGGTTAGGTTAGGTTAGGTTAGGTTAGGTTAGGTTAGGTTAGGTTAGGTTAGGTTAGGTTAGGTTAGGTTAGGTTAGGTTAGGTTAGGTTAGGTTAGGTTAGGTTAGGTTAGGTTAGGTTAGGTTAGGTTAGGTTAGGTTAGGTTAGGTTAGGTTAGGTTAGGTTAGGTTAGGTTAGGTTAGGTTAGGTTAGGTTAGGTTAGGTTAGGTTAGGTTAGGTTAGGTTAGGTTAGGTTAGGTTAGGTTAGGTTAGGTTAGGTTAGGTTAGGTTAGGTTAGGTTAGGTTAGGTTAGGTTAGGTTAGGTTAGGTTAGGTTAGGTTAGGTTAGGTTAGGTTAGGTTAGGTTAGGTTAGGTTAGGTTAGGTTAGGTTAGGTTAGGTTAGGTTAGGTTAGGTTAGGTTAGGTTAGGTTAGGTTAGGTTAGGTTAGGTTAGGTTAGGTTAGGTTAGGTTAGGTTAGGTTAGGTTAGGTTAGGTTAGGTTAGGTTAGGTTAGGTTAGGTTAGGTTAGGTTAGGTTAGGTTAGGTTAGGTTAGGTTAGGTTAGGTTAGGTTAGGTTAGGTTAGGTTAGGTTAGGTTAGGTTAGGTTAGGTTAGGTTAGGTTAGGTTAGGTTAGGTTAGGTTAGGTTAGGTTAGGTTAGGTTAGGTTAGGTTAGGTTAGGTTAGGTTAGGTTAGGTTAGGTTAGGTTAGGTTAGGTTAGGTTAGGTTAGGTTAGGTTAGGTTAGGTTAGGTTAGGTTAGGTTAGGTTAGGTTAGGTTAGGTTAGGTTAGGTTAGGTTAGGTTAGGTTAGGTTAGGTTAGGTTAGGTTAGGTTAGGTTAGGTTAGGTTAGGTTAGGTTAGGTTAGGTTAGGTTAGGTTAGGTTAGGTTAGGTTAGGTTAGGTTAGGTTAGGTTAGGTTAGGTTAGGTTAGGTTAGGTTAGGTTAGGTTAGGTTAGGTTAGGTTAGGTTAGGTTAGGTTAGGTTAGGTTAGGTTAGGTTAGGTTAGGTTAGGTTAGGTTAGGTTAGGTTAGGTTAGGTTAGGTTAGGTTAGGTTAGGTTAGGTTAGGTTAGGTTAGGTTAGGTTAGGTTAGGTTAGGTTAGGTTAGGTTAGGTTAGGTTAGGTTAGGTTAGGTTAGGTTAGGTTAGGTTAGGTTAGGTTAGGTTAGGTTAGGTTAGGTTAGGTTAGGTTAGGTTAGGTTAGGTTAGGTTAGGTTAGGTTAGGTTAGGTTAGGTTAGGTTAGGTTAGGTTAGGTTAGGTTAGGTTAGGTTAGGTTAGGTTAGGTTAGGTTAGGTTAGGTTAGGTTAGGTTAGGTTAGGTTAGGTTAGGTTAGGTTAGGTTAGGTTAGGTTAGGTTAGGTTAGGTTAGGTTAGGTTAGGTTAGGTTAGGTTAGGTTAGGTTAGGTTAGGTTAGGTTAGGTTAGGTTAGGTTAGGTTAGGTTAGGTTAGGTTAGGTTAGGTTAGGTTAGGTTAGGTTAGGTTAGGTTAGGTTAGGTTAGGTTAGGTTAGGTTAGGTTAGGTTAGGTTAGGTTAGGTTAGGTTAGGTTAGGTTAGGTTAGGTTAGGTTAGGTTAGGTTAGGTTAGGTTAGGTTAGGTTAGGTTAGGTTAGGTTAGGTTAGGTTAGGTTAGGTTAGGTTAGGTTAGGTTAGGTTAGGTTAGGTTAGGTTAGGTTAGGTTAGGTTAGGTTAGGTTAGGTTAGGTTAGGTTAGGTTAGGTTAGGTTAGGTTAGGTTAGGTTAGGTTAGGTTAGGTTAGGTTAGGTTAGGTTAGGTTAGGTTAGGTTAGGTTAGGTTAGGTTAGGTTAGGTTAGGTTAGGTTAGGTTAGGTTAGGTTAGGTTAGGTTAGGTTAGGTTAGGTTAGGTTAGGTTAGGTTAGGTTAGGTTAGGTTAGGTTAGGTTAGGTTAGGTTAGGTTAGGTTAGGTTAGGTTAGGTTAGGTTAGGTTAGGTTAGGTTAGGTTAGGTTAGGTTAGGTTAGGTTAGGTTAGGTTAGGTTAGGTTAGGTTAGGTTAGGTTAGGTTAGGTTAGGTTAGGTTAGGTTAGGTTAGGTTAGGTTAGGTTAGGTTAGGTTAGGTTAGGTTAGGTTAGGTTAGGTTAGGTTAGGTTAGGTTAGGTTAGGTTAGGTTAGGTTAGGTTAGGTTAGGTTAGGTTAGGTTAGGTTAGGTTAGGTTAGGTTAGGTTAGGTTAGGTTAGGTTAGGTTAGGTTAGGTTAGGTTAGGTTAGGTTAGGTTAGGTTAGGTTAGGTTAGGTTAGGTTAGGTTAGGTTAGGTTAGGTTAGGTTAGGTTAGGTTAGGTTAGGTTAGGTTAGGTTAGGTTAGGTTAGGTTAGGTTAGGTTAGGTTAGGTTAGGTTAGGTTAGGTTAGGTTAGGTTAGGTTAGGTTAGGTTAGGTTAGGTTAGGTTAGGTTAGGTTAGGTTTTTTTTTTTTTTTTTTTTTTTTTTTTTTTTTTTTTTTTTTTTTTTTTTTTTTTTAAATTCTTGCCCTCTGACAAAGTATCAGAGACTTTTTATAACTTTTCTTTTCGTTTTCTTTCTTTTTTCTTTTTTGGCAGTCAGGGTAATCCTCATGGACGCCTGGGAAGGGAGGACCCAGGCAGTGTCAGACTTGTACTGACTAAACCTTTACTGCTTTTTTTTTTTTTTTTCTTTCTTTTTTTTTTTTTTTTTTTTTTTACATACGTATACATTCTTAATCTAATACAATTATTTTTTAAGGTTTTTTGGAGACAATCTAATATACTTCAGAAATCAGTATATACATTTATATTTATGTTATTAATAAAACAAATTATTTACAACTTCTATTATTAAAAACTACATATTTTACATCAAGGAGATTACTTGTCTTTGAGTAGATTTCAAAATGCTGTTTTTATATATATATTCAAATATATATTACAACATTATTTATTCACTTGTTTCTTTTAATCACCGCTTTTGCTAATTTTATGCAGTATTCTAAAACTTTTTCGTTCAAGGTCATTTTTGATATACTGTCCTTAGTGAAGTCGGTACCAATCAGTTGTTGAAGGTCGTATCTCTCACGTCCATAAACAGGGCAGTCAAACAGTAGATGCGGGATAGTCTCGTGTTTTGTCGGTTCACAGATACACGATGGATCTTCTTTGCACCTAAAACGATGCAGGTACTCAGAAAAGCCACCGTGACCCGTCATTACCTGCGTCAATGTATCAGTCGGTTTGATCTTTTTGATAATTGCATGAGCCTCAACTGCATCTGGGAAGAACATTTTGGTTATGGTTGCGGTTGTGCCAGTCTTATACCTCTGATTCCATTCGCCAAGCGACCCCATACGTATTTGTCGCTTCACGAAGGAAATCGGGCAAAGATCGTACTCGGGCTTGCTTTTTAGTTTTAGAGCCGCTGCTTTTGCCAGTTTGTCGGCTTGCTCATTCCCCTCCAGTCCAACGTGTGCTTTAATCCAGAACAAGGATACTTTCTTGTTCTGAATTTGGCAATCTTTCAGATTGTTTCTGGCTTCACTGGCCAAGGGGTGGGGACAGCTATAGTTTACAATGCTCTCCAGAGCTGACTTTGAGTCACTGTAGATCCCGAAGCTTATTTCTGGCAATTTTTTTATTAATGTCGTGGCTTTCCATATGGCCAGCAGTTCAGCCTGGTAGACAGTGCAATACGCTGACAGCTTCAATTTAATTGATCTCATTTCAGCTTCGCTGTTCCACAGGGACAGCGAAGCCCCAACTCTGCCATCTATTTTGCTGCCATCTGTATAAATCCGTATTGTTTGATGGTTGTGTTTTTCCACGTCATGCTGGTCTACCAGGCTTGTGAACTCCAAGCTCATATGTTCTGCCGGATGGGGAGTCTTGGCGTATTCAGTGACTCGTTCCACTTCCCTATCTTCTAGTGCCAGCTGTGGAACCCCTTTCCTTGCTTTGTACAGGGCTGCTGCCTCTTGTATTCTCAGGTCAAGGGGTAGAATCCCGGCCAGTAACAGAGCCGAGTTTAATGAAACGGTTCTGTACGCCCTTGTTAGTTTTTGTGCAAAGCCTCTTTGAACCGCATTCAAGTACTTTTGGATTCCCAGTTTTCTTGTTGCAGGAGACCATGCGCTAGCAGCGTACAAGATGATTGGCTCCACTGTTGTCGTGTATATTAGTCTAACGACTTCCGGGTGGAGACCCCAGCTGACCCTAGCTGCTCTGGACAGCTGTTTATATATGTTCAGTGCCTTTCTGCAGACGTCTGCCACGTGGCTATGAAAAGTCATTTTCTGATCTATGGTAATGCCTAGAATCTTTATTTCTGTGGACATGCGAATGTCCACCCCACCCATGCTCACAAACGGGGTGCCACACTTCAGTTTTTTAGTAAGGACCATAGCGTTGGTTTTGTGTGGTGCAAACTTTAACTTATTTTTAACACCCCACTCATGAACATAGGCGAGGGTAGAATTGGCCTGTCTTTCTAATTCCATTGCTGTGTCACCGACAAATACCAACGTCACGTCATCCGCGAATGCTTGACAGTAATTACCGCGGTCTTCTAGCCCTTTCAGTAGTGGGTCGAGGAGAATATTCCACAAAATTGGACCACCAATTGAACCCTGAACGCACCCTTTATTCGTGTTTTTAGAGTATTCCTCTCCAGCGAACCTAACATTGACCTTTCGATTTTGTAGGTAGCTGTCGACGATCCTCCTGATGTTAACGGGACACCCTTCTTCTGCCAGCCGTACCTTTATTGCAGGCCACCATGCACTGTCAAATGCCCCCTCTATGTCTAGTGACACTAACAGGACCATTTTCTTCTGGGATACGCCAGTGTTTATGTACGTAACCAAGTCGTAGAGGCAGTCTTCCGTGCTTTTCTGTGGCATAAATCCGTACTGGCGGTTACTTATTTTGGGTACAAGGTGCCATTTCACGCGTTCCATTATCATTTTTTCCAGGATTTTTCCCATCACTGGCAAGAGTCCAATTGGTCTGTACGACTTAGGATGCGTATAGTCATCCTTGGCTGTTTTGCGTAGAGCCACCACAGTTGCTTCCTTCCAGATATTAGGGAAGTGATTTAAATTCAGACATTTGTTGGCCAATTCAACAAAGATTTCTGGATCCTGAGAAATCACTTGCTTGCAGATGTCTGCCGTTAGACCATCTGCACCCGGAGCTTTTTTCGGATTGAAACTTTCCATCGCAATTTTAAGTTCACTTGCTGTAAATGGTGGGTCATGAGACTCAGCATGAGACCAGACATTTACTTCTTGCGCTAATTTTCTGATTTGTCGATGGTCAGCGTTATCTTCTTCTTCCAAGTCTTCCGGGTAGAATGTTTCAGCTAATAGCTTTGCTGATTCCTTTGGATCCATCGTCATTCCATTTTTCACCAGTGGTAAGTCCTCCTGGTTAGGTTAGGTTAGGTTAGGTTAGGTTAGGTTAGGTTAGGTTAGGTTAGGTTAGGTTAGGTTAGGTTAGGTTAGGTTAGGTTAGGTTAGGTTAGGTTAGGTTAGGTTAGGTTAGGTTAGGTTAGGTTAGGTTAGGTTAGGTTAGGTTAGGTTAGGTTAGGTTAGGTTAGGTTAGGTTAGGTTAGGTTAGGTTAGGTTAGGTTAGGTTAGGTTAGGTTAGGTTAGGTTAGGTTAGGTTAGGTTAGGTTAGGTTAGGTTAGGTTAGGTTAGGTTGGGGGACCCCCCACAGTGCTTGCTTCCTCGTAGCGTTCCCCGGGCAACGTCGCGCCTGACCACCGTAACGGAGTGGCAGGCCGGCGGCTAAAGAGCACTGTGACTGTAGGTGACTTTGAAAGTTCTTACCTGTCTTCGATCGAACGTTCTGGTTCTCCCAGTTCCCTGGCCGTCGAGTCGCCTCCGGTTTCAGGTTGAAAGGGACCCAGAGTTCGTGCGATCTTCAATATTTTACACGATGTCTGACACCGAGTCAGTTGCATCGTCTTGTGCGGTCTCGGAGACGTCTCATAAGAGATTGTTCTCTGAAAGGGAGTCGGGATCGGAAACGGAGACCGAACAAAAAGTAAGGAGGTCTAGAAGGTCTACTGCTGCTCGCGGTGGCTTTAAGACCCCAGTTGTGGTGCTCAACCGAGCAAAGATACCGAAAACGCAGCAAGTCACTGACACTGCTGCCGAGAAGGAAATTCTTCAGGCCCTCCAGAGCCAGAAGTACCACAAGGCGTCGGCCACCCTTGAGGAGGCCAACTTCAGTGACCTGGGGAATGTAGAATCCCTAGGTGCTGAAGATCTGAGGGCCAAAGCAGGCGAAAGACTGGCCAGAGTGGCCCTTATCGCCAAAAAGTCCGGTAACTTAAAAGGGACCTTCCAGAGGGATATAAACAAATCGATGGCTGACCTCCAAGACATCGTCGACAGTCTTTCGCGTCGCACGATAGACGAGGAGTCACGAAGGTACCAACGGGAGGTCCTGCAGCTGAGGCATCGCCTCGAACAAAATGAGGTGGAGCTCAAGGCGCTCCGGAGGGACTACTCCGAGAGGGGTAGGAAGACTCCTCCGCCTGCTCCAAAACAAGATGTGAAAAACCTCATGGAGGAGATGGAGCGTCGGATCGTGCTCACTTTGGGAGCTATGATCGACGCTAAAATCGACGGGGAGCGTGTACACCGTGCGCGTCCCCCACTCGCCGCCGACGTCAGGGGAACTCAAGCGAGGACCCCAAAACCCGCCAAACAGCAAGTGGCGAACTCGCTGACGAGGTCTCAGGCTCCTTTAAAGGAATCTATGCCATCGACCAGCACCACCAACATGGTGGAAACCGGAGCCGCAGTGGTTTCCAATATTGGGGGGAATCTTTTGGAATCCCAAGTGGCTAGGTCATTGGCGAGGTCACGAGCTCCCTTCCAGGAGCCTGTGCAATCGACCGGTACCGCTAACATGGCGAACGAATCCTGGACCACGGTGGTCGGAAAAGGAAAAGGGAAGGGCAAGGGGAAGGGGAAAAGTTCCCCACCTTCGGCCACTAAGGTCGCCCAGGCGCCCCAACGTGCCTCAGGAGGTTCCCTGCAGCCATCGGGTAGGACTAGTACCCCACAGCCATATGGCAGGACTAGTGCCCCTAAAACTGCTATAAGGGCCAATGTGCCGAAGCCACCGGCCAATACGTCGGCACCAACTGCGGTCAAGGCTAAGAAAAAGAAAAAGAAGAAGAAGAATAGGAAGACTAAGCTCACCCCCCCTCGCTCTTCGGCTGTAGTCATTACACTCCTACCGGAAGCAGGGGAGAGGGGAGTGACATACAAGGAGGTCCTCACTCAGGCGAGGAACCGCATCGGACCTGATGCCCTATCAGAGTTAGGCATCAATACCCTAAAAATGCGAACCGGTGTGACTGGGGCTAGAGTTCTCGAGCTTCCTGGCTCCCAGAGTGGAGTAAAGGCGGACCAACTCGCAGGAAAGCTCCGCGAGGTCCTCTCTGAGGTTGCAAAAGTGGCGAGACCCATTAAGTGCGTTGATATTCGTATTTCGGGTCTGGATGACTCCATCCTCAGAGAGGAAATTCAAGCCGCAGTAGCGGCCAAAGGTGGGTGCTCACCAGAGCTTGTCAGTGTCGGGGAAATACGCCCTGGTTCAGACGGACTGGGTACTGTTCTCCTACAGTGCCCTGTAGCAGCGGCGAAGACGATCAAGGAAAGTGGTCGTCTCCTTATCGGGTGGAGCTCCGCGCAGGTACGTGTGCTCGAAAAAAGACCCCTGCGATGCTACAAGTGTCTAGGGCTGGGGCACACTCGCATGACGTGCCCCTCGACCAGTGACAGGAGCGGTTTGTGCTACCGATGTGGTCGCGCAGGCCACAAAACGACAGGATGCAACGCGCAGCCTAAGTGTGCCATCTGCCAGGATGCGGGCAGGCCTCATGGCCATGTTATGGGGGGACGGAAGTGCAGTCCTCCCCCAGTGAAGGGCAGGACGGACCCTTGGACCCGGCCCGCCGCTCCCACTGTGGAAAGTCAGATGACTCAGGAGGAAGTTACAATGGAAACACAATGAGTACACACCATCAATGTAGCTTCCTCCAGAGTAACATCAACCACTGCGCCGGTGCACAAGACCTTCTTGTACACTCAATGGCGGCTTGGATGATAGACGTGGCGGTGGCAGCTGAGCCATATTTCGTTCCCGACCTGCCCCACTGGGCCGGGGACCTTAGTGGCTTGGTTGCCATTGTGACGAGGCCGGGTAACGCTATCACAATAAAAGAGAGGGGCTCTGGATACGTGTCCGTATCCTGGGGAGAGTACATAATTATTGGTGTGTACTTCTCACCAAACAAACCGTTGTCGGACTTCGAGGTGTTCCTTGACACCTTGAGTCCGATAATCAGGAGAGCAGCGCCACAGAACGTACTACTGATGGGCGATCTTAATGCTAAATCGCGGCTGTGGGGCAATCCCGCTACTGACCCGCGTGGACGGGCAGTGGAGGAGTGGGCCATAGACACGGGGCTGGCCATCCTCAATAGGGGATCAGTGCACACGTGTGTACATCGTGACGGTGGGTCTGTGGTGGACTTAACATTTGCCTCCCCCTCTGTTGTGCACCGTGTCCAAGACTGGAGGGTCCTGGAAGACATGGAGAACCTATCGAATCACCGATATATTCGATTTGGGTTCTCCTGTCACCAGAACCGTGCGAGTCCCCGACGGGACTGTTTTCCGAGGTGGGCCATCAAAAGCCTCGACCCCGAGATGGCGGAGGAGGCAGCTATAGTCCAGAGCTGGGTTTCTTCCGTCTCTACTCACAATAGGGTTCATGAGTCTGCGGGCCATTTTCGTGATTCACTCACGGTGGTCTGTGACGCGGCCATGCCCCGCGCACGAGGATACCAGCCCCGCAGAGCAGTCTACTGGTGGTCGGCAGAAATCGCTGGCCTCCGGAGAGGCTGCATTGAGGCGCGACGAGCGTACATCCGCAGCCGCCGCCGCAGACTGCGGGACTTACCTACCGAGGACCGGCTGTATGCAGCCTATAGCGAAGCCAAAAGATCGCTGCAGCTGGCCATCGTTAGGTCCAAGGAGGTTGCTAGGGCTGAGCTTCTGGAGGGTCTCAACAGGGACCCCTGGGGACGGCCCTACAAAATGGCACGGAATAAGCTCCGGGCCCAGTCGGCTCCTCTAACGGAGACCCTCGAGCCCCAGCTTCTGGACCAAATAATCGGGGAACTATTTCCTGAAAGTCCCGAGCACACCCCTCCCCCCATGCCTTCACTATCTGGCACTAGTATTGAAGAGGAGGAGCCTGAGGTCCCTCCCATCACCGAAGGGGAGATGGGTGCAGTGGCGTTGCGCCTAAAGGCGAAGAGGACTGCGCCGGGCCCTGATGGGGTTCCGGGAAAGGTCCTGGCGGTTGCCCTAAAACAAATGGGGGAGGATCTTAGGGAGCTCTTCAGTCGCTGTCTTGTGGCTGGCCAGTTCCCGAAGATCTGGAAAGACGGCCGATTGGTCTTGCTGAGGAAGGAGGGGAGGCCTGCCGACTCTCCCTCCGCTTACCGGCCGATCGTGTTGCTGGACGAGACGGGGAAGTTGTTCGAAAGGATAATTTCTCGTCGGATCGTCCAGCACATGGTGGAGACGGGGCCGAATCTGTCCGAGGCCCAATTTGGCTTTCGAGCCCGTCGCTCCACGATCGATGCCATCTCCACGTTAAAAACCTGGACGATGGCAGCGGTTGATGGAGGCAAGGTGGCGATGGCCGTCTCGCTGGACATCGCGAACGCCTTCAACAGCCTTCCGCTCGCAACAATAAGGGAGGCACTCCGGTTCTATGGAGTGCCCCTGTATATGCGGCGGCTGTTGGAGGACTACCTCCGTGATCGTGAGGTAATGTTCGCGGGGAGGGATGGAGAAGTTCTCCGTCACCCAATGAGGTGTGGAGTCCCCCAGGGTTCCGTTCTTGGCCCCCTGCTCTGGAACGTGGGATATGACTGGGTACTCCGTGGTGCGCTCCCGTCGGGGACGCGCCTGATATGCTATGCGGATGACACCCTAGTCGTGTCCCTTGGGGACTCCTTCCAGGAGGCGGCCACAATGGCCGAGGAAAGCACCGTAATGGTGATCAACCGCATTCGGGCCCTCGGGCTCAAAGTGGCTCTCCATAAGACGGAGGCCCTCTTGTTTCATGGGCCTCGGAGGGGGCCTCCTCCAGGAGCCCACATTGTCGTGGAGGGAGTTCAGATCGCCGTGAAACCCCAGATGAAATATTTGGGGCTTCACCTCGACGGGCGCTGGGGCTTTGCTGCGCACTTCCGCCAGCTAGCCCCAAAACTGATTGGCACGGCAGGGGCCCTGAGTCGCCTGCTGCCAAATGTGGGCGGGCCAGAAGTAGGCTGCCGTCGGCTCTTCGCCGGCGTAGTGCGGAGTATGGCACTGTACGGGGCACCGATCTGGGTGGACGCTCTGACGTCAGAGAACAAAGCCCAGTTGCGTAGACCGCAGCGGGTTATGGCAATCAGAGCGATCCGTGGATACCGGACGATTTCCTGGGCAGCAGCGTGCCTTTTAGCTGGTACTCCTCCTTGGGAGCTAGAGGCGAGGATCCTCGCCGCCGTCTATCAGTTCGTAGCAACGAGGAGGGCCAGGGGCGATCCCATCGCTCCGGAAGAGGTTGCCCACGTCAGGCACGTGGGAAGAAGAGCTTTGCTTCGGGAATGGGCAGATGGCCTCGCGACTCCTGAGTATGGAGTTCGCACCATAGAGGCGGTCAGGCCGGTCCTTCCAGAGTGGACTGAGAGGAGACACGGCGCCTTAACATTCCGCTTGGTGCAGGTGCTAACGGGGCACGGATGCTTCGGTGGGTACCTGCACCGAGTGGCTATCAGAGAGCCGACGCCCCAATGTCACGAGTGTGGCGCTGCTGAGGACACGGCGCAGCATACCCTTGAGGTATGCTCGGCGTGGGATCAGCGGCGTCGCTCGCTTGTGGCCATTGTGGGAAGTGACTTGTCCCTGCCAAGTGTAGTCCAAGCCATGGTCAGTGGTGAGACGGCCTGGGGGGCTATGGTGTCCTTCTGTGAGGACGTAATCTTGCAGAAGGAGACCGCAGAGCGGGAAAGAGAAGACGCAGCTTCTGCTGACCGTCTTCGAAGAAGACGTCCGGGTGGTAGAAGGAGGAGGTATGCCCACCTCCTTCCTCCAACCTAAGTGACACCAGCGGGGTGGGGTCGGGGAACCCCACTTCGCATTGCACGGTGCACATGTGTGGAGCGACCAAGTTTACTGGTCGCCCCATTACGTGAGGGGGCACGGCATTTGCTGAGCCAGCCGCCGGGGGTGCTGTGGATGGATGCTAACGCACTTCCCATGGCGCCCCCTATTAAGGCGGTTGAATGTAAACCGTGGGGGTTTTAGTGGGTATTCCCGCAGAAGGCGGGCGAGTCCCACATATCCCAGTCGCTCTTCCCCGAGTGGTTGGTTGAACTCGTAAATGAGTTTCCTCCACGAAACAAAAAAAAAAAAAAAAAAAAAAAAAAAAAAGGTTAGGTTAGGTTAGGTTAGGTTAGGTTAGGTTAGGTTAGGTTAGGTTAGGTTAGGTTAGGTTAGGTTAGGTTAGGTTAGGTTAGGTTAGGTTAGGTTAGGTTCCCCCCCAACGGGTTCCTTGCCTTGTCGTGGCGGGGGGGCTCTTCGCTGTGAACATCACGCGGCGAAGCTAAATGGGAACCCAAGCGCGCGGCGAAGGAGTATAAGCCGCGCGCCCAGGAGTCGCTCCTATCGGGCTTGCATGCAGTGCCCGAGAAAAGGATGCGAAAGGTGGTGGCGCTCCTATCGAGCTCTGGCAACAGTGCACGAGAAAAGGAGGCCAGGTGGGGCTGTGAGAGGAAGGGTTTGCCCTCTGCGGCCATAGAGGTGGGGCTTGGGAGTTAGGGTGGGACCGCGGAGGGAGAGGAGTGCTGGTATTACGATGCGCCACTCTCCCTGCCCTCCGCGGCCCTGGTGGAGCGCCGCACCACGAATGCGGCACAGGAGGGGCTGCGGGAAATGGGGGCTCGGTGTTTTCCCCACGCACCGATCATTCGTTTCTTCGCGGCCAAGTTGCGGTTAGCGACGGGCCTGACACCTTTTCCGTCGAGGGGCTTGGGAGGCTGGTAGTTCCCAGTACCTGCTTTCCGACCCCCATGGCCTCTTGGCAATGGACTGGGGGAGTCTGCTGCCACTACATTTGAGGCCGAGTAGGAAGGCGTGCCTGGTGTTCCGGTGCGCCTTGAACTAAATGGAGGGCAGACTTTCTGCTCCTCTCCAAGGAGGGCCAGCCTTTCTGGTAGGCAACCGCCGTCGAGTTCGCGGAAGAATGCGAAAGCGTGCCCGTGTTCTTGGCAATGGCGGCAAGGAGGAACACCCCGGTGGTTTTAGTGGGTATACCGACAGTCGGGGAGTCCCACACACCTCCGCGTGCCGTCCCCTCGGCGCGCGTAGAGACGGTGCGTAACGCATTTCCCCGGGTAAAAAAAAAAAAAAAAAAAAAAAAAAAAAAAAGGTTAGGTTAGGTTAGGTTAGGTTAGGTTAGGTTAGGTTAGGTTAGGTTAGGTTAGGTTAGGTTAGGTTAGGTTAGGTTAGGTTAGGTTAGGTTAGGTTAGGTTAGGTTAGGTTAGGTTAGGTTAGGTTAGGTTAGGTTAGGTTAGGTTAGGTTAGGTTAGGTTAGGTTAGGTTAGGTTAGGTTAGGTTAGGTTAGGTTAGGTTAGGTTAGGTTAGGTTAGGTTAGGTTAGGTTAGGTTAGGTTAGGTTAGGTTAGGTTAGGTTAGGTTAGGTTAGGTTAGGTTAGGTTAGGTTAGGTTAGGTTAGGTTAGGTTAGGTTAGGTTAGGTTAGGTTAGGTTAGGTTAGGTTAGGTTAGGTTAGGTTAGGTTAGGTTAGGTTAGGTTAGGTTAGGTTAGGTTAGGTTAGGTTAGGTTAGGTTAGGTTAGGTTAGGTTAGGTTAGGTTAGGTTAGGTTAGGTTAGGTTAGGTTAGGTTAGGTTAGGTTAGGTTAGGTTAGGTTAGGTTAGGTTAGGTTAGGTTAGGTTAGGTTAGGTTAGGTTAGGTTAGGTTAGGTTAGGTTAGGTTAGGTTAGGTTAGGTTAGGTTAGGTTAGGTTAGGTTAGGTTAGGTTAGGTTAGGTTAGGTTAGGTTAGGTTAGGTTAGGTTAGGTTAGGTTAGGTTAGGTTAGGTTAGGTTAGGTTAGGTTAGGTTAGGTTAGGTTAGGTTAGGTTAGGTTAGGTTAGGTTAGGTTAGGTTAGGTTAGGTTAGGTTAGGTTAGGTTAGGTTAGGTTAGGTTAGGTTAGGTTAGGTTAGGTTAGGTTAGGTTAGGTTAGGTTAGGTTAGGTTAGGTTAGGTTAGGTTAGGTTAGGTTAGGTTAGGTTAGGTTAGGTTAGGTTAGGTTAGGTTAGGTTAGGTTAGGTTAGGTTAGGTTAGGTTAGGTTAGGTTAGGTTAGGTTAGGTTAGGTTAGGTTAGGTTAGGTTAGGTTAGGTTAGGTTAGGTTAGGTTAGGTTAGGTTAGGTTAGGTTAGGTTAGGTTAGGTTAGGTTAGGTTAGGTTAGGTTAGGTTAGGTTAGGTTAGGTTAGGTTAGGTTAGGTTAGGTTAGGTTAGGTTAGGTTAGGTTAGGTTAGGTTAGGTTAGGTTAGGTTAGGTTAGGTTAGGTTAGGTTAGGTTAGGTTAGGTTAGGTTAGGTTAGGTTAGGTTAGGTTAGGTTAGGTTAGGTTAGGTTAGGTTAGGTTAGGTTAGGTTAGGTTAGGTTAGGTTAGGTTAGGTTAGGTTAGGTTAGGTTAGGTTAGGTTAGGTTAGGTTAGGTTAGGTTAGGTTAGGTTAGGTTAGGTTAGGTTAGGTTAGGTTAGGTTAGGTTAGGTTAGGTTAGGTTAGGTTAGGTTAGGTTAGGTTAGGTTAGGTTAGGTTAGGTTAGGTTAGGTTAGGTTAGGTTAGGTTAGGTTAGGTTAGGTTAGGTTAGGTTAGGTTAGGTTAGGTTAGGTTAGGTTAGGTTAGGTTAGGTTAGGTTAGGTTAGGTTAGGTTAGGTTAGGTTAGGTTAGGTTAGGTTAGGTTAGGTTAGGTTAGGTTAGGTTAGGTTAGGTTAGGTTAGGTTAGGTTAGGTTAGGTTAGGTTAGGTTAGGTTAGGTTAGGTTAGGTTAGGTTAGGTTAGGTTAGGTTAGGTTAGGTTAGGTTAGGTTAGGTTAGGTTAGGTTAGGTTAGGTTAGGTTAGGTTAGGTTAGGTTAGGTTAGGTTAGGTTAGGTTAGGTTAGGTTAGGTTAGGTTAGGTTAGGTTAGGTTAGGTTAGGTTAGGTTAGGTTAGGTTAGGTTAGGTTAGGTTAGGTTAGGTTAGGTTAGGTTAGGTTAGGTTAGGTTAGGTTAGGTTAGGTTAGGTTAGGTTAGGTTAGGTTAGGTTAGGTTAGGTTAGGTTAGGTTAGGTTAGGTTAGGTTAGGTTAGGTTAGGTTAGGTTAGGTTAGGTTAGGTTAGGTTAGGTTAGGTTAGGTTAGGTTAGGTTAGGTTAGGTTAGGTTAGGTTAGGTTAGGTTAGGTTAGGTTAGGTTAGGTTAGGTTAGGTTAGGTTAGGTTAGGTTAGGTTAGGTTAGGTTAGGTTAGGTTAGGTTAGGTTAGGTTAGGTTAGGTTAGGTTAGGTTAGGTTAGGTTAGGTTAGGTTAGGTTAGGTTAGGTTAGGTTAGGTTAGGTTAGGTTAGGTTAGGTTAGGTTAGGTTAGGTTAGGTTAGGTTAGGTTAGGTTAGGTTAGGTTAGGTTAGGTTAGGTTAGGTTAGGTTAGGTTAGGTTAGGTTAGGTTAGGTTAGGTTAGGTTAGGTTAGGTTAGGTTAGGTTAGGTTAGGTTAGGTTAGGTTAGGTTAGGTTAGGTTAGGTTAGGTTAGGTTAGGTTAGGTTAGGTTAGGTTAGGTTAGGTTAGGTTAGGTTAGGTTAGGTTAGGTTAGGTTAGGTTAGGTTAGGTTAGGTTAGGTTAGGTTAGGTTAGGTTAGGTTAGGTTAGGTTAGGTTAGGTTAGGTTAGGTTAGGTTAGGTTAGGTTAGGTTAGGTTAGGTTAGGTTAGGTTAGGTTAGGTTAGGTTAGGTTAGGTTAGGTTAGGTTAGGTTAGGTTAGGTTAGGTTAGGTTAGGTTAGGTTAGGTTAGGTTAGGTTAGGTTAGGTTAGGTTAGGTTAGGTTAGGTTAGGTTAGGTTAGGTTAGGTTAGGTTAGGTTAGGTTAGGTTAGGTTAGGTTAGGTTAGGTTAGGTTAGGTTAGGTTAGGTTAGGTTAGGTTAGGTTAGGTTAGGTTAGGTTAGGTTAGGTTAGGTTAGGTTAGGTTAGGTTAGGTTAGGTTAGGTTAGGTTAGGTTAGGTTAGGTTAGGTTAGGTTAGGTTAGGTTAGGTTAGGTTAGGTTAGGTTAGGTTAGGTTAGGTTAGGTTAGGTTAGGTTAGGTTAGGTTAGGTTAGGTTAGGTTAGGTTAGGTTAGGTTAGGTTAGGTTAGGTTAGGTTAGGTTAGGTTAGGTTAGGTTAGGTTAGGTTAGGTTAGGTTAGGTTAGGTTAGGTTAGGTTAGGTTAGGTTAGGTTAGGTTAGGTTAGGTTAGGTTAGGTTAGGTTAGGTTAGGTTAGGTTAGGTTAGGTTAGGTTAGGTTAGGTTAGGTTAGGTTAGGTTAGGTTAGGTTAGGTTAGGTTAGGTTAGGTTAGGTTAGGTTAGGTTAGGTTAGGTTAGGTTAGGTTAGGTTAGGTTAGGTTAGGTTAGGTTAGGTTAGGTTAGGTTAGGTTAGGTTAGGTTAGGTTAGGTTAGGTTAGGTTAGGTTAGGTTAGGTTAGGTTAGGTTAGGTTAGGTTAGGTTAGGTTAGGTTAGGTTAGGTTAGGTTAGGTTAGGTTAGGTTAGGTTAGGTTAGGTTAGGTTAGGTTAGGTTAGGTTAGGTTAGGTTAGGTTAGGTTAGGTTAGGTTAGGTTAGGTTAGGTTAGGTTAGGTTAGGTTAGGTTAGGTTAGGTTAGGTTAGGTTAGGTTAGGTTAGGTTAGGTTAGGTTAGGTTAGGTTAGGTTAGGTTAGGTTAGGTTAGGTTAGGTTAGGTTAGGTTAGGTTAGGTTAGGTTAGGTTAGGTTAGGTTAGGTTAGGTTAGGTTAGGTTAGGTTAGGTTAGGTTAGGTTAGGTTAGGTTAGGTTAGGTTAGGTTAGGTTAGGTTAGGTTAGGTTAGGTTAGGTTAGGTTAGGTTAGGTTAGGTTAGGTTAGGTTAGGTTAGGTTAGGTTAGGTTAGGTTAGGTTAGGTTAGGTTAGGTTAGGTTAGGTTAGGTTAGGTTAGGTTAGGTTAGGTTAGGTTAGGTTAGGTTAGGTTAGGTTAGGTTAGGTTAGGTTAGGTTAGGTTAGGTTAGGTTAGGTTAGGTTAGGTTAGGTTAGGTTAGGTTAGGTTAGGTTAGGTTAGGTTAGGTTAGGTTAGGTTAGGTTAGGTTAGGTTAGGTTAGGTTAGGTTAGGTTAGGTTAGGTTAGGTTAGGTTAGGTTAGGTTAGGTTAGGTTAGGTTAGGTTAGGTTAGGTTAGGTTAGGTTAGGTTAGGTTAGGTTAGGTTAGGTTAGGTTAGGTTAGGTTAGGTTAGGTTAGGTTAGGTTAGGTTAGGTTAGGTTAGGTTAGGTTAGGTTAGGTTAGGTTAGGTTAGGTTAGGTTAGGTTAGGTTAGGTTAGGTTAGGTTAGGTTAGGTTAGGTTAGGTTAGGTTAGGTTAGGTTAGGTTAGGTTAGGTTAGGTTAGGTTAGGTTAGGTTAGGTTAGGTTAGGTTAGGTTAGGTTAGGTTAGGTTAGGTTAGGTTAGGTTAGGTTAGGTTAGGTTAGGTTAGGTTAGGTTAGGTTAGGTTAGGTTAGGTTAGGTTAGGTTAGGTTAGGTTAGGTTAGGTTAGGTTAGGTTAGGTTAGGTTAGGTTAGGTTAGGTTAGGTTAGGTTAGGTTAGGTTAGGTTAGGTTAGGTTAGGTTAGGTTAGGTTAGGTTAGGTTAGGTTAGGTTAGGTTAGGTTAGGTTAGGTTAGGTTAGGTTAGGTTAGGTTAGGTTAGGTTAGGTTAGGTTAGGTTAGGTTAGGTTAGGTTAGGTTAGGTTAGGTTAGGTTAGGTTAGGTTAGGTTAGGTTAGGTTAGGTTAGGTTAGGTTAGGTTAGGTTAGGTTAGGTTAGGTTAGGTTAGGTTAGGTTAGGTTAGGTTAGGTTAGGTTAGGTTAGGTTAGGTTAGGTTAGGTTAGGTTAGGTTAGGTTAGGTTAGGTTAGGTTAGGTTAGGTTAGGTTAGGTTAGGTTAGGTTAGGTTAGGTTAGGTTAGGTTAGGTTAGGTTAGGTTAGGTTAGGTTAGGTTAGGTTAGGTTAGGTTAGGTTAGGTTAGGTTAGGTTAGGTTAGGTTAGGTTAGGTTAGGTTAGGTTAGGTTAGGTTAGGTTAGGTTAGGTTAGGTTAGGTTAGGTTAGGTTAGGTTAGGTTAGGTTAGGTTAGGTTAGGTTAGGTTAGGTTAGGTTAGGTTAGGTTAGGTTAGGTTAGGTTAGGTTAGGTTAGGTTAGGTTAGGTTAGGTTAGGTTAGGTTAGGTTAGGTTAGGTTAGGTTAGGTTAGGTTAGGTTAGGTTAGGTTAGGTTAGGTTAGGTTAGGTTAGGTTAGGTTAGGTTAGGTTAGGTTAGGTTAGGTTAGGTTAGGTTAGGTTAGGTTAGGTTAGGTTAGGTTAGGTTAGGTTAGGTTAGGTTAGGTTAGGTTAGGTTAGGTTAGGTTAGGTTAGGTTAGGTTAGGTTAGGTTAGGTTAGGTTAGGTTAGGTTAGGTTAGGTTAGGTTAGGTTAGGTTAGGTTAGGTTAGGTTAGGTTAGGTTAGGTTAGGTTAGGTTAGGTTAGGTTAGGTTAGGTTAGGTTAGGTTAGGTTAGGTTAGGTTAGGTTAGGTTAGGTTAGGTTAGGTTAGGTTAGGTTAGGTTAGGTTAGGTTAGGTTAGGTTAGGTTAGGTTAGGTTAGGTTAGGTTAGGTTAGGTTAGGTTAGGTTAGGTTAGGTTAGGTTAGGTTAGGTTAGGTTAGGTTAGGTTAGGTTAGGTTAGGTTAGGTTAGGTTAGGTTAGGTTAGGTTAGGTTAGGTTAGGTTAGGTTAGGTTAGGTTAGGTTAGGTTAGGTTAGGTTAGGTTAGGTTAGGTTAGGTTAGGTTAGGTTAGGTTAGGTTAGGTTAGGTTAGGTTAGGTTAGGTTAGGTTAGGTTAGGTTAGGTTAGGTTAGGTTAGGTTAGGTTAGGTTAGGTTAGGTTAGGTTAGGTTAGGTTAGGTTAGGTTAGGTTAGGTTAGGTTAGGTTAGGTTAGGTTAGGTTAGGTTAGGTTAGGTTAGGTTAGGTTAGGTTAGGTTAGGTTAGGTTAGGTTAGGTTAGGTTAGGTTAGGTTAGGTTAGGTTAGGTTAGGTTAGGTTAGGTTAGGTTAGGTTAGGTTAGGTTAGGTTAGGTTAGGTTAGGTTAGGTTAGGTTAGGTTAGGTTAGGTTAGGTTAGGTTAGGTTAGGTTAGGTTAGGTTAGGTTAGGTTAGGTTAGGTTAGGTTAGGTTAGGTTAGGTTAGGTTAGGTTAGGTTAGGTTAGGTTAGGTTAGGTTAGGTTAGGTTAGGTTAGGTTAGGTTAGGTTAGGTTAGGTTAGGTTAGGTTAGGTTAGGTTAGGTTAGGTTAGGTTAGGTTAGGTTAGGTTAGGTTAGGTTAGGTTAGGTTAGGTTAGGTTAGGTTAGGTTAGGTTAGGTTAGGTTAGGTTAGGTTAGGTTAGGTTAGGTTAGGTTAGGTTAGGTTAGGTTAGGTTAGGTTAGGTTAGGTTAGGTTAGGTTAGGTTAGGTTAGGTTAGGTTAGGTTAGGTTAGGTTAGGTTAGGTTAGGTTAGGTTAGGTTAGGTTAGGTTAGGTTAGGTTAGGTTAGGTTAGGTTAGGTTAGGTTAGGTTAGGTTAGGTTAGGTTAGGTTAGGTTAGGTTAGGTTAGGTTAGGTTAGGTTAGGTTAGGTTAGGTTAGGTTAGGTTAGGTTAGGTTAGGTTAGGTTAGGTTAGGTTAGGTTAGGTTAGGTTAGGTTAGGTTAGGTTAGGTTAGGTTAGGTTAGGTTAGGTTAGGTTAGGTTAGGTTAGGTTAGGTTAGGTTAGGTTAGGTTAGGTTAGGTTAGGTTAGGTTAGGTTAGGTTAGGTTAGGTTAGGTTAGGTTAGGTTAGGTTAGGTTAGGTTAGGTTAGGTTAGGTTAGGTTAGGTTAGGTTAGGTTAGGTTAGGTTAGGTTAGGTTAGGTTAGGTTAGGTTAGGTTAGGTTAGGTTAGGTTAGGTTAGGTTAGGTTAGGTTAGGTTAGGTTAGGTTAGGTTAGGTTAGGTTAGGTTAGGTTAGGTTAGGTTAGGTTAGGTTAGGTTAGGTTAGGTTAGGTTAGGTTAGGTTAGGTTAGGTTAGGTTAGGTTAGGTTAGGTTAGGTTAGGTTAGGTTAGGTTAGGTTAGGTTAGGTTAGGTTAGGTTAGGTTAGGTTAGGTTAGGTTAGGTTAGGTTAGGTTAGGTTAGGTTAGGTTAGGTTAGGTTAGGTTAGGTTAGGTTAGGTTAGGTTAGGTTAGGTTAGGTTAGGTTAGGTTAGGTTAGGTTAGGTTAGGTTAGGTTAGGTTAGGTTAGGTTAGGTTAGGTTAGGTTAGGTTAGGTTAGGTTAGGTTAGGTTAGGTTAGGTTAGGTTAGGTTAGGTTAGGTTAGGTTAGGTTAGGTTAGGTTAGGTTAGGTT
>CAMYPC010000033.1:0-70915 GCA_947284805.1 Coleophora flavipennella | reverse complement strand
CAAAATCTAAGGATCTCAGATGAAATATTTTACACAGATGGGGTATTCTTAAAGCTTTCTGAATAATGATATATTTTAATTATAGGTATAAAGTTGTTACAATGTATTGAATTATCAATAGACTTTGATATTTTTGCATCAAAAAGGCATTATTCAAAAAGATTTAAGAATACCTCATCTGTATAAATAGTTCATCTTTGAGACATTTTTTTTGCGAAAAATAAATTTTGTAATGTTCTTAGATTTTGACTCCGGGATACTTCCTTGTAATTTCATGATCTATACAATTTTTATCACCGGTTTTCTCCATAGTTACTCCATATTCTTAAAGCTTTCTGAATAATGACATATTTTATTAATAGGTATAAAGTTGTTACAATGTATTTAATTATCAATAGATATTGACTTTTTTGCATCAAAAAGTAATTATTCAAAAAGCTTTAAGAATACCCCATCTGTATAAATAGTTGATCTTAGAGACAGTTTTTTGAGAAAAATAAATTTCGTAATGTTTTTAGATTTCGACTTCGGGATACTTCCTTGTAATTTCATGATCTATATACAATTTTTATCACCGGTTTTCTCCATAGTTACTGCAGTTAGTGACTAAAGAGGTTTATTAGGCTAGAGTACCGGAAAAACAATTGAGAAATACTTGCTTCATATTAATCGTACCGCTCTCGTTATGGAGTTATTAGCGATCTTAGATATTATATTTTAGATATTACTTAGATTGACCAGAGGACAAAACACCTGAAAACTTTTGTGTTCGTTTTTTATTCGTTTAGCTTTTTCCCGAGCAGATTTGAAGGTACAACAAAAGTTACGTTTCAAACGTTACGGTGTCGGCATGGTTAGTTTGTAGAGTTTATACTTTTTCTGTAAATAGCCCGCAAAAATTGAGCCCGTCCGTTCCATTTTTGCGTGTTATTTACAGAAAAATTAGACACTCTACAAACAACTAACTATGCCGACAATCAAATCTGCTCGGGAAAAAGCTAAACGAATAAAAAACGATCACAAAAGTTTACAGGTGTTTCGTCGTCTAGTCCAACTTCAATAGTCAATCATTCCTTACTGAATGCGTTACGAATGGTGTGAGTGTTAAAATAAGAACTTATTTCTAAGTTACTGAAAGATTTTTCAGCTTTCAAGCCTCTTGGAGCTACGGTACAGTAATACGGTAATATGATGGCAATGGCGCAGAGAAAAAAGAAAGATTTCTGCTTCTAGAAAACGGTATGTCAAAAAATCGGCTAAGTGTATGTCGTACCATTAAAGTGTGTGGTTCCGGCTTCCCACAAAATGAATATAAATACACTGGCAATGATTAGTGCTCACTTAACATAATATCACTCATTTAGGTAGGCTCAGATTAACCCTTAGTGTCGCGCTGCAAAATATCATATTTTCAATTTCATTACCCATACAGGCACTGTGTTCTATAATATATCTAGAGACAAAATGTATTTTCACAGCTAGACGCACAAGTGGAGTGGAGTATTATTGAAGACATAAAAACCGCCTCCGTCGCGAAACGGTCCATTAACTTCACATCGGGAGGTCTCGGTGCGGGTTCGATTCCCAGCTGAGTCTAACTTTGTAAGACTAGGTTGGGTTTGTGTAAAGGCATTTTCTAAATCCGCCTGGATAGCTACTAGACGTGTGCGCCGGTCCGGCGCGCCGCCGCCGCCGGTGGTTTTTGCCCACGCCGCCGCCGCCGGTAGTATCACATTTATAAGCAATATTAAAAACTTACAAGGCAAGTGACACAAACTACTTACACCAAAACAAAACTGCTTATAGTCAGAAATTTCCTTTACCGTAGTAAAACTGAAACTAACGGGGAATGGACTTTCGGTGGTTGGTATAACTTGACATGAAATGAGATAGATTATTGCGTGTTTTTGATGTAGAAAGGAGAAGAAAGATTTCATTTGTTTTAGTGGTAGGTATGTAATTCTTTGTTCTGTTCAGTGCTGCCATTTTAGCGCTTTCGGCGCTAAATCTAGCGCTTTTTTGGTGAGACTAGCGGGCGATTAAAATGCATTCTCCTTGTATGGTTTGTTTGTAAGAGGTTAAGCCTTTAAGGGCATTCTCTGCAGTACCAACGACACAGCCCCGGGTCTGGATGGTATTCCTTACTCATTTTTGGCACACCTTAGTGATAATTTACCCATATATTACTTAGATTTAGATAATACTGTTATGATGACAGGTAAATATGTACCTACAGCTTCAAGGAGCTAGGTATATAATCCCTAGGTACGGTATACAGCTTGGAGATAGGTTGTGATTTTTTCTTGGCCATGGAAACGAGTCTTTCAGCCAAATTCGTAAATCATTTTCACTTTCGTCATTTGTTTTTAGATTTGTACAAATCTCTCTGAAGTTCTTGACAGCATTTGCAGCAGCCTAATTCTGAGGTAGAACATCCGGTTGCAGTAGGGCGTCTTTAAAACTGCACCCAGTGCAAATTGGGTGTTCACGTCCTTTTTCATTTTATTTTCTTGTTCTTCACATTGCTCACGTGTACCAGACGATTTTCTCCAAAACGCACCACTTTTTGAAGTAAATTCTAGCAGAAAACAATGCAAATACAATAAAATAAAACTACGAATGCGTCCACCTCAAATCCCGCCAAAAAACTCCACAGCTTGGAGAACTCAAACTGTGTTGCCATTACTTAAATCCAATAAGCCCTCTTCAGACGCAGATTCATATAGACCAATAGCTTTGTCCACTGTTTTAGTTAAAATTGCAGAACACTTCATTAAAAATAGACTGGAATGGTTTCTGGAAAGTCGAGGTCTTTTATCTAACAGCCAGTTTGGATTCAGAAAGGGAAGAAGTACTTTTGATTGTTTAGGAAGGAACTTTGATAACGAACATTCGATTGGCATTTTCTGCTAATAAGTCCTTGGGAGCAGTGTTTGTTGATATTAAATCAGCTTATGATAATGTATAAATACCGATATTACAACAAAAATTACGGGCGTTAAATGTGCCAAGTATTCTTTGTAGATTTATAATTAGTCTAATATTTGAAAGATATATCTGTTACGGCTAAAACCCGAAGCTCGGCTGCACCTAGTTTTAGCCGGTCAGAACTAGGTGTAGCCACTTACTCTTGGTTAAACCTAGTACGAGCCGATTATTTTCGGGTAAAACTAGGTCTATCCTTCATCATGCCGGCTACAACTAGGTTCGGCCATTCCCTGTTGGATAAAACTAGGTCTATCCGATATCATTCCGGCTAGAACTAGGTCCAGCCATTCCCTGTTGGATAAAACTATATGCAAAAAAGTTGAAACAAGTAACAGGCGCCTGGCTCCCGCCACCCGTACACCCGCGTTTGCCATTGCGCTTTGAGTTTAGTACGCGTTGTGCCGTTGTACAAAACAGACGTACTTTCTTGTTTTTGCGCACTCATACGTTCTAATTCAGAATGGCTGTGAATGAAGACCTACAGACTATGAAGTCAAGTTTTTTGGAACAGTTTCAGTGTTTATTAGCCACAAAACATGGTAAAAATCAAAGCTATATGAATGATGTGCAGTATTCCAAGTTTATAGAAGACGTTAAAGCGGCCAAAATATCCACGAAACGTTCTACGTTACAATATCGCCGTTTGAAGCGCTTCGATGTTTGTTGTATTGGCGACATCGAAAAGTTGATTTCTCCTGTGTCGAACACCGAAAATTCCGAAAATATCAAATATTACGTCAAGAATGAAGACTTGTTTGATGTTCTTCATGAAATACATCTGTGTGTTGGGCACGGCGGAAGAAATAGAATGGTTGCAGAAGCTAAAAAGAAGTATGCAAATATTACTCAGGAGGCGATTCTTTTGTATCTTCGTATATGTAAGCCATGTCAAATGAAACAAAAATCTACCAAAAAAGGCCTTGTTGTTGTTGTTAAGCCTATTTTATCCAGCGAGCTAAACAGCCGTTGCCAAGTAGATTTAATAGACATGCAGACAAACCCAGATGGTGGCTACAAGTTTTATACTAGTTTATCAGGACCACCTCACGAAATTCGTACAACTTCATCCGTTACAAAGTAAGACTGCGGAAGATGTATCAAAGAAATTACTTGATATATTTTGTATCTTTGGATCACCCACAATACTTCAATCCGACAATGGCAGAGAGTTCGCGAATCGAGTTGTGGAAAGTTTGACGCAGATGTGGCCAGGTTTGAAGATTGTGCATGGGAAACCACGACACAGCCAGTCACAAGGTAGTGTTGAACGTGCCAATCAAGACATCCAAAAAATGCTTATGACTTGGGTGGCTGACGAGAACTGCCAAAAATGGTCAGAAGGCTTACGATTTATTCAGTTAATGAAAAATAAAGCTTACCATCACGGAATTAAAAGATCGCCGTACCAGGCAATGTTCGGTTCTGAATCAGAACCGAACATTATTTGTTTAACAAATAGTTACAAAAGTAATTAAATTTCACACTGCACAACGGTTTCGTCATAATGTCTATCAAATTCTCTTCACTCATAGACTGATAAACGTTTCATAATCACAATGTCTTTAACAAAGTGATATTTGATGACGGCTTTGCTCGTTTTGTGTTCTCACTGTTATCCATCATTTTAATCGCGCTTTCATTGTCACAATACATCACCACATTTTGCACAATACTGCCAATCCCTTCTTAAAACAGTTCTCTCACACGTCACAGCTGACATATTCTGCCTCCGCTGAAGACAATGATACTATACCGGGATATCAGGTTTTCATTGTCCCCAAACTGCGTCACAGTAAGCATTTATCACGTTTTCTTTTCTTTCTTTTTTATAGGTAAGTACCCACCCTCCAGGTATCCTAAAATCATCTTGGCTGTTTCGCACGTAGTCTTTGTAGGTTTATTTATGTATCGGCTTAAGTATGAAGGTGCATAGGTTATATCTGGTTTACTGATGGTCAGGTAAGTACGACTACCTATTATTTCTTTATATGGTACATTAATTATTATTTCTTCTTTTTCAGGAACTTCAAAATGGGCGTCTTCTCCAACTTACAGTCGTTCATTTTAAACTGTGTTAAAATTTTATAAATAAATTTTGTTTGTGATATGTGTAATTTATTTTCTGTTCTCTCTATTTCCATACCTAAAAATATATTATATATTTATCTGTCCTAAATATTTTGCTCTGAATTCTTCTTGTAGGTATGTAGTTACTGTATCTATCAGTTTAGTATTACTAATCAAATCTCATAGTATTTCCTCCATAATTAAAAAAACTGCAACATTTAATCTTCTCAACTAAAAATAAAATTATAACATGCCAATGTCTACATTATAGATATTAAAGAAAAACTACTATAAAGGTCTTTATTGAAGCAAAAAAAAGTCAAAACAATAATTTTTAGATGTTTTTCAAGATCGGTTGAGGTGTTGAATCACGAAAAGGTAACAAACAAACTCTTTTCGCATTTATCTTCTATATATGTATTTATAAAAATCTTGTGTCACGGTGTTTGTGTTCATACTCCTCTGAAACGGCTTGACCGATTTCCATGAAATATTTTGTGTAGTACTTGGGTAGGCAATGGGAATAGGTCGTAAAGTATATTTCATTATGGCAAATAAAGTTTGCACAGTCAGCTAGTAATATTATAGTAAAGGAATGGTTTTATGAAATATTAAGCTTTAAAGTGCAAATTTTTGTTGGTAAAGTGTCCACCCTCCACCCCCTCTACCAGCTAAACTGCTATTTCAGGACATCTGAAAAAAATAAAGTAAATAGTATCCCAGTAATATTGAAGTCATTGATAATGACATTGACATATAATCAATTTAAAAGAAAAACTATTACGGCTAAGTATGTTTCCTTAGTTTAGCAGTAATAGTCAACCAACTGAAGATGTTCAGTTGGGTTTATAAAAAGTTCATAGATTTTCCATAGGTACATAATGCTCTAATTACTAACTACTTAAACAATTTATTTTTAAATGAAAAGACTGAAACCTTAATTTGCGCAAGTCAGACTCGTACTAGGCCGCTTTTTATATTAAATACCCACCTTGGAAGCACACAACTTTTTTTTTCTTCAAGATCAGGGATTCCTAACTTTATACTCTATGCGCCTCACCCAACTTTCTGTTAAATGCCCTCAATATTTTTATATTCTTTGCAAAAGGTGCCGAAATAAGGCGTCAAAATAAGTCATCATCTTCATATCAGCTGAAAAACATCCACTGCTGGACAAAGGCGTCCCCCAAGGGTTTCCAAGACGACCGGTCCTGCGCTGCCCGCATCCAGTTATCTTCACTAGGTTATCGGTCCACTGCGTGGGAGGCCTGCCTATGCTACATTTTCCGGTGCGCGGTCGACACTCGAGAACTTTACTGCCCCAACGGCCATTTGTTCTATGACCTATGTGCCCTGCCCACTAACACATAAGTTTAGCAATTCTGTGAGCCAAGTCTGTTACTTTGGTTCTCCGCGGATCTCCTCATTTCTGATTTGATCGCGAAGAGAAATTTAAGCATAGCTCGCTCCATTGCCCTTTGGGTGACTTTAAGCCTTCTTATGAGGCCCATAGTAAGCTACCATCAAGTCAAAATAAGTATGTAAAATAAACTAACGAAAATATAAATGGGCATTTTTATTCCAATGAATACCTACATTCAATTAACAAAAGTAAAACCTACAATAAGTGAATCGTTGGCTTCATATTACTCGGTGTACAATGGAGACCATTTTCAACATTTGTAGTCAACAGACACACCCTTGTTTCGTTTTTATTCCCAACAGTGTTGCAAAACCACTTTTACAAATACACCAAATATAAATGGAATTCACTAAGATCATCATCATATCAGCCGAAAGACGTCCACTGCTAGACAACGGCCTCCCCCAAGGATTTCCACAACCGGTCCTGCGCTGCACCCATCCAGCAGCTTCCCATGGCGTTCAGACAATATCAGAGTTTTACAGACTTTTTCAGAGTTATTAGGACTTAATACTCTTATCCTGAGTTTTTCAGAAATAATAAGACTAATAGAAAGTCTTATTCAGAGTTTTCAAGACTTTTTAAGAGATTTTTTGATGAAAAATTTCCATAAGGGTACCTATTCTAGGCTAATAGCAATCGACTTAATACAGAACACTAAATAAAGGCTGATATTATTGAGTGATTGGGATTTTTTGTAAGAATTTTAGTTATTAAATGAATTCTAATTTTTAGTTTTTAAAGATTGCATGTTGCAAACTAATTATATTGAGAAATTAGAATATCAGCCTTTATTTAGTGTTCTGTATTAAGTCGATTGCTATTAGCCTAGAATAGGTACCCTTATGGAAATTTTTTGATGCATCTCTGTATAAGTCTTTTTAACTCTGAAAAACTCTCCGAAAAAGTCCGAATTTTCAGAGAATATCAGAGTTTTACAGACTTTTTCAGAGTTATTAGGACTTAATAACTCTTATCCTGAGTTTTTCAGAAATAATAAGACTAATAGAAAGTCTTATTCAGAGTTTTCAAGACTTTTTAAGAGATTTTTTGATGAAAAATTTCGTTTATGTTGCAAATTTACAATTAGAAAAATTATTTAGACTATATTCACTTCAATATTTTAATATATTTATTGTCAACGAATATTTTATTAATAGTTATAGTTAGTCTTATAATATAAATGGTAAAAAATTGGTAGTTCATAAAATATGACAGTTACTTAATATTTTATTTAAATAAAAAATTCAATTTGTCTCCACTATGGCTCTTCGTTTCGTTTTTTTTTCTTACAAAAAATCCCAATCACTCAATAAGACTTAATAACCCTGAAAAACTCTGAAAAACACTTATTTTGGTCTCTTAAAATTTTTTGATGCATCTCTGTATAAGTCTTTTTAACTCTGAAAAACTCTCCGAAAAAGTCCGAATTTTCAGAGAATATCAGAGTTTTTACAGTTACTTAATATTTTATTTAAATAAAAAATTCAATTTGTCTCCACTATAGCTCTTCGTTTCGTTTTTTTTTCTTACAAAAAATCCCAATCACTCAATAAGACTTAATAACCCTGAAAAACTCTGAAAAACACTTATTTTGGTCTCTTAAAATTTTTTGATGCATCTCTGTATAAGTCTTTTTAACTCTGAAAAACTCTCCGAAAAAGTCCGAATTTTCAGAGAATATCAGAGTTTTACAGACTTTTTCAGAGTTATTAGGACTTAATAACTCTTATCCTGAGTTTTTCAGAAATAATAAGACTAATAGAAAGTCTTATTCAGAGTTTTCAAGACTTTTTAAGAGATTTTTTGTAGAAAAATTATTTAGACTATATTCACTTCAATATTTTAATATGGTTATTAAGTCTTATTGAGTGATTGGGATTTTTTGTAAGAAAAAAAAACGAAACGAAGAGCTATAGTGGAGACAAATTGAATTTTTTACCCTGAAAAACTCTGAAAAACACTTATTTTGGTCTCTTAAAATTTTTTGATGCATCTCTGTATAAGTCTTTTTAACTCTGAAAAACTCTCCGAAAAAGTCCGAATTTTCAGAGAATATCAGAGTTTTACAGACTTTTTCAGAGTTATTAGGTCTCTACTCTACTACTACTACTCTCTCTACTTATTTTGGTCTCTTAAAATTTTTTGATGCATCTCTGTATAAGTCTTTTTAACTCTGAAAAACTCTCCGAAAAAGTCCGAATTTTCAGAGAATATCAGAGTTTTACAGACTTTTTCAGAGTTATTAGGACTTAAAAACTCTTATCCTGAGTTTTTCAGAAATAATAAGACTAATAGAAAGTCTTATTCAGAGTTTTCAAGACTTTTTAAGAGATTTTTTGATGAAAAATTTCCATAAGGGTACCTATTCTAGGCTAATAGCAATCGACTTAATACAGAACACTAAATAAAGGCTGATATTCTAATTTTTCAATATAATTAGTTTGCAACATGCAATCTTTAAAAACTAAAAATTAGAATTCATTTAATAACTAAAATTAACTTATAAAATATAATAAAACACTTATTTTGGTCTCTTAAAATTTTTTGATGCATCTCTGTATAAGTCTTTTTAACTCTGAAAAACTCTCCGAAAAAGTCCGAATTTTCAGAGAATATCAGAGTTTTACAGACTTTTTCAGAGTTATTAGGACTTAATAACTCTTATCCTGAGTTTTTCAGAAATAATAAGACTAATAGAAAGTCTTATTCAGAGTTTTCAAGACTTTTTAAGAGATTTTTTGTAGAAAAATTATTTAGACTATATTCACTTCAATATTTTAATATGGTTATTAAGTCTTATTGAGTGATTGGGATTTTTTGTAAGAAAAAAAAACGAAACGAAGAGCTATAGTGGAGACAAATTGAATTTTTTACCCTGAAAAACTCTGAAAAACACTTATTTTGGTCTTTTAAGATTACTTATTTGACTTTTTAAGAGATTTTTTGATGAAAAATTTCGTTTATGTTGCAAATTTACAATTAGAAAAATTATTTAGACTATATTCACTTCAATATTTTAATATATTTATTGTCAACGAATATTTTATTAATAGTTATAGTTAGTCTTATAATATAAATGGTAAAAAATTGGTAGAAAATTATTTAGACTATATTCACTTCAATATTTTAATATGGTTATTAAGTCTTATTGAGTGATTGGGATTTTTTTTAAGAAAAAAAAACGAAACGAAGAGCTATAGTGGAGACAAATTGAATTTTTTACCCTGAAAAACTCTGAAAAACACTTATTTTGGTCTCTTAAAATTTTTTGATGCATCTCTGTATAAGTCTTTTTAACTCTGAAAAACTCTCCGAAAAAGTCCGAATTTTCAGAGAATATCAGAGTTTTACAGACTTTTTCAGAGTTATTAGGTCTCTACTCTACTACTACTACTCTCTCTACTTATTTTGGTCTCTTAAAATTTTTTGATGCATCTCTGTATAAGTCTTTTTAACTCTGAAAAACTCTCCGAAAAGGTCCGAATTTTCAGAGAATATCAGAGTTTTACAGACTTTTTCAGAGTTATTAGGACTTAATAACTCTTATCCTGAGTTTTTCAGAAATAATAAGACTAATAGAAAGTCTTATTCAGAGTTTTCAAGACTTTTTAAGAGATTTTTTGATGAAAAATTTCCATAAGGTTACCTATTCTAGGCTAATAGCAATCGACTTAATACAGAACACTAAATAAAGGCTGATATTCTAATTTTTCAATATAATTAGTTTGCAACATGCAATCTTTAAAAACTAAAAATTAGAATTCATTTAATAACTAAAATTCTTACAAAAAATCCCAATCACTCAATAAGACTTAATAACCCTGAAAAACACTTATTTTGGTCTCTTAAAATTTTTTGATGCATCTCTGTATAAGTCTGTAAAACTCTCCGAAAAAGTCCGAATTTTCAGAGAATATCAGAGTTTTACAGACTTTTTCAGAGTTATTAGGACTTAATAACTCTTATCCTGAGTTTTTCAGAAATAATAAGACTAATAGAAAGTCTTATTCAGAGTTATTTAGACTATATTCACTTCAATATTTTAATATGGTTATTAAGTCTTATTGAGTGATTGGGATTTTTTGTAAGAAAAAAAACGAAACGAAGAGCTATAGTGGAGACAAATTGAATTTTTTACCCTGAAAAACTCTGAAAAACACTTATTTTGGTCTCTTAAAATTTTTTGATGCATCTCTGTATAAGTCTTTTTAACTCTGAAAAACTATCCGAAAAAGTCCGAATTTTCAGAGAATATCAGAGTTTTACAGACTTTTTCAGAGTTATTAGGACTTAAAAACTCTTATCCTGAGTTTTTCAGAAATAATAAGACTAATAGAAAGTCTTATTCAGAGTTTTCAAGACTTTTTAAGAGATTTTTTGATGAAAAATTTCCATAAGGGTACCTATTCTAGGCTAATAGCAATCGACTTAATACAGAACACTAAATAAAGGCTGATATTCTAATTTTTCAATATAATTAGTTTGCAACATGCAATCTTTAAAAACTAAAAATTAGAATTCATTTTAAAATTTTTTGATGCATCTCTGTATAAGTCTTTTTAACTCTGAAAAACTCTCCGAAAAAGTCCGAATTTTCAGAGAATATCAGAGTTTTACAGACTTTTTCAGAGTTATTAGACTTAATAACTCTTATCCTGAGTTTTTCAGAAATAATAAGACTAATAGAAAGTCTTATTCAGAGTTTTCAAGACTTTTTAAGAGATTTTTTGAAGAAAAATTTCGTTTATGTTGCAAATTTACAATTAGAAAAATTATTTAGACTATATTCACTTCAATATTTTAATATATTTATTGTCAACGAATATTTTATTAATAGTTATTATAATATAAATGGTAAAAAATTGGTAGTTCATAAAATATGACAGTTACTTAATATTTTATTTAAATAAAAAATTCAATTTGTCTCCACTATAGCTCTTCGTTTCGTTTTTTTTTCTTACAAAAAATCCCAATCACTCAATAAGACTTAATAACCCTGAAAAACTCTGAAAAACACTTATTTTTTACAGACTTTTTCAGAGTTATTAGGACTTAATACTCTTATACTGAGTTTTTCAGAAATAATAAGACTAATAGAAAGTCTTATTCAGAGTTTTCAAGACTTTTTAAGAGATTTTTTGATGAAAAATTTCCATAAGGGTACCTATTCTAGGCTAATAGCAATCGACTTAATACAGAACACTAAATAAAGGCTGATATTCTAATTTTTCAATATAATTAGTTTGCAACATGCAATCTTTAAAAAATAAAAATTAGAATTCATTTAATAACTAAAATTCTTACAAAAAATCCCAATCACTCAATAAGACTTATAACCCTGAAAAACACTTATTTTGGTCTCTTAAAATTTTTTGATGCATCTCTGTATAAGTCTTTTTAACTCTGAAAAACTCTCCGAAAAAGTCCGAATTTTCTGTATTATTAATCTCTTAAAAAGTCTTGAAAACTCTGAATAAGACTTTCTATTAGTCTTATTATTTCTGAAAAACTCAGGATAAGAGTTATTAAGTCCTAATAACTCTGAAAAAGTCTGTAAAACTCTGATATTCTCTGAAAATTCGGACTTTTTCGGAGAGTTTTTCAGAGTTAAAAAGACTTATACAGAGATGCATCAAAAAATTTCCATAAGGGTACCTATTCTAGGCTAATAGCAATCGACTTAATACAGAACACTAAATAAAGGCTGATATTCTAATTTCTCAATATAATTAGTTTGCAACATGCAATCTTTAAAAACTAAAAATTAGAATTCATTTAATAACTAAAATTCTTAAAAAAAATCCCAATCACTCAATAATATCAGCCTTTATTTAGTGTTCTGTATTAAGTCGATTGCTATTAGCCTAGAATAGGTACCCTTATGGAAATTTTTCATCAAAAAATCTCTTAAAAAGTCTTGAAAACTCTGAATAAGACTTTCTATTAGTCTTATTATTTCTGAAAAACTCAGGATAAGAGTATTAAGTCCTAATAACTCTGAAAAAGTCTGTAAAACTCTGATATTGTCTGAAAATTCGGACTTTTTCGGAGAGTTTTTCAGAGTTAAAAAGACTTATACAGAGATGCATCAAAAAATTTTAAGAGACCAAAATAAGTGTTTTTCAGGGTTATAAGTCTTATTGAGTGATTGGGATTTTTTGTAAGAATTTTAGTTATTAAATGAATTCTAATTTTTATTTTTTAAAGATTGCATGTTGCAAACTAATTATATTGAAAAATTAGAATATCAGCCTTTATTTAGTGTTCTGTATTAAGTCGATTGCTATTAGCCTAGAATAGGTACCCTTATGGAAATTTTTCATCAAAAAATCTCTTAAAAAGTCTTGAAAACTCTGAATAAGACTTTCTATTAGTCTTATTATTTCTGAAAAACTCAGGATAAGAGTATTAAGTCCTAATAACTCTGAAAAAGTCTGTAAAAAATAAGTGTTTTTCAGAGTTTTTCAGGGTTATTAAGTCTTATTGAGTGATTGGGATTTTTTGTAAGAAAAAAAAACGAAACGAAGAGCTATAGTGGAGACAAATTGAATTTTTTATTTAAATAAAATATTAAGTAACTGTCATATTTTATGAACTACCAATTTTTTACCATTTATATTATAATAACTATTAATAAAATATTCGTTGACAATAAATATATTAAAATATTGAAGTGAATATAGTCTAAATAATTTTTCTAATTGTAAATTTGCAACATAAACGAAATTTTTCTTCAAAAAATCTCTTAAAAAGTCTTGAAAACTCTGAATAAGACTTTCTATTAGTCTTATTATTTCTGAAAAACTCAGGATAAGAGTTATTAAGTCTAATAACTCTGAAAAAGTCTGTAAAACTCTGATATTCTCTGAAAATTCGGACTTTTTCGGAGAGTTTTTCAGAGTTAAAAAGACTTATACAGAGATGCATCAAAAAATTTTAAAATGAATTCTAATTTTTAGTTTTTAAAGATTGCATGTTGCAAACTAATTATATTGAAAAATTAGAATATCAGCCTTTATTTAGTGTTCTGTATTAAGTCGATTGCTATTAGCCTAGAATAGGTACCCTTATGGAAATTTTTCATCAAAAAATCTCTTAAAAAGTCTTGAAAACTCTGAATAAGACTTTCTATTAGTCTTATTATTTCTGAAAAACTCAGGATAAGAGTTTTTAAGTCCTAATAACTCTGAAAAAGTCTGTAAAACTCTGATATTCTCTGAAAATTCGGACTTTTTCGGATAGTTTTTCAGAGTTAAAAAGACTTATACAGAGATGCATCAAAAAATTTTAAGAGACCAAAATAAGTGTTTTTCAGAGTTTTTCAGGGTAAAAAATTCAATTTGTCTCCACTATAGCTCTTCGTTTCGTTTTTTTTCTTACAAAAAATCCCAATCACTCAATAAGACTTAATAACCATATTAAAATATTGAAGTGAATATAGTCTAAATAACTCTGAATAAGACTTTCTATTAGTCTTATTATTTCTGAAAAACTCAGGATAAGAGTTATTAAGTCCTAATAACTCTGAAAAAGTCTGTAAAACTCTGATATTCTCTGAAAATTCGGACTTTTTCGGAGAGTTTTACAGACTTATACAGAGATGCATCAAAAAATTTTAAGAGACCAAAATAAGTGTTTTTCAGGGTTATTAAGTCTTATTGAGTGATTGGGATTTTTTGTAAGAATTTTAGTTATTAAATGAATTCTAATTTTTAGTTTTTAAAGATTGCATGTTGCAAACTAATTATATTGAAAAATTAGAATATCAGCCTTTATTTAGTGTTCTGTATTAAGTCGATTGCTATTAGCCTAGAATAGGTAACCTTATGGAAATTTTTCATCAAAAAATCTCTTAAAAAGTCTTGAAAACTCTGAATAAGACTTTCTATTAGTCTTATTATTTCTGAAAAACTCAGGATAAGAGTTATTAAGTCCTAATAACTCTGAAAAAGTCTGTAAAACTCTGATATTCTCTGAAAATTCGGACCTTTTCGGAGAGTTTTTCAGAGTTAAAAAGACTTATACAGAGATGCATCAAAAAATTTTAAGAGACCAAAATAAGTAGAGAGAGTAGTAGTAGTAGAGTAGAGACCTAATAACTCTGAAAAAGTCTGTAAAACTCTGATATTCTCTGAAAATTCGGACTTTTTCGGAGAGTTTTTCAGAGTTAAAAAGACTTATACAGAGATGCATCAAAAAATTTTAAGAGACCAAAATAAGTGTTTTTCAGAGTTTTTCAGGGTAAAAAATTCAATTTGTCTCCACTATAGCTCTTCGTTTCGTTTTTTTTTCTTACAAAAAATCCCAATCACTCAATAAGACTTAATAACCATATTAAAATATTGAAGTGAATATAGTCTAAATAATTTTCTACCAATTTTTTACCATTTATATTATAAGACTAACTATAACTATTAATAAAATATTCGTTGACAATAAATATATTAAAATATTGAAGTGAATATAGTCTAAATAATTTTTCTAATTGTAAATTTGCAACATAAACGAAATTTTTCATCAAAAAATCTCTTAAAAAGTCAAATAAGTAATCTTAAAAGACCAAAATAAGTGTTTTTCAGAGTTTTTCAGGGTAAAAAATTCAATTTGTCTCCACTATAGCTCTTCGTTTCGTTTTTTTTTCTTACAAAAAATCCCAATCACTCAATAAGACTTAATAACCATATTAAAATATTGAAGTGAATATAGTCTAAATAATTTTTCTACAAAAAATCTCTTAAAAAGTCTTGAAAACTCTGAATAAGACTTTCTATTAGTCTTATTATTTCTGAAAAACTCAGGATAAGAGTTATTAAGTCCTAATAACTCTGAAAAAGTCTGTAAAACTCTGATATTCTCTGAAAATTCGGACTTTTTCGGAGAGTTTTTCAGAGTTAAAAAGACTTATACAGAGATGCATCAAAAAATTTTAAGAGACCAAAATAAGTGTTTTATTATATTTTATAAGTTAATTTTAGTTATTAAATGAATTCTAATTTTTAGTTTTTAAAGATTGCATGTTGCAAACTAATTATATTGAAAAATTAGAATATCAGCCTTTATTTAGTGTTCTGTATTAAGTCGATTGCTATTAGCCTAGAATAGGTACCCTTATGGAAATTTTTCATCAAAAAATCTCTTAAAAAGTCTTGAAAACTCTGAATAAGACTTTCTATTAGTCTTATTATTTCTGAAAAACTCAGGATAAGAGTTTTTAAGTCCTAATAACTCTGAAAAAGTCTGTAAAACTCTGATATTCTCTGAAAATTCGGACTTTTTCGGAGAGTTTTTCAGAGTTAAAAAGACTTATACAGAGATGCATCAAAAAATTTTAAGAGACCAAAATAAGTAGAGAGAGTAGTAGTAGTAGAGTAGAGACCTAATAACTCTGAAAAAGTCTGTAAAACTCTGATATTCTCTGAAAATTCGGACTTTTTCGGAGAGTTTTTCAGAGTTAAAAAGACTTATACAGAGATGCATCAAAAAATTTTAAGAGACCAAAATAAGTGTTTTTCAGAGTTTTTCAGGGTAAAAAATTCAATTTGTCTCCACTATAGCTCTTCGTTTCGTTTTTTTTTCTTACAAAAAATCCCAATCACTCAATAAGACTTAATAACCATATTAAAATATTGAAGTGAATATAGTCTAAATAATTTTTCTACAAAAAATCTCTTAAAAAGTCTTGAAAACTCTGAATAAGACTTTCTATTAGTCTTATTATTTCTGAAAAACTCAGGATAAGAGTTATTAAGTCCTAATAACTCTGAAAAAGTCTGTAAAACTCTGATATTCTCTGAAAATTCGGACTTTTTCGGAGAGTTTTTCAGAGTTAAAAAGACTTATACAGAGATGCATCAAAAAATTTTAAGAGACCAAAATAAGTGTTTTTCAGAGTTTTTCAGGGTTATTAAGTCTTATTGAGTGATTGGGATTTTTTGTAAGAAAAAAAAACGAAACGAAGAGCTATAGTGGAGACAAATTGAATTTTTTATTTAAATAAAATATTAAGTAACTGTAAAAACTCTGATATTCTCTGAAAATTCGGACTTTTTCGGAGAGTTTTTCAGAGTTAAAAAGACTTATACAGAGATGCATCAAAAAATTTTAAGAGACCAAAATAAGTGTTTTTCAGAGTTTTTCAGGGTTATTAAGTCTTATTGAGTGATTGGGATTTTTTGTAAGAAAAAAAAACGAAACGAAGAGCCATAGTGGAGACAAATTGAATTTTTTATTTAAATAAAATATTAAGTAACTGTCATATTTTATGAACTACCAATTTTTTACCATTTATATTATAAGACTAACTATAACTATTAATAAAATATTCGTTGACAATAAATATATTAAAATATTGAAGTGAATATAGTCTAAATAATTTTTCTAATTGTAAATTTGCAACATAAACGAAATTTTTCATCAAAAAATCTCTTAAAAAGTCTTGAAAACTCTGAATAAGACTTTCTATTAGTCTTATTATTTCTGAAAAACTCAGGATAAGAGTTATTAAGTCCTAATAACTCTGAAAAAGTCTGTAAAACTCTGATATTCTCTGAAAATTCGGACTTTTTCGGAGAGTTTTTCAGAGTTAAAAAGACTTATACAGAGATGCATCAAAAAATTTCCATAAGGGTACCTATTCTAGGCTAATAGCAATCGACTTAATACAGAACACTAAATAAAGGCTGATATTCTAATTTCTCAATATAATTAGTTTGCAACATGCAATCTTTAAAAACTAAAAATTAGAATTCATTTAATAACTAAAATTCTTACAAAAAATCCCAATCACTCAATAATATCAGCCTTTATTTAGTGTTCTGTATTAAGTCGATTGCTATTAGCCTAGAATAGGTACCCTTATGGAAATTTTTCATCAAAAAATCTCTTAAAAAGTCTTGAAAACTCTGAATAAGACTTTCTATTAGTCTTATTATTTCTGAAAAACTCAGGATAAGAGTATTAAGTCCTAATAACTCTGAAAAAGTCTGTAAAACTCTGATATTGTCTGAAAATTCGGACTTTTTCGGAGAGTTTTTCAGAGTTAAAAAGACTTATACAGAGATGCATCAAAAAATTTTAAGAGACCAAAATAAGTGTTTTTCAGGGTTATAAGTCTTATTGAGTGATTGGGATTTTTTGTAAGAATTTTAGTTATTAAATGAATTCTAATTTTTAGTTTTTAAAGATTGCATGTTGCAAACTAATTATATTGAAAAATTAGAATATCAGCCTTTATTTAGTGTTCTGTATTAAGTCGATTGCTATTAGCCTAGAATAGGTACCCTTATGGAAATTTTTCATCAAAAAATCTCTTAAAAAGTCTTGAAAACTCTGAATAAGACTTTCTATTAGTCTTATTATTTCTGAAAAACTCAGGATAAGAGTATTAAGTCCTAATAACTCTGAAAAAGTCTGTAAAAAATAAGTGTTTTTCAGAGTTTTTCAGGGTTATTAAGTCTTATTGAGTGATTGGGATTTTTTGTAAGAAAAAAAAACGAAACGAAGAGCTATAGTGGAGACAAATTGAATTTTTTATTTAAATAAAATATTAAGTAACTGTCATATTTTATGAACTACCAATTTTTTACCATTTATATTATAATAACTATTAATAAAATATTCGTTGACAATAAATATATTAAAATATTGAAGTGAATATAGTCTAAATAATTTTTCTAATTGTAAATTTGCAACATAAACGAAATTTTTCATCAAAAAATCTCTTAAAAAGTCTTGAAAACTCTGAATAAGACTTTCTATTAGTCTTATTATTTCTGAAAAACTCAGGATAAGAGTTATTAAGTCTAATAACTCTGAAAAAGTCTGTAAAACTCTGATATTCTCTGAAAATTCGGACTTTTTCGGAGAGTTTTTCAGAGTTAAAAAGACTTATACAGAGATGCATCAAAAAATTTCCATAAGGGTACCTATTCTAGGCTAATAGCAATCGACTTAATACAGAACACTAAATAAAGGCTGATATTCTAATTTCTCAATATAATTAGTTTGCAACATGCAATCTTTAAAAACTAAAAATTAGAATTCATTTAATAACTAAAATTCTTACAAAAAATCCCAATCACTCAATAATATCAGCCTTTATTTAGTGTTCTGTATTAAGTCGATTGCTATTAGCCTAGAATAGGTACCCTTATGGAAATTTTTCATCAAAAAATCTCTTAAAAAGTCTTGAAAACTCTGAATAAGACTTTCTATTAGTCTTATTATTTCTGAAAAACTCAGGATAAGAGTATTAAGTCCTAATAACTCTGAAAAAGTCTGTAAAACTCTGATATTGTCTGAAAATTCGGACTTTTTCGGAGAGTTTTTCAGAGTTAAAAAGACTTATACAGAGATGCATCAAAAAATTTTAAGAGACCAAAATAAGTGTTTTTCAGGGTTATAAGTCTTATTGAGTGATTGGGATTTTTTGTAAGAATTTTAGTTATTAAATGAATTCTAATTTTTAGTTTTTAAAGATTGCATGTTGCAAACTAATTATATTGAAAAATTAGAATATCAGCCTTTATTTAGTGTTCTGTATTAAGTCGATTGCTATTAGCCTAGAATAGGTACCCTTATGGAAATTTTTCATCAAAAAATCTCTTAAAAAGTCTTGAAAACTCTGAATAAGACTTTCTATTAGTCTTATTATTTCTGAAAAACTCAGGATAAGAGTATTAAGTCCTAATAACTCTGAAAAAGTCTGTAAAAAATAAGTGTTTTTCAGAGTTTTTCAGGGTTATTAAGTCTTATTGAGTGATTGGGATTTTTTGTAAGAAAAAAAAACGAAACGAAGAGCTATAGTGGAGACAAATTGAATTTTTTATTTAAATAAAATATTAAGTAACTGTCATATTTTATGAACTACCAATTTTTTACCATTTATATTATAATAACTATTAATAAAATATTCGTTGACAATAAATATATTAAAATATTGAAGTGAATATAGTCTAAATAATTTTTCTAATTGTAAATTTGCAACATAAACGAAATTTTTCATCAAAAAATCTCTTAAAAAGTCTTGAAAACTCTGAATAAGACTTTCTATTAGTCTTATTATTTCTGAAAAACTCAGGATAAGAGTTATTAAGTCTAATAACTCTGAAAAAGTCTGTAAAACTCTGATATTCTCTGAAAATTCGGACTTTTTCGGAGAGTTTTTCAGAGTTAAAAAGACTTATACAGAGATGCATCAAAAAATTTCCATAAGGGTACCTATTCTAGGCTAATAGCAATCGACTTAATACAGAACACTAAATAAAGGCTGATATTCTAATTTCTCAATATAATTAGTTTGCAACATGCAATCTTTAAAAACTAAAAATTAGAATTCATTTAATAACTAAAATTCTTACAAAAAATCCCAATCACTCAATAATATCAGCCTTTATTTAGTGTTCTGTATTAAGTCGATTGCTATTAGCCTAGAATAGGTACCCTTATGGAAATTTTTCATCAAAAAATCTCTTAAAAAGTCTTGAAAACTCTGAATAAGACTTTCTATTAGTCTTATTATTTCTGAAAAACTCAGGATAAGAGTATTAAGTCCTAATAACTCTGAAAAAGTCTGTAAAACTCTGATATTGTCTGAAAATTCGGACTTTTTCGGAGAGTTTTTCAGAGTTAAAAAGACTTATACAGAGATGCATCAAAAAATTTTAAGAGACCAAAATAAGTGTTTTTCAGGGTTATAAGTCTTATTGAGTGATTGGGATTTTTTGTAAGAATTTTAGTTATTAAATGAATTCTAATTTTTAGTTTTTAAAGATTGCATGTTGCAAACTAATTATATTGAAAAATTAGAATATCAGCCTTTATTTAGTGTTCTGTATTAAGTCGATTGCTATTAGCCTAGAATAGGTACCCTTATGGAAATTTTTCATCAAAAAATCTCTTAAAAAGTCTTGAAAACTCTGAATAAGACTTTCTATTAGTCTTATTATTTCTGAAAAACTCAGGATAAGAGTATTAAGTCCTAATAACTCTGAAAAAGTCTGTAAAAAATAAGTGTTTTTCAGAGTTTTTCAGGGTTATTAAGTCTTATTGAGTGATTGGGATTTTTTGTAAGAAAAAAAAACGAAACGAAGAGCTATAGTGGAGACAAATTGAATTTTTTATTTAAATAAAATATTAAGTAACTGTCATATTTTATGAACTACCAATTTTTTACCATTTATATTATAATAACTATTAATAAAATATTCGTTGACAATAAATATATTAAAATATTGAAGTGAATATAGTCTAAATAATTTTTCTAATTGTAAATTTGCAACATAAACGAAATTTTTCATCAAAAAATCTCTTAAAAAGTCTTGAAAACTCTGAATAAGACTTTCTATTAGTCTTATTATTTCTGAAAAACTCAGGATAAGAGTTATTAAGTCTAATAACTCTGAAAAAGTCTGTAAAACTCTGATATTCTCTGAAAATTCGGACTTTTTCGGAGAGTTTTTCAGAGTTAAAAAGACTTATACAGAGATGCATCAAAAAATTTTAAAATGAATTCTAATTTTTAGTTTTTAAAGATTGCATGTTGCAAACTAATTATATTGAAAAATTAGAATATCAGCCTTTATTTAGTGTTCTGTATTAAGTCGATTGCTATTAGCCTAGAATAGGTACCCTTATGGAAATTTTTCATCAAAAAATCTCTTAAAAAGTCTTGAAAACTCTGAATAAGACTTTCTATTAGTCTTATTATTTCTGAAAAACTCAGGATAAGAGTTTTTAAGTCCTAATAACTCTGAAAAAGTCTGTAAAACTCTGATATTCTCTGAAAATTCGGACTTTTTCGGAGAGTTTTTCAGAGTTAAAAAGACTTATACAGAGATGCATCAAAAAATTTTAAGAGACCAAAATAAGTGTTTTTCAGAGTTTTTCAGGGTAAAAAATTCAATTTGTCTCCACTATAGCTCTTCGTTTCGTTTTTTTTCTTACAAAAAATCCCAATCACTCAATAAGACTTAATAACCATATTAAAATATTGAAGTGAATATAGTCTAAATAACTCTGAATAAGACTTTCTATTAGTCTTATTATTTCTGAAAAACTCAGGATAAGAGTTATTAAGTCCTAATAACTCTGAAAAAGTCTGTAAAACTCTGATATTCTCTGAAAATTCGGACTTTTTCGGAGAGTTTTACAGACTTATACAGAGATGCATCAAAAAATTTTAAGAGACCAAAATAAGTGTTTTTCAGGGTTATTAAGTCTTATTGAGTGATTGGGATTTTTTGTAAGAATTTTAGTTATTAAATGAATTCTAATTTTTAGTTTTTAAAGATTGCATGTTGCAAACTAATTATATTGAAAAATTAGAATATCAGCCTTTATTTAGTGTTCTGTATTAAGTCGATTGCTATTAGCCTAGAATAGGTACCCTTATGGAAATTTTTCATCAAAAAATCTCTTAAAAAGTCTTGAAAACTCTGAATAAGACTTTCTATTAGTCTTATTATTTCTGAAAAACTCAGGATAAGAGTTATTAAGTCCTAATAACTCTGAAAAAGTCTGTAAAACTCTGATATTCTCTGAAAATTCGGACCTTTTCGGAGAGTTTTTCAGAGTTAAAAAGACTTATACAGAGATGCATCAAAAAATTTTAAGAGACCAAAATAAGTAGAGAGAGTAGTAGTAGTAGAGTAGAGACCTAATAACTCTGAAAAAGTCTGTAAAACTCTGATATTCTCTGAAAATTCGGACTTTTTCGGAGAGTTTTTCAGAGTTAAAAAGACTTATACAGAGATGCATCAAAAAATTTTAAGAGACCAAAATAAGTGTTTTTCAGAGTTTTTCAGGGTAAAAAATTCAATTTGTCTCCACTATAGCTCTTCGTTTCGTTTTTTTTTCTTACAAAAAATCCCAATCACTCAATAAGACTTAATAACCATATTAAAATATTGAAGTGAATATAGTCTAAATAATTTTCTACCAATTTTTTACCATTTATATTATAAGACTAACTATAACTATTAATAAAATATTCGTTGACAATAAATATATTAAAATATTGAAGTGAATATAGTCTAAATAATTTTTCTAATTGTAAATTTGCAACATAAACGAAATTTTTCATCAAAAAATCTCTTAAAAAGTCTTGAAAACTCTGAATAAGACTTTCTATTAGTCTTATTATTTGTAAAAGTCTGATATTCTCTGAAAATTCGGACTTTTTCGGAGAGTTTTTCAGAGTTAAAAAGACTTATACAGAGATGCATCAAAAAATTTCCATAAGGGTACCTATTCTAGGCTAATAGCAATCGACTTAATACAGAACACTAAATAAAGGCTGATATTCTAATTTCTCAATATAATTAGTTTGCAACATGCAATCTTTAAAAACTAAAAATTAGAATTCATTTAATAACTAAAATTCTTACAAAAAATCCCAATCACTCAATAATATCAGCCTTTATTTAGTGTTCTGTATTAAGTCGATTGCTATTAGCCTAGAATAGGTACCCTTATACAGAGATGCATCAAAAAATTTTAAGAGACCAAAATAAGTGTTTTATTATATTTTATAAGTTAATTTTAGTTATTAAATGAATTCTAATTTTTAGTTTTTAAAGATTGCATGTTGCAAACTAATTATATTGAAAAATTAGAATATCAGCCTTTATTTTGAAATTTTTCATCAAAAAAACCCTTTCTCCTTTTTCCTAGGAGTCAACTCCGTTCGAATGCCCGTGTTTTTTTGCTTACGAACAACTCGGTGTGAAAGATCGTATTGTCCCATCGTTGTGGCTCAGTCGAACCAAAAGCCTCTTGCATTTTAGCAAAAAATCTCTTAAAAAGTCTTGAAAACTCTGAATAAGACTTTATTAGTCTATTATTTCTGAAAAACTCAGGATAAGAGTTATTAAGTCCTAATAACTCTGAAAAAGTCTGTAAAACTCTGATATTCTCTGAAAATTCGGACTTTTTCGGAGAGTTTTTCAGAGTTAAAAAGACTTATACAGAGATGCATCAAAAAATTTTAAGAGACCAAAATAAGTGTTTTATTATATTTTATAAGTTAATTTTAGTTATTAAATGAATTCTAATTTTTAGTTTTTAAAGATTGCATGTTGCAAACTAATTATATTGAAAAATTAGAATATCAGCCTTTATTTAGTGTTCTGTATTAAGTCGATTGCTATTAGCCTAGAATAGGTACCCTTATGGAAATTTTTCATCAAAAAATCTCTTAAAAAGTCTTGAAAACTCTGAATAAGACTTTCTATTAGTCTTATTATTTCTGAAAAACTCAGGATAAGAGTTATTAAGTCCTAATAACTCTGAAAAAGTCTGTAAAACTCTGATATTCTCTGAAAATTAGGACTTTTTCGGAGAGTTTTTCAGAGTTAAAAAGACTTATACAGAGATGCATCAAAAAATTTTAAGAGACCAAAATAAGTAGAGAGAGTAGTAGTAGTAGAGTAGAGACCTAATAACTCTGAAAAAGTCTGTAAAACTCTGATATTCTCTGAAAATTCGGACTTTTTCGGAGAGTTTTTCAGAGTTAAAAAGACTTATACAGAGATGCATCAAAAAATTTTAAGAGACTAAAATAAGTGTTTTTCAGAGTTTTTCAGGGTAAAAAATTCAATTTGTCTCCACTATAGCTCTTCGTTTCGTTTTTTTTTCTTACAAAAAATCCCAATCACTCAATAAGACTTAATAACCATATTAAAATATTGAAGTGAATATAGTCTAAATAATTTTTCTACAAAAAATCTCTTAAAAAGTCTTGAAAACTCTGAATAAGACTTTCTATTAGTCTTATTATTTCTGAAAAACTCAGGATAAGAGTTATTAAGTCCTAATAACTCTGAAAAAGTCTGTAAAACTCTGATATTCTCTGAAAATTCGGACTTTTTCGGAGAGTTTTACAGACTTATACAGAGATGCATCAAAAAATTTTAAGAGACCAAAATAAGTGTTTTTCAGAGTTTTTCAGGTTTATTAAGTCTTATTGAGTGATTGGGATTTTTTGTAAGAAAAAAAAACGAAACGAAGAGCTATAGTGGAGACAAATTGAATTTTTTATTTAAATAAAATATTAAGTAACTGTCATATTTTATGAACTACCAATTTTTTACCATTTATATTATAAGACTAACTATAACTATTAATAAAATATTCGTTGACAATAAATATATTAAAATATTGAAGTGAATATAGAAATAATTTTTCTAATTGTAAATTTGCAACATAAACGAAATTTTTCATCAAAAAATCTCTTAAAAAGTCTTGAAAACTCTGAATAAGACTTTCTATTAGTCTTATTATTTCTGAAAAACTCAGGATAAGAGTTATTAAGTCCTAATAACTCTGAAAAAGTCTGTAAAACTCTGATATTCTCTGAAAATTCGGACTTTTTCGGAGAGTTTTTCAGAGTTAAAAAGACTTATACAGAGATGCATCAAAAAATTTTAAGAGACCAAAATAAGTGTTTTTCAGAGTTTTTCAGGGTTATTAAGTCTTATTGAGTGATTGGGATTTTTTGTAAGAAAAAAAAACGAAACGAAGAGCTATAGTGGAGACAAATTGAATTTTTTATTTAAATAAAATATTAAGTAACTGTCATATTTTATGAACTACCAATTTTTTACCATTTATATTATAAGACTAACTATAACTATTAATAAAATATTCGTTGACAATAAATATATTAAAATATTGAAGTGAATATAGTCTAAATAATTTTTCTAATTGTAAATTTGCAACATAAACGAAATTTTTCATCAAAAAATCTCTTAAAAAGTCTTGAAAACTCTGAATAAGACTTTCTATTAGTCTTATTATTTCTGTAAAACTCAGGATAAGAGTTATTAAGTCCTAATAACTCTGAAAAAGTCTGTAAAACTCTGATATTCTCTGAAAATTCGGACTTTTTCGGAGAGTTTTTCAGAGTTAAAAAGATTTATACAGAGATGCATCAAAAAATTTTAAGAGACCAAAATAAGTGTTTTTCAGAGTTTTTCAGGGTTATTAAGTCTTATTGAGTGATTGGGATTTTTTGTAAGAAAAAAAAAACGAAACGAAGAGCTATAATGGAGACAAATTGAATTTTTTATTTAAATAAAATATTAAGTAACTGTAAAAACTCTGATATTCTCTGAAAATTCGGACTTTTTCGGAGAGTTTTTCAGAGTTAAAAAGACTTATACAGAGATGCATCAAAAAATTTTAAGAGACCAAAATAAGTGTTTTTCAGAGTTTTTCAGGGTTATTAAGTCTTATTGAGTGATTGGGATTTTTTGTAAGAAAAAAAAATTCAGCCTTTATTTAGTGTTCTGTATTAAGTCGATTGCTATTAGCCTAGAATAGGTACCCTTATGGAAATTTTTCATCAAAAAATCTCTTAAAAAGTCTTGAAAACTCTGAATAAGACTTTCTATTAGTCTTATTATTTCTGAAAAACTCAGGATAAGAGTTATTAAGTCCTAATAACTCTGAAAAAGTCTGTAAAACTCTGATATTCTCTGAAAATTCGGACTTTTTCGGAGAGTTTTTCAGAGTTAAAAAGACTTATACAGAGATGCATCAAAAAATTTTAAGAGACCAAAATAAGTGTTTTTCAGAGTTTTTCAGGGTTATTAAGTCTTATTGAGTGATTGGGATTTTTTGTAAGAAAAAAAAACGAAACGAAGAGCTATAGTGGAGACAAATTGAATTTTTTATTTAAATAAAATATTAAGTAACTGTAAAAACTCTGATATTCTCTGAAAATTCGGACTTTTTCGGAGAGTTTTTCAGAGTTAAAAAGACTTATACAGAGATGCATCAAAAAATTTTAAGAGACCAAAATAAGTGTTTTTCAGAGTTTTTCAGGGTTATTAAGTCTTATTGAGTGATTGGGATTTTTTGTAAGAAAAAAAAACGAAACGAAGAGCTATAGTGGAGACAAATTGATTTTTTTATTTAAATAAAATATTAAGTAACTGTCATATTTTATGAACTACCAATTTTTTACCATTTATATTATAAGACTAACTATAACTATTAATAAAATATTCGTTGACAATAAATATATTAAAATATTGAAGTGAATATAGTCTAAATAATTTTTCTAATTGTAAATTTGCAACATAAACGAAATTTTTCATCAAAAAATCTCTTAAAAAGTCTTGAAAACTCTGAATAAGACTTTCTATTAGTCTTATTATTTCTGAAAAACTCAGGATAAGAGTTATTAAGTCCTAATAACTCTGAAAAAGTCTGTAAAACTCTGATATTCTCTGAAAATTCGGACTTTTTCGGAGAGTTTTTCAGAGTTAAAAAGACTTATACAGAGATGCATCAAAAAATTTCCATAAGGGTACCTATTCTAGGCTAATAGCAATCGACTTAATACAGAACACTAAATAAAGGCTGATATTCTAATTTCTCAATATAATTAGTTTGCAACATGCAATCTTTAAAAACTAAAAATTAGAATTCATTTAATAACTAAAATTCTTACAAAAAATCCCAATCACTCAATAATATCAGCCTTTATTTAGTGTTCTGTATTAAGTCGATTGCTATTAGCCTAGAATAGGTACCCTTATGGAAATTTTTCATCAAAAAATCTCTTAAAAAGTCTTGAAAACTCTGAATAAGACTTTCTATTAGTCTTATTATTTCTGAAAAACTCAGGATAAGAGTATTAAGTCCTAATAACTCTGAAAAAGTCTGTAAAACTCTGATATTGTCTGAAAATTCGGACTTTTTCGGAGAGTTTTTCAGAGTTAAAAAGACTTATACAGAGATGCATCAAAAAATTTTAAGAGACCAAAATAAGTGTTTTTCAGGGTTATAAGTCTTATTGAGTGATTGGGATTTTTTGTAAGAATTTTAGTTATTAAATGAATTCTAATTTTTATTTTTTAAAGATTGCATGTTGCAAACTAATTATATTGAAAAATTAGAATATCAGCCTTTATTTAGTGTTCTGTATTAAGTCGATTGCTATTAGCCTAGAATAGGTACCCTTATGGAAATTTTTCATCAAAAAATCTCTTAAAAAGTCTTGAAAACTCTGAATAAGACTTTCTATTAGTCTTATTATTTCTGAAAAACTCAGGATAAGAGTATTAAGTCCTAATAACTCTGAAAAAGTCTGTAAAAAATAAGTGTTTTTCAGAGTTTTTCAGGGTTATTAAGTCTTATTGAGTGATTGGGATTTTTTGTAAGAAAAAAAAACGAAACGAAGAGCTATAGTGGAGACAAATTGAATTTTTTATTTAAATAAAATATTAAGTAACTGTCATATTTTATGAACTACCAATTTTTTACCATTTATATTATAATAACTATTAATAAAATATTCGTTGACAATAAATATATTAAAATATTGAAGTGAATATAGTCTAAATAATTTTTCTAATTGTAAATTTGCAACATAAACGAAATTTTTCTTCAAAAAATCTCTTAAAAAGTCTTGAAAACTCTGAATAAGACTTTCTATTAGTCTTATTATTTCTGAAAAACTCAGGATAAGAGTTATTAAGTCTAATAACTCTGAAAAAGTCTGTAAAACTCTGATATTCTCTGAAAATTCGGACTTTTTCGGAGAGTTTTTCAGAGTTAAAAAGACTTATACAGAGATGCATCAAAAAATTTTAAAATGAATTCTAATTTTTAGTTTTTAAAGATTGCATGTTGCAAACTAATTATATTGAAAAATTAGAATATCAGCCTTTATTTAGTGTTCTGTATTAAGTCGATTGCTATTAGCCTAGAATAGGTACCCTTATGGAAATTTTTCATCAAAAAATCTCTTAAAAAGTCTTGAAAACTCTGAATAAGACTTTCTATTAGTCTTATTATTTCTGAAAAACTCAGGATAAGAGTTTTTAAGTCCTAATAACTCTGAAAAAGTCTGTAAAACTCTGATATTCTCTGAAAATTCGGACTTTTTCGGAGAGTTTTTCAGAGTTAAAAAGACTTATACAGAGATGCATCAAAAAATTTTAAGAGACCAAAATAAGTGTTTTTCAGAGTTTTTCAGGGTAAAAAATTCAATTTGTCTCCACTATAGCTCTTCGTTTCGTTTTTTTTCTTACAAAAAATCCCAATCACTCAATAAGACTTAATAACCATATTAAAATATTGAAGTGAATATAGTCTAAATAACTCTGAATAAGACTTTCTATTAGTCTTATTATTTCTGAAAAACTCAGGATAAGAGTTATTAAGTCCTAATAACTCTGAAAAAGTCTGTAAAACTCTGATATTCTCTGAAAATTCGGACTTTTTCGGAGAGTTTTACAGACTTATACAGAGATGCATCAAAAAATTTTAAGAGACCAAAATAAGTGTTTTTCAGGGTTATTAAGTCTTATTGAGTGATTGGGATTTTTTGTAAGAATTTTAGTTATTAAATGAATTCTAATTTTTAGTTTTTAAAGATTGCATGTTGCAAACTAATTATATTGAAAAATTAGAATATCAGCCTTTATTTAGTGTTCTGTATTAAGTCGATTGCTATTAGCCTAGAATAGGTAACCTTATGGAAATTTTTCATCAAAAAATCTCTTAAAAAGTCTTGAAAACTCTGAATAAGACTTTCTATTAGTCTTATTATTTCTGAAAAACTCAGGATAAGAGTTATTAAGTCCTAATAACTCTGAAAAAGTCTGTAAAACTCTGATATTCTCTGAAAATTCGGACCTTTTCGGAGAGTTTTTCAGAGTTAAAAAGACTTATACAGAGATGCATCAAAAAATTTTAAGAGACCAAAATAAGTAGAGAGAGTAGTAGTAGTAGAGTAGAGACCTAATAACTCTGAAAAAGTCTGTAAAACTCTGATATTCTCTGAAAATTCGGACTTTTTCGGAGAGTTTTTCAGAGTTAAAAAGACTTATACAGAGATGCATCAAAAAATTTTAAGAGACCAAAATAAGTGTTTTTCAGAGTTTTTCAGGGTAAAAAATTCAATTTGTCTCCACTATAGCTCTTCGTTTCGTTTTTTTTTCTTAAAAAAAATCCCAATCACTCAATAAGACTTAATAACCATATTAAAATATTGAAGTGAATATAGTCTAAATAATTTTCTACCAATTTTTTACCATTTATATTATAAGACTAACTATAACTATTAATAAAATATTCGTTGACAATAAATATATTAAAATATTGAAGTGAATATAGTCTAAATAATTTTTCTAATTGTAAATTTGCAACATAAACGAAATTTTTCATCAAAAAATCTCTTAAAAAGTCAAATAAGTAATCTTAAAAGACCAAAATAAGTGTTTTTCAGAGTTTTTCAGGGTAAAAAATTCAATTTGTCTCCACTATAGCTCTTCGTTTCGTTTTTTTTTCTTACAAAAAATCCCAATCACTCAATAAGACTTAATAACCATATTAAAATATTGAAGTGAATATAGTCTAAATAATTTTTCTACAAAAAATCTCTTAAAAAGTCTTGAAAACTCTGAATAAGACTTTCTATTAGTCTTATTATTTCTGAAAAACTCAGGATAAGAGTTATTAAGTCCTAATAACTCTGAAAAAGTCTGTAAAACTCTGATATTCTCTGAAAATTCGGACTTTTTCGGAGAGTTTTTCAGAGTTAAAAAGACTTATACAGAGATGCATCAAAAAATTTTAAGAGACCAAAATAAGTGTTTTATTATATTTTATAAGTTAATTTTAGTTATTAAATGAATTCTAATTTTTAGTTTTTAAAGATTGCATGTTGCAAACTAATTATATTGAAAAATTAGAATATCAGCCTTTATTTAGTGTTCTGTATTAAGTCGATTGCTATTAGCCTAGAATAGGTACCCTTATGGAAATTTTTCATCAAAAAATCTCTTAAAAAGTCTTGAAAACTCTGAATAAGACTTTCTATTAGTCTTATTATTTCTGAAAAACTCAGGATAAGAGTTTTTAAGTCCTAATAACTCTGAAAAAGTCTGTAAAACTCTGATATTCTCTGAAAATTCGGACTTTTTCGGAGAGTTTTTCAGAGTTAAAAAGACTTATACAGAGATGCATCAAAAAATTTTAAGAGACCAAAATAAGTAGAGAGAGTAGTAGTAGTAGAGTAGAGACCTAATAACTCTGAAAAAGTCTGTAAAACTCTGATATTCTCTGAAAATTCGGACTTTTTCGGAGAGTTTTTCAGAGTTAAAAAGACTTATACAGAGATGCATCAAAAAATTTTAAGAGACCAAAATAAGTGTTTTTCAGAGTTTTTCAGGGTAAAAAATTCAATTTGTCTCCACTATAGCTCTTCGTTTCGTTTTTTTTTCTTACAAAAAATCCCAATCACTCAATAAGACTTAATAACCATATTAAAATATTGAAGTGAATATAGTCTAAATAATTTTTCTACAAAAAATCTCTTAAAAAGTCTTGAAAACTCTGAATAAGACTTTCTATTAGTCTTATTATTTCTGAAAAACTCAGGATAAGAGTTATTAAGTCCTAATAACTCTGAAAAAGTCTGTAAAACTCTGATATTCTCTGAAAATTCGGACTTTTTCGGAGAGTTTTTCAGAGTTAAAAAGACTTATACAGAGATGCATCAAAAAATTTTAAGAGACCAAAATAAGTGTTTTTCAGAGTTTTTCAGGGTTATTAAGTCTTATTGAGTGATTGGGATTTTTTGTAAGAAAAAAAAAACGAAACGAAGAGCTATAATGGAGACAAATTGAATTTTTTATTTAAATAAAATATTAAGTAACTGTAAAAACTCTGATATTCTCTGAAAATTCGGACTTTTTCGGAGAGTTTTTCAGAGTTAAAAAGACTTATACAGAGATGCATCAAAAAATTTTAAGAGACCAAAATAAGTGTTTTTCAGAGTTTTTCAGGGTTATTAAGTCTTATTGAGTGATTGGGATTTTTTGTAAGAAAAAAAAATTCAGCCTTTATTTAGTGTTCTGTATTAAGTCGATTGCTATTAGCCTAGAATAGGTACCCTTATGGAAATTTTTCATCAAAAAATCTCTTAAAAAGTCTTGAAAACTCTGAATAAGACTTTCTATTAGTCTTATTATTTCTGAAAAACTCAGGATAAGAGTTATTAAGTCCTAATAACTCTGAAAAAGTCTGTAAAACTCTGATATTCTCTGAAAATTCGGACTTTTTCGGAGAGTTTTTCAGAGTTAAAAAGACTTATACAGAGATGCATCAAAAAATTTTAAGAGACCAAAATAAGTGTTTTTCAGAGTTTTTCAGGGTTATTAAGTCTTATTGAGTGATTGGGATTTTTTGTAAGAAAAAAAAACGAAACGAAGAGCTATAGTGGAGACAAATTGAATTTTTTATTTAAATAAAATATTAAGTAACTGTAAAAACTCTGATATTCTCTGAAAATTCGGACTTTTTCGGAGAGTTTTTCAGAGTTAAAAAGACTTATACAGAGATGCATCAAAAAATTTTAAGAGACCAAAATAAGTGTTTTTCAGAGTTTTTCAGGGTTATTAAGTCTTATTGAGTGATTGGGATTTTTTGTAAGAAAAAAAAACGAAACGAAGAGCTATAGTGGAGACAAATTGATTTTTTTATTTAAATAAAATATTAAGTAACTGTCATATTTTATGAACTACCAATTTTTTACCATTTATATTATAAGACTAACTATAACTATTAATAAAATATTCGTTGACAATAAATATATTAAAATATTGTAGTGAATAAAGTCTAAATAATTTTTCTAATTGTAAATTTGCAACATAAACGAAATTTTTCATCAAAAAATCTCTTAAAAAGTCTTGAAAACTCTGAATAAGACTTTCTATTAGTCTTATTATTTCTGAAAAACTCAGGATAAGAGTTATTAAGTCCTAATAACTCTGAAAAAGTCTGTAAAACTCTGATATTCTCTGAAAATTCGGACTTTTTCGGAGAGTTTTTCAGAGTTAAAAAGACTTATACAGAGATGCATCAAAAAATTTCCATAAGGGTACCTATTCTAGGCTAATAGCAATCGACTTAATACAGAACACTAAATAAAGGCTGATATTCTAATTTCTCAATATAATTAGTTTGCAACATGCAATCTTTAAAAACTAAAAATTAGAATTCATTTAATAACTAAAATTCTTACAAAAAATCCCAATCACTCAATAATATCAGCCTTTATTTAGTGTTCTGTATTAAGTCGATTGCTATTAGCCTAGAATAGGTACCCTTATGGAAATTTTTCATCAAAAAATCTCTTAAAAAGTCTTGAAAACTCTGAATAAGACTTTCTATTAGTCTTATTATTTCTGAAAAACTCAGGATAAGAGTATTAAGTCCTAATAACTCTGAAAAAGTCTGTAAAACTCTGATATTGTCTGAAAATTCGGACTTTTTCGGAGAGTTTTTCAGAGTTAAAAAGACTTATACAGAGATGCATCAAAAAATTTTAAGAGACCAAAATAAGTGTTTTTCAGGGTTATAAGTCTTATTGAGTGATTGGGATTTTTTGTAAGAATTTTAGTTATTAAATGAATTCTAATTTTTATTTTTTAAAGATTGCATGTTGCAAACTAATTATATTGAAAAATTAGAATATCAGCCTTTATTTAGTGTTCTGTATTAAGTCGATTGCTATTAGCCTAGAATAGGTACCCTTATGGAAATTTTTCATCAAAAAATCTCTTAAAAAGTCTTGAAAACTCTGAATAAGACTTTCTATTAGTCTTATTATTTCTGAAAAACTCAGGATAAGAGTATTAAGTCCTAATAACTCTGAAAAAGTCTGTAAAAAATAAGTGTTTTTCAGAGTTTTTCAGGGTTATTAAGTCTTATTGAGTGATTGGGATTTTTTGTAAGAAATAAAAACGAAACGAAGAGCTATAGTGGAGACAAATTGAATTTTTTATTTAAATAAAATATTAAGTAACTGTCATATTTTATGAACTACCAATTTTTTACCATTTATATTATAATAACTATTAATAAAATATTCGTTGACAATAAATATATTAAAATATTGAAGTGAATATAGTCTAAATAATTTTTCTAATTGTAAATTTGCAACATAAACGAAATTTTTCTTCAAAAAATCTCTTAAAAAGTCTTGAAAACTCTGAATAAGACTTTCTATTAGTCTTATTATTTCTGAAAAACTCAGGATAAGAGTTATTAAGTCTAATAACTCTGAAAAAGTCTGTAAAACTCTGATATTCTCTGAAAATTCGGACTTTTTCGGAGAGTTTTTCAGAGTTAAAAAGACTTATACAGAGATGCATCAAAAAATTTTAAAATGAATTCTAATTTTTAGTTTTTAAAGATTGCATGTTGCAAACTAATTATATTGAAAAATTAGAATATCAGCCTTTATTTAGTGTTCTGTATTAAGTCGATTGCTATTAGCCTAGAATAGGTACCCTTATGGAAATTTTTCATCAAAAAATCTCTTAAAAAGTCTTGAAAACTCTGAATAAGACTTTCTATTAGTCTTATTATTTCTGAAAAACTCAGGATAAGAGTTTTTAAGTCCTAATAACTCTGAAAAAGTCTGTAAAACTCTGATATTCTCTGAAAATTCGGACTTTTTCGGAGAGTTTTTCAGAGTTAAAAAGACTTATACAGAGATGCATCAAAAAATTTTAAGAGACCAAAATAAGTGTTTTTCAGAGTTTTTCAGGGTTATTAAGTCTTATTGAGTGATTGGGATTTTTTGTAAGAAAAAAAAACGAAACGAAGAGCTATAGTGGAGACAAATTGAATTTTTTATTTAAATAAAATATTAAGTAACTGTCATATTTTATGAACTACCAATTTTTTACCATTTATATTATAAGACTAACTATAACTATTAATAAAATATTCGTTGACAATAAATATATTAAAATATTGAAGTGAATAAAGTCTAAATAATTTTTCTAATTGTAAATTTGCAACATAAACGAAATTTTTCATCAAAAAATCTCTTAAAAAGTCTTGAAAACTCTGAATAAGACTTTCTATTAGTCTTATTATTTCTGAAAAACTCAGGATAAGAGTTATTAAGTCCTAATAACTCTGAAAAAGTCTGTAAAACTCTGATATTCTCTGAAAATTCGGACTTTTTCGGAGAGTTTTTCAGAGTTAAAAAGACTTATACAGAGATGCATCAAAAAATTTCCATAAGGGTACCTATTCTAGGCTAATAGCAATCGACTTAATACAGAACACTAAATAAAGGCTGATATTCTAATTTCTCAATATAATTAGTTTGCAACATGCAATCTTTAAAAACTAAAAATTAGAATTCATTTAATAACTAAAATTCTTACAAAAAATCCCAATCACTCAATAATATCAGCCTTTATTTAGTGTTCTGTATTAAGTCGATTGCTATTAGCCTAGAATAGGTACCCTTATGGAAATTTTTCATCAAAAAATCTCTTAAAAAGTCTTGAAAACTCTGAATAAGACTTTCTATTAGTCTTATTATTTCTGAAAAACTCAGGATAAGAGTATTAAGTCCTAATAACTCTGAAAAAGTCTGTAAAACTCTGATATTGTCTGAAAATTCGGACTTTTTCGGAGAGTTTTTCAGAGTTAAAAAGACTTATACAGAGATGCATCAAAAAATTTTAAGAGACCAAAATAAGTGTTTTTCAGGGTTATAAGTCTTATTGAGTGATTGGGATTTTTTGTAAGAATTTTAGTTATTAAATGAATTCTAATTTTTATTTTTTAAAGATTGCATGTTGCAAACTAATTATATTGAAAAATTAGAATATCAGCCTTTATTTAGTGTTCTGTATTAAGTCGATTGCTATTAGCCTAGAATAGGTACCCTTATGGAAATTTTTCATCAAAAAATCTCTTAAAAAGTCTTGAAAACTCTGAATAAGACTTTCTATTAGTCTTATTATTTCTGAAAAACTCAGGATAAGAGTATTAAGTCCTAATAACTCTGAAAAAGTCTGTAAAAAATAAGTGTTTTTCAGAGTTTTTCAGGGTTATTAAGTCTTATTGAGTGATTGGGATTTTTTGTAAGAAAAAAAAACGAAACGAAGAGCTATAGTGGAGACAAATTGAATTTTTTATTTAAATAAAATATTAAGTAACTGTCATATTTTATGAACTACCAATTTTTTACCATTTATATTATAATAACTATTAATAAAATATTCGTTGACAATAAATATATTAAAATATTGAAGTGAATATAGTCTAAATAATTTTTCTAATTGTAAATTTGCAACATAAACGAAATTTTTCTTCAAAAAATCTCTTAAAAAGTCTTGAAAACTCTGAATAAGACTTTCTATTAGTCTTATTATTTCTGAAAAACTCAGGATAAGAGTTATTAAGTCTAATAACTCTGAAAAAGTCTGTAAAACTCTGATATTCTCTGAAAATTCGGACTTTTTCGGAGAGTTTTTCAGAGTTAAAAAGACTTATACAGAGATGCATCAAAAAATTTTAAAATGAATTCTAATTTTTAGTTTTTAAAGATTGCATGTTGCAAACTAATTATATTGAAAAATTAGAATATCAGCCTTTATTTAGTGTTCTGTATTAAGTCGATTGCTATTAGCCTAGAATAGGTACCCTTATGGAAATTTTTCATCAAAAAATCTCTTAAAAAGTCTTGAAAACTCTGAATAAGACTTTCTATTAGTCTTATTATTTCTGAAAAACTCAGGATAAGAGTTTTTAAGTCCTAATAACTCTGAAAAAGTCTGTAAAACTCTGATATTCTCTGAAAATTCGGACTTTTTCGGAGAGTTTTTCAGAGTTAAAAAGACTTATACAGAGATGCATCAAAAAATTTTAAGAGACCAAAATAAGTGTTTTTCAGAGTTTTTCAGGGTAAAAAATTCAATTTGTCTCCACTATAGCTCTTCGTTTCGTTTTTTTTCTTACAAAAAATCCCAATCACTCAATAAGACTTAATAACCATATTAAAATATTGAAGTGAATATAGTCTAAATAACTCTGAATAAGACTTTCTATTAGTCTTATTATTTCTGAAAAACTCAGGATAAGAGTTATTAAGTCCTAATAACTCTGAAAAAGTCTGTAAAACTCTGATATTCTCTGAAAATTCGGACTTTTTCGGAGAGTTTTACAGACTTATACAGAGATGCATCAAAAAATTTTAAGAGACCAAAATAAGTGTTTTTCAGGGTTATTAAGTCTTATTGAGTGATTGGGATTTTTTGTAAGAATTTTAGTTATTAAATGAATTCTAATTTTTAGTTTTTAAAGATTGCATGTTGCAAACTAATTATATTGAAAAATTAGAATATCAGCCTTTATTTAGTGTTCTGTATTAAGTCGATTGCTATTAGCCTAGAATAGGTAACCTTATGGAAATTTTTCATCAAAAAATCTCTTAAAAAGTCTTGAAAACTCTGAATAAGACTTTCTATTAGTCTTATTATTTCTGAAAAACTCAGGATAAGAGTTATTAAGTCCTAATAACTCTGAAAAAGTCTGTAAAACTCTGATATTCTCTGAAAATTCGGACCTTTTCGGAGAGTTTTTCAGAGTTAAAAAGACTTATACAGAGATGCATCAAAAAATTTTAAGAGACCAAAATAAGTAGAGAGAGTAGTAGTAGTAGAGTAGAGACCTAATAACTCTGAAAAAGTCTGTAAAACTCTGATATTCTCTGAAAATTCGGACTTTTTCGGAGAGTTTTTCAGAGTTAAAAAGACTTATACAGAGATGCATCAAAAAATTTTAAGAGACCAAAATAAGTGTTTTTCAGAGTTTTTCAGGGTAAAAAATTCAATTTGTCTCCACTATAGCTCTTCGTTTCGTTTTTTTTTCTTACAAAAAATCCCAATCACTCAATAAGACTTAATAACCATATTAAAATATTGAAGTGAATATAGTCTAAATAATTTTCTACCAATTTTTTACCATTTATATTATAAGACTAACTATAACTATTAATAAAATATTCGTTGACAATAAATATATTAAAATATTGAAGTGAATATAGTCTAAATAATTTTTCTAATTGTAAATTTGCAACATAAACGAAATTTTTCATCAAAAAATCTCTTAAAAAGTCAAATAAGTAATCTTAAAAGACCAAAATAAGTGTTTTTCAGAGTTTTTCAGGGTAAAAAATTCAATTTGTCTCCACTATAGCTCTTCGTTTCGTTTTTTTTTCTTACAAAAAATCCCAATCACTCAATAAGACTTAATAACCATATTAAAATATTGAAGTGAATATAGTCTAAATAATTTTTCTACAAAAAATCTCTTAAAAAGTCTTGAAAACTCTGAATAAGACTTTCTATTAGTCTTATTATTTCTGAAAAACTCAGGATAAGAGTTATTAAGTCCTAATAACTCTGAAAAAGTCTGTAAAACTCTGATATTCTCTGAAAATTCGGACTTTTTCGGAGAGTTTTTCAGAGTTAAAAAGACTTATACAGAGATGCATCAAAAAATTTTAAGAGACCAAAATAAGTGTTTTATTATATTTTATAAGTTAATTTTAGTTATTAAATGAATTCTAATTTTTAGTTTTTAAAGATTGCATGTTGCAAACTAATTATATTGAAAAATTAGAATATCAGCCTTTATTTAGTGTTCTGTATTAAGTCGATTGCTATTAGCCTAGAATAGGTACCCTTATGGAAATTTTTCATCAAAAAATCTCTTAAAAAGTCTTGAAAACTCTGAATAAGACTTTCTATTAGTCTTATTATTTCTGAAAAACTCAGGATAAGAGTTTTTAAGTCCTAATAACTCTGAAAAAGTCTGTAAAACTCTGATATTCTCTGAAAATTCGGACTTTTTCGGAGAGTTTTTCAGAGTTAAAAAGACTTATACAGAGATGCATCAAAAAATTTTAAGAGACCAAAATAAGTAGAGAGAGTAGTAGTAGTAGAGTAGAGACCTAATAACTCTGAAAAAGTCTGTAAAACTCTGATATTCTCTGAAAATTCGGACTTTTTCGGAGAGTTTTTCAGAGTTAAAAAGACTTATACAGAGATGCATCAAAAAATTTTAAGAGACCAAAATAAGTGTTTTTCAGAGTTTTTCAGGGTAAAAAATTCAATTTGTCTCCACTATAGCTCTTCGTTTCGTTTTTTTTTCTTACAAAAAATCCCAATCACTCAATAAGACTTAATAACCATATTAAAATATTGAAGTGAATATAGTCTAAATAATTTTTCTACAAAAAATCTCTTAAAAAGTCTTGAAAACTCTGAATAAGACTTTCTATTAGTCTTATTATTTCTGAAAAACTCAGGATAAGAGTTATTAAGTCCTAATAACTCTGAAAAAGTCTGTAAAACTCTGATATTCTCTGAAAATTCGGACTTTTTCGGAGAGTTTTTCAGAGTTAAAAAGACTTATACAGAGATGCATCAAAAAATTTTAAGAGACCAAAATAAGTGTTTTTCAGAGTTTTTCAGGGTTATTAAGTCTTATTGAGTGATTGGGATTTTTTGTAAGAAAAAAAAACGAAACGAAGAGCTATAGTGGAGACAAATTGAATTTTTTATTTAAATAAAATATTAAGTAACTGTAAAAACTCTGATATTCTCTGAAAATTCGGACTTTTTCGGAGAGTTTTTCAGAGTTAAAAAGACTTATACAGAGATGCATCAAAAAATTTTAAGAGACCAAAATAAGTGTTTTTCAGAGTTTTTCAGGGTTATTAAGTCTTATTGAGTGATTGGGATTTTTTGTAAGAAAAAAAAACGAAACGAAGAGCCATAGTGGAGACAAATTGAATTTTTTATTTAAATAAAATATTAAGTAACTGTCATATTTTATGAACTACCAATTTTTTACCATTTATATTATAAGACTAACTATAACTATTAATAAAATATTCGTTGACAATAAATATATTAAAATATTGAAGTGAATATAGTCTAAATAATTTTTCTAATTGTAAATTTGCAACATAAACGAAATTTTTCATCAAAAAATCTCTTAAAAAGTCTTGAAAACTCTGAATAAGACTTTCTATTAGTCTTATTATTTCTGAAAAACTCAGGATAAGAGTTATTAAGTCCTAATAACTCTGAAAAAGTCTGTAAAACTCTGATATTCTCTGAAAATTCGGACTTTTTCGGAGAGTTTTTCAGAGTTAAAAAGACTTATACAGAGATGCATCAAAAAATTTCCATAAGGGTACCTATTCTAGGCTAATAGCAATCGACTTAATACAGAACACTAAATAAAGGCTGATATTCTAATTTCTCAATATAATTAGTTTGCAACATGCAATCTTTAAAAACTAAAAATTAGAATTCATTTAATAACTAAAATTCTTACAAAAAATCCCAATCACTCAATAATATCAGCCTTTATTTAGTGTTCTGTATTAAGTCGATTGCTATTAGCCTAGAATAGGTACCCTTATGGAAATTTTTCATCAAAAAATCTCTTAAAAAGTCTTGAAAACTCTGAATAAGACTTTCTATTAGTCTTATTATTTCTGAAAAACTCAGGATAAGAGTATTAAGTCCTAATAACTCTGAAAAAGTCTGTAAAACTCTGATATTGTCTGAAAATTCGGACTTTTTCGGAGAGTTTTTCAGAGTTAAAAAGACTTATACAGAGATGCATCAAAAAATTTTAAGAGACCAAAATAAGTGTTTTTCAGGGTTATAAGTCTTATTGAGTGATTGGGATTTTTTGTAAGAATTTTAGTTATTAAATGAATTCTAATTTTTAGTTTTTAAAGATTGCATGTTGCAAACTAATTATATTGAAAAATTAGAATATCAGCCTTTATTTAGTGTTCTGTATTAAGTCGATTGCTATTAGCCTAGAATAGGTACCCTTATGGAAATTTTTCATCAAAAAATCTCTTAAAAAGTCTTGAAAACTCTGAATAAGACTTTCTATTAGTCTTATTATTTCTGAAAAACTCAGGATAAGAGTATTAAGTCCTAATAACTCTGAAAAAGTCTGTAAAAAATAAGTGTTTTTCAGAGTTTTTCAGGGTTATTAAGTCTTATTGAGTGATTGGGATTTTTTGTAAGAAAAAAAAACGAAACGAAGAGCTATAGTGGAGACAAATTGAATTTTTTATTTAAATAAAATATTAAGTAACTGTCATATTTTATGAACTACCAATTTTTTACCATTTATATTATAATAACTATTAATAAAATATTCGTTGACAATAAATATATTAAAATATTGAAGTGAATATAGTCTAAATAATTTTTCTAATTGTAAATTTGCAACATAAACGAAATTTTTCATCAAAAAATCTCTTAAAAAGTCTTGAAAACTCTGAATAAGACTTTCTATTAGTCTTATTATTTCTGAAAAACTCAGGATAAGAGTTATTAAGTCTAATAACTCTGAAAAAGTCTGTAAAACTCTGATATTCTCTGAAAATTCGGACTTTTTCGGAGAGTTTTTCAGAGTTAAAAAGACTTATACAGAGATGCATCAAAAAATTTCCATAAGGGTACCTATTCTAGGCTAATAGCAATCGACTTAATACAGAACACTAAATAAAGGCTGATATTCTAATTTCTCAATATAATTAGTTTGCAACATGCAATCTTTAAAAACTAAAAATTAGAATTCATTTAATAACTAAAATTCTTACAAAAAATCCCAATCACTCAATAATATCAGCCTTTATTTAGTGTTCTGTATTAAGTCGATTGCTATTAGCCTAGAATAGGTACCCTTATGGAAATTTTTCATCAAAAAATCTCTTAAAAAGTCTTGAAAACTCTGAATAAGACTTTCTATTAGTCTTATTATTTCTGAAAAACTCAGGATAAGAGTATTAAGTCCTAATAACTCTGAAAAAGTCTGTAAAACTCTGATATTGTCTGAAAATTCGGACTTTTTCGGAGAGTTTTTCAGAGTTAAAAAGACTTATACAGAGATGCATCAAAAAATTTTAAGAGACCAAAATAAGTGTTTTTCAGGGTTATAAGTCTTATTGAGTGATTGGGATTTTTTGTAAGAATTTTAGTTATTAAATGAATTCTAATTTTTAGTTTTTAAAGATTGCATGTTGCAAACTAATTATATTGAAAAATTAGAATATCAGCCTTTATTTAGTGTTCTGTATTAAGTCGATTGCTATTAGCCTAGAATAGGTACCCTTATGGAAATTTTTCATCAAAAAATCTCTTAAAAAGTCTTGAAAACTCTGAATAAGACTTTCTATTAGTCTTATTATTTCTGAAAAACTCAGGATAAGAGTATTAAGTCCTAATAACTCTGAAAAAGTCTGTAAAAAATAAGTGTTTTTCAGAGTTTTTCAGGGTTATTAAGTCTTATTGAGTGATTGGGATTTTTTGTAAGAAAAAAAAACGAAACGAAGAGCTATAGTGGAGACAAATTGAATTTTTTATTTAAATAAAATATTAAGTAACTGTCATATTTTATGAACTACCAATTTTTTACCATTTATATTATAATAACTATTAATAAAATATTCGTTGACAATAAATATATTAAAATATTGAAGTGAATATAGTCTAAATAATTTTTCTAATTGTAAATTTGCAACATAAACGAAATTTTTCTTCAAAAAATCTCTTAAAAAGTCTTGAAAACTCTGAATAAGACTTTCTATTAGTCTTATTATTTCTGAAAAACTCAGGATAAGAGTTATTAAGTCTAATAACTCTGAAAAAGTCTGTAAAACTCTGATATTCTCTGAAAATTCGGACTTTTTCGGAGAGTTTTTCAGAGTTAAAAAGACTTATACAGAGATGCATCAAAAAATTTTAAAATGAATTCTAATTTTTAGTTTTTAAAGATTGCATGTTGCAAACTAATTATATTGAAAAATTAGAATATCAGCCTTTATTTAGTGTTCTGTATTAAGTCGATTGCTATTAGCCTAGAATAGGTACCCTTATGGAAATTTTTCATCAAAAAATCTCTTAAAAAGTCTTGAAAACTCTGAATAAGACTTTCTATTAGTCTTATTATTTCTGAAAAACTCAGGATAAGAGTTTTTAAGTCCTAATAACTCTGAAAAAGTCTGTAAAACTCTGATATTCTCTGAAAATTCGGACTTTTTCGGAGAGTTTTTCAGAGTTAAAAAGACTTATACAGAGATGCATCAAAAAATTTTAAGAGACCAAAATAAGTGTTTTTCAGAGTTTTTCAGGGTAAAAAATTCAATTTGTCTCCACTATAGCTCTTCGTTTCGTTTTTTTTCTTACAAAAAATCCCAATCACTCAATAAGACTTAATAACCATATTAAAATATTGAAGTGAATATAGTCTAAATAACTCTGAATAAGACTTTCTATTAGTCTTATTATTTCTGAAAAACTCAGGATAAGAGTTATTAAGTCCTAATAACTCTGAAAAAGTCTGTAAAACTCTGATATTCTCTGAAAATTCGGACTTTTTCGGAGAGTTTTACAGACTTATACAGAGATGCATCAAAAAATTTTAAGAGACCAAAATAAGTGTTTTTCAGGGTTATTAAGTCTTATTGAGTGATTGGGATTTTTTGTAAGAATTTTAGTTATTAAATGAATTCTAATTTTTAGTTTTTAAAGATTGCATGTTGCAAACTAATTATATTGAAAAATTAGAATATCAGCCTTTATTTAGTGTTCTGTATTAAGTCGATTGCTATTAGCCTAGAATAGGTACCCTTATGGAAATTTTTCATCAAAAAATCTCTTAAAAAGTCTTGAAAACTCTGAATAAGACTTTCTATTAGTCTTATTATTTCTGAAAAACTCAGGATAAGAGTTATTAAGTCCTAATAACTCTGAAAAAGTCTGTAAAACTCTGATATTCTCTGAAAATTCGGACCTTTTCGGAGAGTTTTTCAGAGTTAAAAAGACTTATACAGAGATGCATCAAAAAATTTTAAGAGACCAAAATAAGTAGAGAGAGTAGTAGTAGTAGAGTAGAGACCTAATAACTCTGAAAAAGTCTGTAAAACTCTGATATTCTCTGAAAATTCGGACTTTTTCGGAGAGTTTTTCAGAGTTAAAAAGACTTATACACAGATGCATCAAAAAATTTTAAGAGACCAAAATAAGTGTTTTTCAGAGTTTTTCAGGGTAAAAAATTCAATTTGTCTCCACTATAGCTCTTCGTTTCGTTTTTTTTTCTTACAAAAAATCCCAATCACTCAATAAGACTTAATAACCATATTAAAATATTGAAGTGAATATAGTCTAAATAATTTTCTACCAATTTTTTACCATTTATATTATAAGACTAACTATAACTATTAATAAAATATTCGTTGACAATAAATATATTAAAATATTGAAGTGAATATAGTCTAAATAATTTTTCTAATTGTAAATTTGCAACATAAACGAAATTTTTCATCAAAAAATCTCTTAAAAAGTCTTGAAAACTCTGAATAAGACTTTCTATTAGTCTTATTATTTGTAAAACTCTGATATTCTCTGAAAATTCGGACTTTTTCGGAGAGTTTTTCAGAGTTAAAAAGACTTATACAGAGATGCATCAAAAAATTTCCATAAGGGTACCTATTCTAGGCTAATAGCAATCGACTTAATACAGAACACTAAATAAAGGCTGATATTCTAATTTCTCAATATAATTAGTTTGCAACATGCAATCTTTAAAAACTAAAAATTAGAATTCATTTAATAACTAAAATTCTTACAAAAAATCCCAATCACTCAATAATATCAGCCTTTATTTAGTGTTCTGTATTAAGTCGATTGCTATTAGCCTAGAATAGGTACCCTTATACAGAGATGCATCAAAAAATTTTAAGAGACCAAAATAAGTGTTTTATTATATTTTATAAGTTAATTTTAGTTATTAAATGAATTCTAATTTTTAGTTTTTAAAGATTGCATGTTGCAAACTAATTATATTGAAAAATTAGAATATCAGCCTTTATTTTGAAATTTTTCATCAAAAAAACCCTTTCTCCTTTTTCCTAGGAGTCAACTCCGTTCGAATGCCCGTGTTTTTTTGCTTACGAACAACTCGGTGTGAAAGATCGTATTGTCCCATCGTTGTGGCTCAGTCGAACCAAAAGCCTCTTGCATTTTAGCAAAAAATCTCTTAAAAAGTCTTGAAAACTCTGAATAAGACTTTATTAGTCTATTATTTCTGAAAAACTCAGGATAAGAGTTATTAAGTCCTAATAACTCTGAAAAAGTCTGTAAAACTCTGATATTCTCTGAAAATTCGGACTTTTTCGGAGAGTTTTTCAGAGTTAAAAAGACTTATACAGAGATGCATCAAAAAATTTTAAGAGACCAAAATAAGTGTTTTATTATATTTTATAAGTTAATTTTAGTTATTAAATGAATTCTAATTTTTAGTTTTTAAAGATTGCATGTTGCAAACTAATTATATTGAAAAATTAGAATATCAGCCTTTATTTAGTGTTCTGTATTAAGTCGATTGCTATTAGCCTAGAATAGGTACCCTTATGGAAATTTTTCATCAAAAAATCTCTTAAAAAGTCTTGAAAACTCTGAATAAGACTTTCTATTAGTCTTATTATTTCTGAAAAACTCAGGATAAGAGTTATTAAGTCCTAATAACTCTGAAAAAGTCTGTAAAACTCTGATATTCTCTGAAAATTAGGACTTTTTCGGAGAGTTTTTCAGAGTTAAAAAGACTTATACAGAGATGCATCAAAAAATTTTAAGAGACCAAAATAAGTAGAGAGAGTAGTAGTAGTAGAGTAGAGACCTAATAACTCTGAAAAAGTCTGTAAAACTCTGATATTCTCTGAAAATTCGGACTTTTTCGGAGAGTTTTTCAGAGTTAAAAAGACTTATACAGAGATGCATCAAAAAATTTTAAGAGACTAAAATAAGTGTTTTTCAGAGTTTTTCAGGGTAAAAAATTCAATTTGTCTCCACTATAGCTCTTCGTTTCGTTTTTTTTTCTTACAAAAAATCCCAATCACTCAATAAGACTTAATAACCATATTAAAATATTGAAGTGAATATAGTCTAAATAATTTTTCTACAAAAAATCTCTTAAAAAGTCTTGAAAACTCTGAATAAGACTTTCTATTAGTCTTATTATTTCTGAAAAACTCAGGATAAGAGTTATTAAGTCCTAATAACTCTGAAAAAGTCTGTAAAACTCTGATATTCTCTGAAAATTCGGACTTTTTCGGAGAGTTTTACAGACTTATACAGAGATGCATCAAAAAATTTTAAGAGACCAAAATAAGTGTTTTTCAGAGTTTTTCAGGGTTATTAAGTCTTATTGAGTGATTGGGATTTTTTGTAAGAAAAAAAAACGAAACGAAGAGCTATAGTGGAGACAAATTGAATTTTTTATTTAAATAAAATATTAAGTAACTGTCATATTTTATGAACTACCAATTTTTTACCATTTATATTTTATTTATATTATTAATAAAATATTCGTTGACAATAAATATATTAAAATATTGAAGTGAATATAGTCTAAATAATTTTTCTAATTGTAAATTTGCAACATAAACGAAATTTTTCATCAAAAAATCTCTTAAAAAGTCTTGAAAACTCTGAAAAAGACTTTCTATTAGTCTTATTATTTGTAAAACTCTGATATTCTCTGAAAATTCGGACTTTTTCGGAGAGTTTTTCAGAGTTAAAAAGACTTATACAGAGATGCATCAAAAAATTTTAAGAGACCAAAATAAGTGTTTTATTATATTTTATAAGTTAATTTTAGTTATTAAATGAATTCTAATTTTTAGTTTTTAAGATTGCATGTTGCAAACTAATTATATTGAAAAATTAGAATATCAGCCTTTATTTAGTGTTCTGTATTAAGTCGATTGCTATTAGCCTAGAATAGGTACCCTTATGGAAATTTTTCATCAAAAAATCTCTTAAAAAGTCTTGAAAACTCTGAATAAGACTTTCTATTAGTCTTATTATTTCTGAAAAACTCAGGATAAGAGTTATTAAGTCCTAATACTCTGAAAAAGTCTGTAAAACTCTGATATTCTCTGAAAATTCGGACTTTTTCGGAGAGTTTTTCAGAGTTAAAAAGACTTATACAGAGATGCATCAAAAAATTTTAAGAGACCAAAATAAGTGTTTTATTATATTTTATAAGTTAATTTTAGTTATTAAATGAATTCTAATTTTTAGTTTTTAAAGATTGCATGTTGCAAACTAATTATATTGAAAAATTAGAATATCAGCCTTTATTTAGTGTTCTGTATTAAGTCGATTGCTATTAGCCTAGAATAGGTACCCTTATGGAAATTTTTCATCAAAAAATCTCTTAAAAAGTCTTGAAAACTCTGAATTAGACTTTCTATTAGTCTTATTATTTCTGAAAAACTCAGGATAAGAGTTATTAAGTCCTAATACTCTGAAAAAGTCTGTAAAACTCTGATATTCTCTGAAAATTCGGACTTTTTCGGAGAGTTTTTCAGAGTTAAAAAGACTTATACAGAGATGCATCAAAAAATTTTAAGAGACCAAAATAAGTGTTTTTCAGAGTTTTTCAGGGTTATTAAGTCTTATTGAGTGATTGGGATTTTTTGTAAGAAAAAAAAACGAAACGAAGAGCTATAGTGGAGACAAATTGAATTTTTTATAACAAATATTAAGTAACTGTCATATTTTATGAACTACCAATTTTTTACCATTTATATTATAAGACTAACTATAACTATTAATAAAATATTCGTTGACAATAAATATATTAAAATATTGAAGTGAATATAGTCTAAATAATTTTTCTAATTGTAAATTTGCAACATAAACGAAATTTTTCATCAAAAAATCTCTTAAAAAGTCTTGAAAACTCTGAATAAGACTTTCTATTAGTCTTATTATTTGTAAAACTCTGATATTCTCTGAAAATTCGGACTTTTTCGGAGAGTTTTTCAGAGTTAAAAAGACTTATACAGAGATGCATCAAAAAATTTTAAGAGACCAAAATAAGTGTTTTATTATATTTTAAAAGTTAATTTTAGTTATTAAATTAATTCTAATTTTTAGTTTTTAAAGATTGCATGTTAAATAAGTGTAAATAAGTGTTTTTCAGAGTTTTTCAGGGTAAAAAATTCAATTTGTCTCCACTATAGCTCTTCGTTTCGTTTTTTTTTCTTACAAAAAATCCCAATCACTCAATAAGACTTAATAACCATATTAAAATATTGAAGTGAATATAGTCTTAATAATTTTTCTACAAAAAATCTCTTAAAAAGTCTTGAAAACTCTGAATAAGACTTTCTATTAGTCTTATTATTTCTGAAAAACTCAGGATAAGAGTTATTAAGTCCTAATAACTCTGAAAAAGTCTGTAAAACTCTGATATTCTCTGAAAATTCGGACTTTTTCGGAGAGTTTTATAGACTTATACAGAGATGCATCAAAAAATTTTAAGAAACCAAAATAAGTGTTTTTCAGAGGTTTTCAGGGTTATTAAGTCTTATTGAGTGATTGGGATTTTTTGTAAGAAAAAAAAACGAAACGAAGAGCTATAGTGGAGACAAATTGAATTTTTTATTTAAATAAAATATTAAGTAACTGTCATATTTTATGAACTACCAATTTTTTACCATTTATATTATAAGACTAACTATAACTATTAATAAAATATTCGTTGACAATAAATATATTAAAATATTGAAGTGAATATAGTCTAAATATTTTTTCTAATTGTAAATTTGCAACATAAACGAAATTTTTCATCAAAAAATCTCTTAAAAAGTCTTGAAAACTCTGAATAAGACTTTCTATTAGTCTTATTATTTGTAAAACTCTGATATTCTCTGAAAATTCGGACTTTTTCGGAGAGTTTTTCAGAGTTAAAAAGACTTATACAGAGATGCATCAAAAAATTTTAAGAGACCAAAATAAGTGTTTTTCAGGGTTATTAAGTCTTATTGAGTGATTGGGATTTTTTGTAAGAATTTTAGTTATTAAATGAATTCTAATTTTTAGTTTTTAAAGATTGCATGTTGCAAACTAATTATATTGAAAAATTAGAATATCAGCCTTTATTTAGTGTTCTGTATTAAGTCGATTGCTATTAGCCTAGAATAGGTACCCTTATGGAAATTTTTCATCAAAAAATCTCTTAAAAAGTCTTGAAAACTCTGAATAAGACTTTCTATTAGTCTTATTATTTCTGAAAAACTCAGGATAAGAGTTATTAAGTCCTAATACTCTGAAAAAGTCTGTAAAACTCTGATATTCTCTGAAAATTCGGACTTTTTCGGAGAGTTTTTCAGAGTTAAAAAGACTTATACAGAGATGCATCAAAAAATTTTAAGAGACCAAAATAAGTGTTTTTCAGAGTTTTTCAGGGTTATTAAGTCTTATTGAGTGATTGGGATTTTTTGGAAGAAAAAAAAACGAAACGAAGAGCTATAGTGGAGACAAATTGAATTTTTTATAACAAATATTAAGTAACTGTCATATTTTATGAACTACCAATTTTTTACCATTTATATTATAAGACTAACTATAACTATTAATAAAATATTCGTTGACAATAAATATATTAAAATATTGAAGTGAATATAGTCTAAATAATTTTTCTAATTGTAAATTTGCAACATAAACGAAATTTTTCATCAAAAAATCTCTTAAAAAGTCTTGAAAACTCTGAATAAGACTTTCTATTAGTCTTATTATTTGTAAAACTCTGATATTCTCTGAAAATTCGGACTTTTTCGGAGAGTTTTTCAGAGTTAAAAAGACTTATACAGAGATGCATCAAAAAATTTTAAGAGACCAAAATAAGTGTTTTATTATATTTTAAAAGTTAATTTTAGTTATTAAATTAATTCTAATTTTTAGTTTTTAAAGATTGCATGTTAAATAAGTGTAAATAAGTGTTTTTCAGAGTTTTTCAGGGTAAAAAATTCAATTTGTCTCCACTATAGCTCTTCGTTTCGTTTTTTTTTCTTACAAAAAATCCCAATCACTCAATAAGACTTAATAACCATATTAAAATATTGAAGTGAATATAGTCTAAATAATTTTTCTACAAAAAATCTCTTAAAAAGTCTTGAAAACTCTGAATAAGACTTTCTATTAGTCTTATTATTTCTGAAAAACTCAGGATAAGAGTTATTAAGTCCTAATAACTCTGAAAAAGTCTGTAAAACTCTGATATTCTCTGAAAATTCGGACTTTTTCGGAGAGTTTTACAGACTTATACAGAGATGCATCAAAAAATTTTAAGAAACCAAAATAAGTGTTTTTCAGAGTTTTTCAGGGTTATTAAGTCTTATTGAGTGATTGGGATTTTTTGTAAGAAAAAAAAACGAAACGAAGAGCTATAGTGGAGACAAATTGAATTTTTTATTTAAATAAAATATTAAGTAACTGTCATATTTTATGAACTACCAATTTTTTACCATTTATATTATAAGACTAACTATAACTATTAATAAAATATTCGTTGACAATAAATATATTAAAATATTGAAGTGAATATAGTCTAAATATTTTTTCTAATTGTAAATTTGCAACATAAACGAAATTTTTCATCAAAAAATCTCTTAAAAAGTCTTGAAAACTCTGAATAAGACTTTCTATTAGTCTTATTATTTGTAAAACTCTGATATTCTCTGAAAATTCGGACTTTTTCGTAGAGTTTTTCAGAGTTAAAAAGACTTATACAGAGATGCATCAAAAAATTTTAAGAGACCAAAATAAGTGTTTTTCAGGGTTATTAAGTCTTATTGAGTGATTGGGATTTTTTGTAAGAATTTTAGTTATTAAATGAATTCTAATTTTTAGTTTTTAAAGATTGCATGTTGCAAACTAATTATATTGAAAAATTAGAATATCAGCCTTTATTTAGTGTTCTGTATTAAGTCGATTGCTATTAGCCTAGAATAGGTACCCTTATGGAAATTTTTCATCAAAAAATCTCTTAAAAAGTCTTGAAAACTCTGAATAAGACTTTCTATTAGTCTTATTATTTCTGAAAAACTCAGGATAAGAGTTATTAAGTCCTAATACTCTGAAAAAGTCTGTAAAACTCTGATATTCTCTGAAAATTCGGACTTTTTCGGAGAGTTTTTCAGAGTTAAAAAGACTTATACAGAGATGCATCAAAAAATTTTAAGAGACCAAAATAAGTGTTTTTCAGAGTTTTTCAGGGTTATTAAGTCTTATTGAGTGATTGGGATTTTTTGTAAGAAAAAAAAACGAAACGAAGAGCTATAGTGGAGACAAATTGAATTTTTTATTTAAATAAAATATTAAGTAACTGTCATATTTTATGAACTACCAATTTTTTACCATTTATATTATAAGACTAACTATAACTATTAATAAAATATTCGTTGACAATAAATATATTAAAATATTGAAGTGAATATAGTCTAAATAATTTTTCTAATTGTAAATTTGCAACATAAACGAAATTTTTCATCAAAAAATCTCTTAAAAAGTCTTGAAAACTCTGAATAAGACTTTCTATTAGTCTTATTATTTGTAAAACTCTGATATTCTCTGAAAATTCGGACTTTTTCGGAGAGTTTTTCAGAGTTAAAAAGACTTATACAGAGATGCATCAAAAAATTTTAAGAGACCAAAATAAGTGTTTTATTATATTTTATAAGTTAATTTTAGTTATTAAATGAATTCTAATTTTTAGTTTTTAAAGATTGCATGTTGCAAACTAATTATATTGAAAAATTAGAATATCAGCCTTTATTTTGAAATTTTTCATCAAAAAAACCCTTTCTCCTTTTTCCTAGGAGTCAACTCCGTTCGAATGCCCGTGTATTTTTGCTTACGAACAACTCGGTGTGAAAGATCGTATTGTCCCATCGTTGTGGCTCAGTCGAACCAAAAGCCTCTTGCATTTTAGCAAAAAATCTCTTAAAAAGTCTTGAAAACTCTGAATAAGACTTTATTAGTCTATTATTTCTGAAAAACTCAGGATAAGAGTTATTAAGTCCTAATAACTCTGAAAAAGTCTGTAAAACTCTGATATTCTCTGAAAATTCGGACTTTTTCGGAGAGTTTTTCAGAGTTAAAAAGACTTATACAGAGATGCATCAAAAAATTTTAAGAGACCAAAATAAGTGTTTTATTATATTTTATAAGTTAATTTTAGTTATTAAATGAATTCTAATTTTCAGTTTTTAAAGATTGCATGTTGCAAACTTTAAAAACAAAAAATGCAAAAAATTAGAATATCAGCCTTTATTTAGTGTTCTGTATTAAGTCGATTGCTATTAGCCTAGAATAGGTACCCTTATGGAAATTTTTCATCAAAAAATCTCTTAAAAAGTCTTGAAAACTCTGAATAAGACTTTCTATTAGTCTTATTATTTCTGAAAAACTCAGGATAAGAGTTTTTAAGTCCTAATAACTCTGAAAAAGTCTGTAAAACTCTGATATTCTCTGAAAATTCGGACTTTTTCGGAGAGTTTTTCAGAGTTAAAAAGACTTATACAGAGATGCATCAAAAAATTTTAAGAGACCAAAATAAGTGTTTTTCAGAGTTTTTCAGGGTAAAAAATTCAATTTGTCTCCACTATAGCTCTTCGTTTCGTTTTTTTTTCTTACAAAAAATCCCAATCACTCAATAAGACTTAATAACCATATTAAAATATTGAAGTGAATATAGTCTAAATAACTCTGAATAAGACTTTCTATTATTTCTGAAAAACTCAGGATAAGAGTTATTAAGTCCTAATAACTCTGAAAAAGTCTGTAAAACTCTGATATTCTCTGAAAATTCGGACTTTTTCGGAGAGTTTTACAGACTTATACAGAGATGCATCAAAAAATTTTAAGAGACCAAAATAAGTGTTTTTCAGGGTTATTAAGTCTTATTGAGTGATTGGGATTTTTTGTAAGAATTTTAGTTATTAAATGAATTCTAATTTTTAGTTTTTAAAGATTGCATGTTGCAAACTAATTATATTGAAAAATTAGAATATCAGCCTTTATTTAGTGTTCTGTATTAAGTCGATTGCTATTAGCCTAGAATAGGTACCCTTATGGAAATTTTTCATCAAAAAATCTCTTAAAAAGTCTTGAAAACTCTGAATAAGACTTTCTATTAGTCTTATTATTTCTGAAAAACTCAGGATAAGAGTTATTAAGTCCTAATAACTCTGAAAAAGTCTGTAAAACTCTGATATTCTCTGAAAATTCGGACTTTTTCGGAGAGTTTTTCAGAGTTAAAAAGACTTATACAGAGATGCATCAAAAAATTTTAAGAGACCAAAATAAGTGTTTTATTATATTTTATAAGTTAATTTTAGTTATTAAATGAATTCTAATTTTTAGTTTTTAAAGATTGCATGTTGCAAACTAATTATGTTGAAAAATTAGAATATCAGCCTTTATTTTGAAATTTTTCATCAAAAAAACCCTTTCTCCTTTTTCCTAGGAGTCAACTCCGTTCGAAAGCCCGTGTTTTTTTGCTTACGAACAACTCGGTGTGAAAGATCGTATTGTCCCATCGTTGTGGCTCAGTCGAACCAAAAGCCTCTTGCATTTTAGCAAAAAATCTCTTAAAAAGTCTTGAAAACTCTGAATAAGACTTTATTAGTCTATTATTTCTGAAAAACTCAGGATAAGAGTTATTAAGTCCTAATAACTCTGAAAAAGTCTGTAAAACTCTGATATTCTCTGAAAATTCGGACTTTTTCGGAGAGTTTTTCAGAGTTAAAAAGACTTATACAGAGATGCATCAAAAAATTTTAAGAGACCAAAATAAGTGTTTTATTATATTTTATAAGTTAATTTTAGTTATTAAATGAATTCTAATTTTCAGTTTTTAAAGATTGCATGTTGCAAACTTTAAAAACAAAAAATGCAAAAAATTAGAATATCAGCCTTTATTTAGTGTTCTGTATTAAGTCGATTGCTATTAGCCTAGAATAGGTACCCTTATGGAAATGTTTCATCAAAAAATCTCTTAAAAAGTCTTGAAAACTCTGAATAAGACTTTCTATTAGTCTTATTATTTCTGAAAAACTCAGGATAAGAGTTTTTAAGTCCTAATAACTCTGAAAAAGTCTGTAAAACTCTGATATTCTCTGAAAATTCGGACTTTTTCGGAGAGTTTTTCAGAGTTAAAAAGACTTATACAGAGATGCATCAAAAAATTTTAAGAGACCAAAATAAGTGTTTTTCAGAGTTTTTCAGGGTAAAAAATTCAATTTGTCTCCACTATAGCTCTTCGTTTCGTTTTTTTTTCTTACAAAAAATCCCAATCACTCAATAAGACTTAATAACCATATTAAAATATTGAAGTGAATATAGTCTAAATAACTCTGAATAAGACTTTCTATTATTTCTGAAAAACTCAGGATAAGAGTTATTAAGTCCTAATAACTCTGAAAAAGTCTGTAAAACTCTGATATTCTCTGAAAATTCGGACTTTTTCGGAGAGTTTTACAGACTTATACAGAGATGCATCAAAAAATTTTAAGAGACCAAAATAAGTGTTTTTCAGGGTTATTAAGTCTTATTGAGTGATTGGGATTTTTTGTAAGAATTTTAGTTATTAAATGAATTCTAATTTTAAGTTTTAAAAGATTGCATGTTGCAAACTAATTATATTGAAAAATTAGAATATCAGCCTTTATTTAGTGTTCTGTATTAAGTCGATTGCTATTAGCCTAGAATAGGTACCCTTATGGAAATTTTTCATCAAAAAATCTCTTAAAAAGTCTTGAAAACTCTGAATAAGACTTTCTATTAGTCTTATTATTTCTGAAAAACTCAGGATAAGAGTTATTAAGTCCTAATAACTCTGAAAAAGTCTGTAAAACTCTGATATTCTCTGAAAATTCGGACTTTTTCGGAGAGTTTTTCAGAGTTAAAAAGACTTATACAGAGATGCATCAAAAAATTTTAAGAGACCAAAATAAGTAGAGAGAGTAGTAGTAGTAGAGTAGAGACCTAATAACTCTGAAAAAGTCTGTAAAACTCTGATATTCTCTGAAAATTCGGACTTTTTCGGAGAGTTTTTCAGAGTTAAAAAGACTTAAAAGAGATGCATCAAAAAATTTTAAGAGACCAAAATAAGTGTTTTTCAGAGTTTTTCAGGGTAAAAAATTCAATTTGTCTCCACTATAGCTCTTCGTTTCGTTTTTTTTTCTTACAAAAAATCCCAATCACTCAATAAGACTTAATAACCATATTAAAATATTGAAGTGAATATAGTCTAAATAATTTTTCTACAAAAAATCTCTTAAAAAGTCTTGAAAACTCTGAATAAGACTTTCTATTAGTCTTATTATTTCTGAAAAACTCAGGATAAGAGTTATTAAGTCCTAATAACTCTGAAAAAGTCTGTAAAACTCTGATATTCTCTGAAAATTCGGACTTTTTCGGAGAGTTTTTCAGAGTTAAAAAGACTTATACAGAGATGAATCAAAAAATTTTAAGAGACCAAAATAAGTGTTTTTCAGAGTTTTTCAGGGTTATTAAGTCTTATTGAGTGATTGGGATTTTTTGTAAGAAAAAAAAACGAAACGAAGAGCTATAGTGGAGACAAATTGAATTTTTTATTTAAATAAAATATTAAGTAACTGTCATATTTTATGAACTACCAATTTTTTACCATTTATATTATAAGACTAACTATAACTATTAATAAAATATTCGTTGACAATAAATATATTAAAATATTGAAGTGAATATAGTCTAAATAATTTTTCTAATTGTAAATTTGCAACATAAACGAAATTTTTCATCAAAAAATCTCTTAAAAAGTCTTGAAAACTCTGAATAAGACTTTCTATTAGTCTTATTATTTGTAAAACTCTGATATTCTCTGAAAATTCGGACTTTTTCGGAGAGTTTTTCAGAGTTAAAAAGACTTATACAGAGATGCATCAAAAAATTTTAAGAGACCAAAATAAGTGTTTTTCAGGGTTATTAAGTCTTATTGAGTGATTGGGATTTTTTGTAAGAATTTTAGTTATTAAATGAATTCTAATTTTTAGTTTTTAAAGATTGCATGTTGCAAACTAATTATATTGAAAAATTAGAATATCAGCCTTTATTTAGTGTTCTGTATTAAGTCGATTGCTATTAGCCTAGAATAGGTACCCTTATGGAAATTTTTCATCAAAAAATCTCTTAAAAAGTCTTGAAAACTCTGAATAAGACTTTCTATTAGTCTTATTATTTCTGAAAAACTCAGGATAAGAGTTATTAAGTCCTAATAACTCTGAAAAAGTCTGTAAAACTCTGATATTCTCTGAAAATTCGGACTTTTTCGGAGAGTTTTACAGACTTATACAGAGATGCATCAAAAAATTTTAAGAGACCAAAATAAGTGTTTTTCAGGGTTATTAAGTCTTATTGAGTGATTGGGATTTTTTGTAAGAATTTTAGTTATTAAATGAATTCTAATTTTTAGTTTTTAAAGATTGCATGTTGCAAACTAATTATATTGAAAAATTAGAATATCAGCCTTTATTTAGTGTTCTGTATTAAGTCGATTGCTATTAGCCTAGAATAGGTACCCTTATGGAAATTTTTCATCAAAAAATCTCTTAAAAAGTCTTGAAAACTCTGAATAAGACTTTCTATTAGTCTTATTATTTCTGAAAAACTCAGGATAAGAGTAATTAAGTCCTAATAACTCTGAAAAAGTCTGTAAAACTCTGATATTCTCTGAAAATTCGGACTTTTTCGGAGAGTTTTTCAGAGTTAAAAAGACTTATACAGAGATGCATCAAAAAATTTTAAGAGACCAAAATAAGTGTTTTTCAGAGATTTTCAGGGTTATTAAGTCTTATTGAGTGATTGGGATTTTTTGTAAGAAAAAAAAACGAAACGAAGAGCTATAGTGGAGACAAATTGAATTTTTTATTTAAATAAAATATTAAGTAACTGTCATATTTTATGAACTACCAATTTTTTACCATTTATATTATAAGACTAACTATAACTATTAATAAAATATTCGTTGACAATAAATATATTAAAATATTAAAGTGAATATAGTCTAAATAATTTTTCTAATTGTAAATTTGCAACATAAACGAAATTTTTCATCAAAAAATCTCTTAAAAAGTCTTGAAAACTCTGAATAAGACTTTCTATTAGTCTTATTATTTGTAAAACTCTGATATTCTCTGAAAATTCGGACTTTTTCGGAGAGTTTTTCAGAGTTAAAAAGACTTATACAGAGATGCATCAAAAAATTTTAAGAGACCAAAATAAGTGTTTTTCAGGGTTATTAAGTCTTATTGAGTGATTGGGATTTTTTGTAAGAATTTTAGTTATTAAATGAATATTAGATGAAAAGTTATTAAATGAAAGTCTTGAAAACTCTGAATAAGACTTTCTATTAGTCTTATTATTTCTGAAAAACTCAGGATAAGAGTAATTAAGTCCTAATAACTCTGAAAAAGTCTGTAAAACTCTGATATTCTCTGAAAATTCGGACTTTTTCGGAGAGTTTTTCAGAGTTAAAAAGACTTATACAGAGATGCATCAAAAAATTTTAAGAGACCAAAATAAGTGTTTTTCAGAGTTTTTCAGGGTTATTAAGTCTTATTGAGTGATTGGGATTTTTTGTAAGAAAAAAAAACGAAACGAAGAGCTATAGTGGAGACAAATTGAATTTTTTATTTAAATAAAATATTAAGTAACTGTCATATTTTATGAACTACCAATTTTTTACCATTTATATTATAAGACTAACTATAACTATTAATAAAATATTCGTTGACAATAAATATATTAAAATATTGAAGTGAATATAGTCTAAATAATTTTTCTAATTGTAAATTTGCAACATAAACGAAATTTTTCATCAAAAAATCTCTTAAAAAGTCTTGAAAACTCTGAATAAGACTTTCTATTAGTCTTATTATTTGTAAAACTCTGATATTCTCTGAAAATTCGGACTTTTTCGGAGAGTTTTTCAGAGTTAAAAAGACTTATACAGAGATGCATCAAAAAATTTTAAGAGACCAAAATAAGTGTTTTTCAGGGTTATTAAGTCTTATTGAGTGATTGGGATTTTTTGTAAGAATTTTAGTTATTAAATGAATTCTAATTTTTAGTTTTTAAAGATTGCATGTTGCAAACTAATTATATTGAAAAATTAGAATATCAGCCTTTATTTAGTGTTCTGTATTAAGTCGATTGCTATTAGCCTAGAATAGGTACCCTTATGGAAATTTTTCATCAAAAAATCTCTTAAAAAGTCTTGAAAACTCTGAATAAGACTTTCTATTAGTCTTATTATTTCTGAAAAACTCAGGATAAGAGTTATTAAGTCCTAATACTCTGAAAAAGTCTGTAAAACTCTGATATTCTCTGAAAATTCGGACTTTTTCGGAGAGTTTTTCAGAGTTAAAAAGACTTATACAGAGATGCATCAAAAAATTTTAAGAGACCAAAATAAATGTTTTTCAGAGTTTTTCAGGGTTATTAAGTCTTATTGAGTGATTGGGATTTTTTGTAAGAAAAAAAAACGAAACGAAGAGCTATAGTGGAGACAAATTGAATTTTTTATTTAAATAAAATATTAAGTAACTGTCATATTTTATGAACTACCAATTTTTTACCATTTATATTATAAGACTAACTATAACTATTAATAAAATATTCGTTGACAATAAATATATTAAAATATTGAAGTGAATATAGTCTAAATAATTTTTCTAATTGTAAATTTGCAACATAAACGAAATTTTTCATCAAAAAATCTCTTAAAAAGTCTTGAAAACTCTGAATAAGACTTTCTATTAGTCTTATTATTTGTAAAACTCTGATATTCTCTGAAAATTCGGACTTTTTCGGAGAGTTTTTCAGAGTTAAAAAGACTTATACAGAGATGCATCAAAAAATTTTAAGAGACCAAAATAAGTGTTTTATTATATTTTATAAGTTAATTTTAGTTATTAAATGAATTCTAATTTTTAGTTTTTAAAGATTGCATGTTGCAAACTAATTATATTGAAAAATTAAAATATCAGCCTTTATTTTGAAATTTTTCATCAAAAAAACCCTTTCTCCTTTTTCCTAGGAGTCAACTCCGTTCGAATGCCCGTGTTTTTTTGCTTACGAACAACTCGGTGTGAAAGATCGTATTGTCCCATCGTTGTGGCTCAGTCGAACCAAAAGCCTCTTGCATTTTAGCAAAAAATCTCTTAAAAAGTCTTGAAAACTCTGAATAAGACTTTATTAGTCTATTATTTCTGAAAAACTCAGGATAAGAGTTATTAAGTCCTAATAACTCTGAAAAAGTCTGTAAAACTCTGATATTCTCTGAAAATTCGGACTTTTTCGGAGAGTTTTTCAGAGTTAAAAAGACTTATACAGAGATGCATCAAAAAATTTTAAGAGACCAAAATAAGTGTTTTTCAGGGTTATTAAGTCTTATTGAGTGATTGGGATTTTTTGTAAGAATTTTAGTTATTAAATGAATTCTAATTTTTAGTTTTTAAAGATTGCATGTTGCAAACTAATTATATTGAAAAATTAGAATATCAGCCTTTATTTAGTGTTCTGTATTAAGTCGATTGCTATTAGCCTAGAATAGGTACCCTTATGGAAATTTTTCATCAAAAAATCTCTTAAAAAGTCTTGAAAACTCTGAATAAGACTTTCTATTAGTCTTATTATTTCTGAAAAACTCAGGATAAGAGTTATTAAGTCCTAATAACTCTGAAAAAGTCTGTAAAACTCTGATATTCTCTGAAAATTCGGACCTTTTCGGAGAGTTTTTCAGAGTTAAAAAGACTTATACAGAGATGCATCAAAAAATTTTAAGAGACCAAAATAAGTAGAGAGAGTAGTAGTAGTAGAGTAGAGACCTAATAACTCTGGAAAAGTCTGTAAAACTCTGATATTCTCTGAAAATTCGGACTTTTTCGGAGAGTTTTTCAGAGTTAAAAAGACTTATACAGAGATGCATCAAAAAATTTTAAGAGACCAAAATAAGTGTTTTTCAGAGTTTTTCAGGGTAAAAAATTCAATTTGTCTCCACTATAGCTCTTCGTTTCGTTTTTTTTTCTTACAAAAAATCCCAATCACTCAATAAGACTTAATAACCATATTAAAATATTGAAGTGAATATAGTCTAAATAATTTTTCTACAAAAAATCTCTTAAAAAGTCTTGAAAACTCTGAATAAGACTTTCTATTAGTCTTATTATTTCTGAAAAACTCAGGATAAGAGTTATTAAGTCCTAATAACTCTGAAAAAGTCTGTAAAACTCTGATATTCTCTGAAAATTCGGACTTTTTCGGAGAGTTTTTCAGAGTTAAAAAGACTTATACAGAGATGCATCAAAAAATTTTAAGAGACCAAAATAAGTGTTTTTCAGAGTTTTTCAGGGTTATTAAGTCTTATTGAGTGATTGGGATTTTTTGTAAGAAAAAAAAACGAAACGAAGAGCTATAGTGGAGACAAATTGAATTTTTTATTTAAATAAAATATTAAGTAACTGTCATATTTTATGAACTACCAATTTTTTACCATTTATATTATAAGACTAACTATAACTATTAATAAAATATTCGTTGACAATAAATATATTAAAATATTGAAGTGAATATAGTCTAAATAATTTTTCTAATTGTAAATTTGCAACATAAACGAAATTTTTCATCAAAAAATCTCTTAAAAAGTCTTGAAAACTCTGAATAAGACTTTCTATTAGTCTTATTATTTGTAAAACTCTGATATTCTCTGAAAATTCGGACTTTTTCGGAGAGTTTTTCAGAGTTAAAAAGACTTATACAGAGATGCATCAAAAAATTTTAAGAGACCAAAATAAGTGTTTTTCAGGGTTATTAAGTCTTATTGAGTGATTGGGATTTTTTGTAAGAATTTTAGTTATTAAATGAATTCTAATTTTTAGTTTTTAAAGATTGCATGTTGCAAACTAATTATATTGAAAAATTAGAATATCAGCCTTTATTTAGTGTTCTGTATTAAGTCGATTGCTATTAGCCTAGAATAGGTACCCTTATGGAAATTTTTCATCAAAAAATCTCTTAAAAAGTCTTGAAAACTCTGAATAAGACTTTCTATTAGTCTTATTATTTCTGAAAAACTCAGGATAAGAGTTATTAAGTCCTAATAACTCTGAAAAAGTCTGTAAAACTCTGATATTCTCTGAAAATTCGGACTTTTTCGGAGAGTTTTACAGACTTATACAGAGATGCATCAAAAAATTTTAAGAGACCAAAATAAGTGTTTTTCAGGGTTATTAAGTCTTATTGAGTGATTGGGATTTTTTGTAAGAATTTTAGTTATTAAATGAATTCTAATTTTTAGTTTTTAAAGATTGCATGTTGCAAACTAATTATATTGAAAAATTTGAATATCAGCCTTTATTTAGTGTTCTGTATTAAGTCGATTGCTATTAGCCTAGAATAGGTACCCTTATGGAAATTTTTCATCAAAAAATCTCTTAAAAAGTCTTGAAAACTCTGAATAAGACTTTCTATTAGTCTTATTATTTCTGAAAAACTCAGGATAAGAGTTATTAAGTCCTAATAACTCTGAAAAAGTCTGTAAAACTCTGATATTCTCTGAAAATTCGGACTTTTTCGGAGAGTTTTTCAGAGTTAAAAAGACTTATACAGAGATGCATCAAAAAATTTTAAGAGACCAAAATAAGTGTTTTTCAGAGTTTTTCAGGGTAAAAAATTCAATTTGTCTCCACTATAGCTCTTCGTTTCGTTTTTTTTTCTTACAAAAAATCCCAATCACTCAATAAGACTTAATAACCATATTAAAATATTGAAGTGAATATAGTCTAAATAATTTTTCTACAAAAAATCTCTTAAAAAGTCTTGAAAACTCTGAATAAGACTTTCTATTAGTCTTATTATTTCTGAAAAACTCAGGATAAGAGTTATTAAGTCCTAATAACTCTGAAAAAGTCTGTAAAACTCTGATATTCTCTGAAAATTCGGACTTTTTCGGAGAGTTTTACAGACTTATACAGAGATTCATCAAAAAATGTTAAGAGACCAAAATAAGTGTTTTTCAGGGTTATTAAGTCTTATTGAGTGATTGGGATTTTTTGTAAGAATTTTAGTTATTAAATGAATTCTAATTTTTAGTTTTTAAAGATTGCATGTTGCAAACTAATTATATTGAAAAATTAGAATATCAGCCTTTATTTAGTGTTCTGTATTAAGTCGATTGCTATTAGCCTAGAATAGGTACCCTTATGGAAATTTTTCATCAAAAAATCTCTTAAAAAGTCTTGAAAACTCTGAATAAGACTTTCTATTAGTCTTATTATTTCTGAAAAACTCAGGATAAGAGTAATTAAGTCCTAATAACTCTGAAAAAGTCTGTAAAACTCTGATATTCTCTGAAAATTCGGACTTTTTCGGAGAGTTTTTCAGAGTTAAAAAGACTTATACAGAGATGCATCAAAAAATTTTAAGAGACCAAAATAAGTGTTTTTCAGAGTTTTTCAGGGTTATTAAGTCTTATTGAGTGATTGGGATTTTTTGTAAGAAAAAAAAACGAAACGAAGAGCTATAGTGGAGACAAATTGAATTTTTTATTTAAATAAAATATTAAGTAACTGTCATATTTTATGAACTACCAATTTTTTACCATTTATATTATAAGACTAACTATAACTATTAATAAAATATTCGTTGACAATAAATATATTAAAATATTGAAGTGAATATAGTCTAAATAATTTTTCTAATTGTAAATTTGCAACATAAACGAAATTTTTCATCAAAAAATCTCTTAAAAAGTCTTGAAAACTCTGAATAAGACTTTCTATTAGTCTTATTATTTGTAAAACTCTGATATTCTCTGAAAATTCGGACTTTTTCGGAGAGTTTTTCAGAGTTAAAAAGACTTATACAGAGATGCATCAAAAAATTTTAAGAGACCAAAATAAGTGTTTTTCAGGGTTATTAAGTCTTATTGAGTGATTGGGATTTTTTGTAAGAATTTTTGTTATTAAATGAATTCTAATTTTTAGTTTTTAATCTTTAAGAGATTTTTTGTAGAAAAATTATTTAGACTATAAATAATTTTTCTACAAAAAATCTCTTAAAAAGTCTTGAAAACTCTGAATAAGACTTTCTATTAGTCTTATTATTTCTGAAAAACTCAGGATAAGAGTTATTAAGTCCTAATAACTCTGAAAAAGTCTGTAAAACTCTGATATTCTCTGAAAATTCGGACTTTTTCGGAGAGTTTTACAGACTTATACAGAGATTCATCAAAAAATGTTAAGAGACCAAAATAAGTGTTTTTCAGGGTTATTAAGTCTTATTGAGTGATTGGGATTTTTTGTAAGAATTTTAGTTATTAAATGAATTCTAATTTTTAGTTTTTAAAGATTGCATGTTGCAAACTAATTATATTGAAAAATTAGAATATCAGCCTTTATTTAGTGTTCTGTATTAAGTCGATTGCTATTAGCCTAGAATAGGTACCCTTATGGAAATTTTTCATCAAAAAATCTCTTAAAAAGTCTTGAAAACTCTGAATAAGACTTTCTATTAGTCTTATTATTTCTGAAAAACTCAGGATAAGAGTAATTAAGTCCTAATAACTCTGAAAAAGTCTGTAAAACTCTGATATTCTCTGAAAATTCGGACTTTTTCGGAGAGTTTTTCAGAGTTAAAAAGACTTATACAGAGATGCATCAAAAAATTTTAAGAGACCAAAATAAGTGTTTTTCAGAGTTTTTCAGGGTTATTAAGTCTTATTGAGTGATTGGGATTTTTTGTAAGAAAAAAAAACGAAACGAAGAGCTATAGTGGAGACAAATTGAATTTTTTATTTAAATAAAATATTAAGTAACTGTCATATTTTATGAACTACCAATTTTTTACCATTTATATTATAAGACTAACTATAACTATTAATAAAATATTCGTTGACAATAAATATATTAAAATATTGAAGTGAATATAGTCTAAATAATTTTTCTAATTGTAAATTTGCAACATAAACGAAATTTTTCATCAAAAAATCTCTTAAAAAGTCTTGAAAACTCTGAATAAGACTTTCTATTAGTCTTATTATTTGTAAAACTCTGATATTCTCTGAAAATTCGGACTTTTTCGGAGAGTTTTTCAGAGTTAAAAAGACTTATACAGAGATGCATCAAAAAATTTTAAGAGACCAAAATAAGTGTTTTTCAGGGTTATTAAGTCTTATTGAGTGATTGGGATTTTTTGTAAGAATTTTAGTTATTAAATGAATATTAGATGAAAAGTTATTAAATGAAAGTCTTGAAAACTCTGAATAAGACTTTCTATTAGTCTTATTATTTCTGAAAAACTCAGGATAAGAGTAATTAAGTCCTAATAACTCTGAAAAAGTCTGTAAAACTCTGATATTCTCTGAAAATTCGGACTTTTTCGGAGAGTTTTTCAGAGTTAAAAAGACTTATACAGAGATGCATCAAAAAATTTTAAGAGACCAAAATAAGTGTTTTTCAGAGTTTTTCAGGGTTATTAAGTCTTATTGAGTGATTGGGATTTTTTGTAAGAAAAAAAAACGAAACGAAGAGCTATAGTGGAGACAAATTGAATTTTTTATTTAAATAAAATATTAAGTAACTGTCATATTTTATGAACTACCAATTTTTTACCATTTATATTATAAGACTAACTATAACTATTAATAAAATATTCGTTGACAATAAATATATTAAAATATTGAAGTGAATATAGTCTAAATAATTTTTCTAATTGTAAATTTGCAACATAAACGAAATTTTTCATCAAAAAATCTCTTAAAAAGTCTTGAAAACTCTGAATAAGACTTTCTATTAGTCTTATTATTTGTAAAACTCTGATATTCTCTGAAAATTCGGACTTTTTCGGAGAGTTTTTCAGAGTTAAAAAGACTTATACAGAGATGCATCAAAAAATTTTAAGAGACCAAAATAAGTGTTTTATTATATTTTATAAGTTAATTTTAGTTATTAAATGAATTCTAATTTTTAGTTTTTAAAGATTGCATGTTGCAAACTAATTATATTGAAAAATTAAAATATCAGCCTTTATTTTGAAATTTTTCATCAAAAAAACCCTTTCTCCTTTTTCCTAGGAGTCAACTCCGTTCGAATGCCCGTGTTTTTTTGCTTACGAACAACTCGGTGTGAAAGATCGTATTGTCCCATCGTTGTGGCTCAGTCGAACCAAAAGCCTCTTGCATTTTAGCAAAAAATCTCTTAAAAAGTCTTGAAAACTCTGAATAAGACTTTATTAGTCTATTATTTCTGAAAAACTCAGGATAAGAGTTATTAAGTCCTAATAACTCTGAAAAAGTCTGTAAAACTCTGATATTCTCTGAAAATTCGGACTTTTTCGGAGAGTTTTTCAGAGTTAAAAAGACTTATACAGAGATGCATCAAAAAATTTTAAGAGACCAAAATAAGTGTTTTTCAGGGTTATTAAGTCTTATTGAGTGATTGGGATTTTTTGTAAGAATTTTAGTTATTAAATGAATTCTAATTTTTAGTTTTTAAAGATTGCATGTTGCAAACTAATTATATTGAAAAATTAGAATATCAGCCTTTATTTAGTGTTCTGTATTAAGTCGATTGCTATTAGCCTAGAATAGGTACCCTTATGGAAATTTTTCATCAAAAAATCTCTTAAAAAGTCTTGAAAACTCTGAATAAGACTTTCTATTAGTCTTATTATTTCTGAAAAACTCAGGATAAGAGTTATTAAGTCCTAATAACTCTGAAAAAGTCTGTAAAACTCTGATATTCTCTGAAAATTCGGACCTTTTCGGAGAGTTTTTCAGAGTTAAAAAGACTTATACAGAGATGCATCAAAAAATTTTAAGAGACCAAAATAAGTAGAGAGAGTAGTAGTAGTAGAGTAGAGACCTAATAACTCTGGAAAAGTCTGTAAAACTCTGATATTCTCTGAAAATTCGGACTTTTTCGGAGAGTTTTTCAGAGTTAAAAAGACTTATACAGAGATGCATCAAAAAATTTTAAGAGACCAAAATAAGTGTTTTTCAGAGTTTTTCAGGGTAAAAAATTCAATTTGTCTCCACTATAGCTCTTCGTTTCGTTTTTTTTTCTTACAAAAAATCCCAATCACTCAATAAGACTTAATAACCATATTAAAATATTGAAGTGAATATAGTCTAAATAATTTTTCTACAAAAAATCTCTTAAAAAGTCTTGAAAACTCTGAATAAGACTTTCTATTAGTCTTATTATTTCTGAAAAACTCAGGATAAGAGTTATTAAGTCCTAATAACTCTGAAAAAGTCTGTAAAACTCTGATATTCTCTGAAAATTCGGACTTTTTCGGAGAGTTTTTCAGAGTTAAAAAGACTTATACAGAGATGCATCAAAAAATTTTAAGAGACCAAAATAAGTGTTTTTCAGAGTTTTTCAGGGTTATTAAGTCTTATTGAGTGATTGGGATTTTTTGTAAGAAAAAAAAACGAAACGAAGAGCTATAGTGGAGACAAATTGAATTTTTTATTTAAATAAAATATTAAGTAACTGTCATATTTTATGAACTACCAATTTTTTACCATTTATATTATAAGACTAACTATAACTATTAATAAAATATTCGTTGACAATAAATATATTAAAATATTGAAGTGAATATAGTCTAAATAATTTTTCTAATTGTAAATTTGCAACATAAACGAAATTTTTCATCAAAAAATCTCTTAAAAAGTCTTGAAAACTCTGAATAAGACTTTCTATTAGTCTTATTATTTGTAAAACTCTGATATTCTCTGAAAATTCGGACTTTTTCGGAGAGTTTTTCAGAGTTAAAAAGACTTATACAGAGATGCATCAAAAAATTTTAAGAGACCAAAATAAGTGTTTTTCAGGGTTATTAAGTCTTATTGAGTGATTGGGATTTTTTGTAAGAATTTTAGTTATTAAATGAATTCTAATTTTTAGTTTTTAAAGATTGCATGTTGCAAACTAATTATATTGAAAAATTAGAATATCAGCCTTTATTTAGTGTTCTGTATTAAGTCGATTGCTATTAGCCTAGAATAGGTACCCTTATGGAAATTTTTCATCAAAAAATCTCTTAAAAAGTCTTGAAAACTCTGAATAAGACTTTCTATTAGTCTTATTATTTCTGAAAAACTCAGGATAAGAGTTATTAAGTCCTAATAACTCTGAAAAAGTCTGTAAAACTCTGATATTCTCTGAAAATTCGGACTTTTTCGGAGAGTTTTACAGACTTATACAGAGATGCATCAAAAAATTTTAAGAGACCAAAATAAGTGTTTTTCAGGGTTATTAAGTCTTATTGAGTGATTGGGATTTTTTGTAAGAATTTTAGTTATTAAATGAATTCTAATTTTTAGTTTTTAAAGATTGCATGTTGCAAACTAATTATATTGAAAAATTTGAATATCAGCCTTTATTTAGTGTTCTGTATTAAGTCGATTGCTATTAGCCTAGAATAGGTACCCTTATGGAAATTTTTCATCAAAAAATCTCTTAAAAAGTCTTGAAAACTCTGAATAAGACTTTCTATTAGTCTTATTATTTCTGAAAAACTCAGGATAAGAGTTATTAAGTCCTAATAACTCTGAAAAAGTCTGTAAAACTCTGATATTCTCTGAAAATTCGGACTTTTTCGGAGAGTTTTTCAGAGTTAAAAAGACTTATACAGAGATGCATCAAAAAATTTTAAGAGACCAAAATAAGTGTTTTTCAGAGTTTTTCAGGGTAAAAAATTCAATTTGTCTCCACTATAGCTCTTCGTTTCGTTTTTTTTTCTTACAAAAAATCCCAATCACTCAATAAGACTTAATAACCATATTAAAATATTGAAGTGAATATAGTCTAAATAATTTTTCTACAAAAAATCTCTTAAAAAGTCTTGAAAACTCTGAATAAGACTTTCTATTAGTCTTATTATTTCTGAAAAACTCAGGATAAGAGTTATTAAGTCCTAATAACTCTGAAAAAGTCTGTAAAACTCTGATATTCTCTGAAAATTCGGACTTTTTCGGAGAGTTTTACAGACTTATACAGAGATTCATCAAAAAATGTTAAGAGACCAAAATAAGTGTTTTTCAGGGTTATTAAGTCTTATTGAGTGATTGGGATTTTTTGTAAGAATTTTAGTTATTAAATGAATTCTAATTTTTAGTTTTTAAAGATTGCATGTTGCAAACTAATTATATTGAAAAATTAGAATATCAGCCTTTATTTAGTGTTCTGCATTAAGTCGATTGCTATTAGCCTAGAATAGGTACCCTTATGGAAATTTTTCATCAAAAAATCTCTTAAAAAGTCTTGAAAACTCTGAATAAGACTTTCTATTAGTCTTATTATTTCTGAAAAACTCAGGATAAGAGTAATTAAGTCCTAATAACTCTGAAAAAGTCTGTAAAACTCTGATATTCTCTGAAAATTCGGACTTTTTCGGAGAGTTTTTCAGAGTTAAAAAGACTTATACAGAGATGCATCAAAAAATTTTAAGAGACCAAAATAAGTGTTTTTCAGAGTTTTTCAGGGTTATTAAGTCTTATTGAGTGATTGGGATTTTTTGTAAGAAAAAAAAACGAAACGAAGAGCTATAGTGGAGACAAATTGAATTTTTTATTTAAATAAAATATTAAGTAACTGTCATATTTTATGAACTACCAATTTTTTACCATTTATATTATAAGACTAACTATAACTATTAATAAAATATTCGTTGACAATAAATATATTAAAATATTGAAGTGAATATAGTCTAAATAATTTTTCTATATGTAAATTTGCAACATAAACGAAATTTTTCATCAAAAAATCTCTTAAAAAGTCTTGAAAACTCTGAATAAGACTTTCTATTAGTCTTATTATTTGTAAAACTCTGATATTCTCTGAAAATTCGGACTTTTTCGGAGAGTTTTTCAGAGTTAAAAAGACTTATACAGAGATGCATCAAAAAATTTTAAGAGACCAAAATAAGTGTTTTTCAGGGTTATTAAGTCTTATTGAGTGATTGGGATTTTTTGTAAGAATTTTTGTTATTAAATGAATTCTAATTTTTAGTTTTTAATCTTTAAGAGATTTTTTGTAGAAAAATTATTTAGACTATAAATAATTTTTCTACAAAAAATCTCTTAAAAAGTCTTGAAAACTCTGAATAAGACTTTCTATTAGTCTTATTATTTCTGAAAAACTCAGGATAAGAGTTATTAAGTCCTAATAACTCTGAAAAAGTCTGTAAAACTCTGATATTCTCTGAAAATTCGGACTTTTTCGGAGAGTTTTACAGACTTATACAGAGATTCATCAAAAAATGTTAAGAGACCAAAATAAGTGTTTTTCAGGGTTATTAAGTCTTATTGAGTGATTGGGATTTTTTGTAAGAATTTTAGTTATTAAATGAATTCTAATTTTTAGTTTTTAAAGATTGCATGTTGCAAACTAATTATATTGAAAAATTAGAATATCAGCCTTTATTTAGTGTTCTGTATTAAGTCGATTGCTATTAGCCTAGAATAGGTACCCTTATGGAAATTTTTCATCAAAAAATCTCTTAAAAAGTCTTGAAAACTCTGAATAAGACTTTCTATTAGTCTTATTATTTCTGAAAAACTCAGGATAAGAGTAATTAAGTCCTAATAACTCTGAAAAAGTCTGTAAAACTCTGATATTCTCTGAAAATTCGGACTTTTTCGGAGAGTTTTTCAGAGTTAAAAAGACTTATACAGAGATGCATCAAAAAATTTTAAGAGACCAAAATAAGTGTTTTTCAGAGTTTTTCAGGGTTATTAAGTCTTATTGAGTGATTGGGATTTTTTGTAAGAAAAAAAAACGAAACGAAGAGCTATAGTGGAGACAAATTGAATTTTTTATTTAAATAAAATATTAAGTAACTGTCATATTTTATGAACTACCAATTTTTTACCATTTATATTATAAGACTAACTATAACTATTAATAAAATATTCGTTGACAATAAATATATTAAAATATTGAAGTGAATATAGTCTAAATAATTTTTCTAATTGTAAATTTGCAACATAAACGAAATTTTTCATCAAAAAATCTCTTAAAAAGTCTTGAAAACTCTGAATAAGACTTTCTATTAGTCTTATTATTTGTAAAACTCTGATATTCTCTGAAAATTCGGACTTTTTCGGAGAGTTTTTCAGAGTTAAAAAGACTTATACAGAGATGCATCAAAAAATTTTAAGAGACCAAAATAAGTGTTTTTCAGGGTTATTAAGTCTTATTGAGTGATTGGGATTTTTTGTAAGAATTTTAGTTATTAAATGAATATTAGATGAAAAGTTATTAAATGAAAGTCTTGAAAACTCTGAATAAGACTTTCTATTAGTCTTATTATTTCTGAAAAACTCAGGATAAGAGTAATTAAGTCCTAATAACTCTGAAAAAGTCTGTAAAACTCTGATATTCTCTGAAAATTCGGACTTTTTCGGAGAGTTTTTCAGAGTTAAAAAGACTTATACAGAGATGCATCAAAAAATTTTAAGAGACCAAAATAAGTGTTTTTCAGAGTTTTTCAGGGTTATTAAGTCTTATTGAGTGATTGGGATTTTTTGTAAGAAAAAAAAACGAAACGAAGAGCTATAGTGGAGACAAATTGAATTTTTTATTTAAATAAAATATTAAGTAACTGTCATATTTTATGAACTACCAATTTTTTACCATTTATATTATAAGACTAACTATAACTATTAATAAAATATTCGTTGACAATAAATATATTAAAATATTGAAGTGAATATAGTCTAAATAATTTTTCTAATTGTAAATTTGCAACATAAACGAAATTTTTCATCAAAAAATCTCTTAAAAAGTCTTGAAAACTCTGAATAAGACTTTCTATTAGTCTTATTATTTGTAAAACTCTGATATTCTCTGAAAATTCGGACTTTTTCGGAGAGTTTTTCAGAGTTAAAAAGACTTATACAGAGATGCATCAAAAAATTTTAAGAGACCAAAATAAGTGTTTTTCAGAGTTTTTCAGGGTTATTAAGTCTTATTGAGTGATTGGGATTTTTTGTAAGAAAAAAAAACGAAACGAAGAGCTATAGTGGAGACAAATTGAATTTTTTATTTAAATAAAATATTAAGTAACTGTAAAAACTCTGATATTCTCTGAAAATTCGGACTTTTTCGGAGAGTTTTTCAGAGTTAAAAAGACTTATACAGAGATGCATCAAAAAATTTTAAGAGACCAAAATAAGTGTTTTTCAGGGTTATAAGTCTTATTGAGTGATTGGGATTTTTTGTAAGAATTTTAGTTATTAAATGAATTCTAATTTTTATTTTTTAAAGATTGCATGTTGCAAACTAATTATATTGAAAAATTAGAATATCAGCCTTTATTTAGTGTTCTGTATTAAGTCGATTGCTATTAGCCTAGAATAGGTACCCTTATGGAAATTTTTCATCAAAAAATCTCTTAAAAAGTCTTGAAAACTCTGAATAAGACTTTCTATTAGTCTTATTATTTCTGAAAAACTCAGGATAAGAGTATTAAGTCCTAATAACTCTGAAAAAGTCTGTAAAAAATAAGTGTTTTTCAGAGTTTTTCAGGGTTATTAAGTCTTATTGAGTGATTGGGATTTTTTGTAAGAAAAAAAAACGAAACGAAGAGCTATAGTGGAGACAAATTGAATTTTTTATTTAAATAAAATATTAAGTAACTGTCATATTTTATGAACTACCAATTT